>CM055119.1:296264508-296837988 GCA_029206835.1 Rana muscosa
CCGCGGCTATACTCTGCAGAGGCACATTACCGGCGGTATGAACCCTTTTTCAGCCGCTAGCGGGGGGTTAAAACCGCAACGCTAGCGGCCGAATACCGCCGCAATTCCGACAGTAAAGCGCCGCTAAAAACAGCTGCGCTTTACCGCCAGCGCACCTCCCGCCCCAGAGTGAAAAGGGGCCTTCGTGTCATGTCTGTCTGCTGCCTCCTTCCTCTGTTATCTGCATGAGTCACTTCTGACAAGTTTTCCTGACACCAAGAGATAAATGGTGACAGAGGAGGGATCCCCAGCACACAGCCTGTGATTGACAGCCTCAGCTCTGTTCCTGTGTAAAGGGGGTGTGTCCCTTCCCTCCAATCAGCTCCGCAGTGTGTAACTTCAGCTCACTACCCCCTTTCTCTGACAGCTCAGACAAGCTTTATAAAATTCTGCACTTTCAACAGGTGCAGAGAAGAGAAGACTGCAGGTAAACAGGTGCAACTTATGTAGGAGGATTTGTCTCATCTGTGTATCCCCCCCGAGGCCGGTCACTTCACTGGGGATATGGAGGGGGGGGGGGGGGTTACACCCACTTAGAGCATAGGAGGGTCCCCCTCGGCGGACGGACCGGCGCAGGTCCCTTTATTGTTTGATTTTCTTTGTTATATAAAAGGCTCTCCCTGTGGGCCCCGCGTCACCCGTCACCCCCGATGAGGAGCCTTCAATATGGGGCCCCCCCTCCTCCCCCATAATGCAGCTGTCGGCTCCCATTGACTTCCATTGTGGGAATTCTCATGGCCTGAGCTGTATATTAACCCCTCGCGTGCCCCAACCGGGGCGTCTGCCGCCCTCCATCCAGAACAATGGACACCGATGGCACGTGTGCTGGAGGCAGCCATTGTTAACCCTCTCCCTGTCACCCTGGGGGGGGGGGGGGAGGGGCACCCTCCATTATGTACCGGCAGATGGAGCGATCGAATGGAACAGATGCAAATTGATGCAATTATTGTCATGTGGGCGGTAATAGCGAGATTGGTCGCGTTTCTCACGCAAGACTCACATCAGCCCCCCGACTTCCAATACAAATAAATAACCGTTCATCAAATCCGATCACCTGACAGATCGACAGACCGTTCTCCTCTCCACCCCTCGGGTAACCCTTCCGTTCCCACCGACCACAACATGCCAAAGAGCTGACACTCTAATATCTGCCATCCAATCCCCTTCACACCCCACATTACGTCTTTTCTATCCAATCAGATTTTATAATCTTCAGTCTGAATATCGATCGATATTCTCAGATCTTCTGTCCGATCGTTTTATCGTCTTTTTGGATACAAATTTTCTAAAACCGGAAAAATTCCTCCTGAATTTATAATCCGGAATTCTGGTGCAGCCAACAGATCTGTGCGGGTGTCAGTCCTGTGTATGGGGGGCGGGGCGCTAAGCAGTGTATGATGGGGGGGGGACGCAGCAGTCTCATCTATGGAGTGGGGGCGCTCATCAGTGTATGGGGGGGGCGCTCATCAGTGTATGGGGGGGGGTGCTCTGCTCAGTGTATTGGAGGAGGGGGGGCGCTCATCAGTGTATGGGGGGGGGGGAGGCGCTCATCAGTGTATGGGGGGGGAGGCGCTCAGTGTATTGGAGGAGGGGGGGCGCTCATCAGTGTATGGGGGGGGGGAGGCGCTGCTCAGTGTATTGGAGGAGGGGGGGCGCTCATCAGTGTATGGGGGGGGGGGAGGCGCTGCTCAGTGTATTGGAGGAGGGGGGGCGCTCATCAGTGTATGGGGGGGGGAGGCGCTGCTCAGTGTATTGGAGGAGGGGGGGGCGCTCATCAGTGTATGGGGGGGGGGAGGCGCTGCTCAGTGTATTGGAGGAGGGGGGGCGCTGCTCAGTGTATTGGAGGAGGGGGGGGCGCTCATCAGTGTATTGGAGGAGGGGGGGGGCGCTGCTCAGTGTATTGGAGGAGGGGGGGCGCTCATCAGTGTATGGGGGGGGGGGGGAGGCGCTCATCAGTGTATGGGGGGGGGCGCTCATCAGTGTATGGGGAGGGGGAGGCGCTGCTCAGTGTATTGGAGGAGGGGGGGGGGCGCTCATCAGTGTATGGGGGGGGGGGGAGGCGCTGCTCAGTGTATTGGAGGAGGGGGGGCGCTCATCAGTGTATGGGGGGGGAGGCGCTGCTCAGTGTATTGGAGGAGGGGGGGGGCGCTCATCAGTGTATGGGGAAGGGGGGACGCTCATCAGTGTATTGGAGGAGGGGGGGTGCTCAGTGTATTGGAGGGGGGGGCGCTCATCAGTGTATGGGGAAGGGGGGACGCTCATCAGTGTATTGGAGGAGGGGGGGGCGCGGGCGCTCATCAGTGTATGGGGAAGGGCGCTCATCAGTGTATGGGGAGGGGGGGGTGCTCATCAGTGTATGGGGAAGGGGGGACGCTCATCAGTGTATTGAGGAGGGGGGGTGCTCAGTGTATTGGAGGGGGGGGCGCTCATCAGTGTATGGGGAAGGGGGGACGCTCATCAGTGTATGGGGGGGGGGGGGGAGGCGCTGCTCAGTGTATTGGAGGAGGGGGGGGGCGCTCATCAGTGTATGGGGAAGGGGGGACGCTCATCAGTGTATTGGAGGAGGGGGGGGTGCTCAGTGTATTGGAGGGGGGGGCGCTCATCAGTGTATGGGGAAGGGGGGACGCTCATCAGTGTATTGGAGGAGGGGGGGCGCTCATCAGTGTATGGGGGGGGGGAGGCGCTGCTCAGTGTATTGGAGGAGGGGGGGGCGCTCATCAGTGTATGGGGAACGCTCATCAGTGTATGGGGGGGGGGAGGCGCTGCTCAGTGTATTGGAGGAGGGGGGGCGCTCATCAGTGTATGGGGAAGGGGGGACGCTCATCAGTGTATTGGAGGAGGGGGGGCGCTCATCAGTGTATGGGGGGGGGGAGGCGCTGCTCAGTGTATTGGAGGAGGGGGGGGCGCTCATCAGTGTATGGGGAAGGGGGGACGCTCATCAGTGTATTGGAGGAGGGGGGGTGCTCAGTGTATTGGAGGGGGGGGCGCTCATCAGTGTATGGGGAAGGGGGGACGCTCATCAGTGTATTGGAGGAGGGGGGGCGCGGGCGCTCATCAGTGTATGGGGAGGGGGGGGTGCTCATCAGTGTATGGGGAAGGGGGGACGCTCATCAGTGTATTGGAGGAGGGGGGGTGCTCAGTGTATTGGAGGGGGGGGCGCTCATCAGTGTATGGGGAAGGGGGGACGCTCATCAGTGTATGGGGGGGGGAGGCGCTGCTCAGTGTATTGGAGGAGGGGGGGCGCTCATCAGTGTATGGGGAAGGGGGACGCTCATCAGTGTATTGGAGGAGGGGGGGCGCGGGCGCTCATCAGTGTATGGGGAAGGGCGCTCATCAGTGTATGGGGAGGGGGGGGGTGCTCATCAGTGTATGGGGAAGGGGGGACGCTCATCAGTGTATTGGAGGAGGGGGGGTGCTCAGTGTATTGGAGGGGGGGGGAACGCTCATCAGTGTATTGGAGGAGGGGGGGCGCGGGCGCTCATCAGTGTATGGGGAAGGGCGCTCATCAGTGTATGGGGAGGGGGGGGGTGCTCATCAGTGTATGGGGAAGGGCGCTCATCAGTGTATGGGGAGGGGGGGGGTGCTCATCAGTGTATGGGGAAGGGCGCTCATCAGTGTATGGGGAGGGGGGGGTGCTCATCAGTGTATGGGGAAGGGGGGGTGCTCATCAGTGTATGGGGAAGGGCGCTCATCAGTGTATGGGGAGGGGCGCTCATCAGTGTATGGGGAAGGGCGCTCATCAGTGTATGGGGAGGGGGGGGGGGTGCTCATCAGTGTATGGGGAAGGGGGGGTGCTCATCAGTGTATGGGGAAGGGGGGGGTGCTCATCAGTGTATGGGGAAGGGGGGACGCTCATCAGTGTATGGGGAAGGGGGGACGCTCATCAGTGTATTGGAGGAGGGGGGGTGCTCAGTGTATTGGAGGGGGGGGGCGCTCATCAGTGTATGGGGAAGGGGGGGCGCTCATCAGTGTATGGGGAAGGGCGCTCATCAGTGTATAGGGAGGGGGGGGGTGCTCATCAGTGTATGGGGAAGGGGGGACGCTCATCAGTGTATTGGAGGAGGGGGGGCGCGGGCGCTCGTCAGTGTATGGGGAAGGGCGCTCATCAGTGTATGGGGAGGGGGGGGGTGCTCATCAGTGTATGGGGAAGGGCGCTCATCAGTGTATGGGGAGGGGGGGGGTGCTCATCAGTGTATGGGGAAGGGGGGGTGCTCATCAGTGTATGGGGGGGGCGTTTATCAGTGTATTAGGGGGGAGGGGGTCTGACAATCGGCTCCGTACAATCCTCATACTG
Organism: Rana muscosa; assembly: GCA_029206835.1. NCBI lineage: Eukaryota > Metazoa > Chordata > Amphibia > Anura > Ranidae > Rana > Rana muscosa. The sequence continues at coordinate 296,268,842 of CM055119.1, forward strand.
CAAGTAAAACGTTGCACACGGGGACATGACAGAAGATCGATCGATGGATCTGTACAATCTGATCGATGGTCTATGTGCCAATCTTAGTCTTTTGGAAACAATCTTTTAAACAATTGCTAAAAATAAAATACACAATTATGAAAAACAAAATCTATCCATCATGAGACCCCATAAAACAAGCAGATCGTACCCCAAAATAAAACGATTAGCAGTCCATCGGCGTTCCCAACCTGCTGCTGCGGTGGGATTCGGGGGAAGGAGATAGAGCCGGGGGAGGGGGGGGGGGGGTGTTGGCTTTTATGGCTCCTCTACAGCTGATCCCAATTAGACAATAGAATGGGAATGAATGGAGGGAATCAGCTGATTGCAGCTCAGAGGAGCCGAGAGATACAATGTAACCATCCGGAATATAGATAGAGAGAGATATATATATATATATATATATATATATATATATATACACAGCACTGGGGGGGGGGAGGGGCACATCCTTCACACACATTACCTGGACTGGAGGATTTCCACCTTTAGAACTTTCCTATACTTGTAGTGATCTCAGCGATTGTCAGCGATCTGAGTGATTGTCAGCGATTGTCAGCGATCTGAGTGATTCTCAGCGATCTCAGCGATCTGAGTGATTGTCAGCGATTGTCAGCGATCTCAGCGATCTCAGCGATCTGAGTGATTGTCAGCGATTGTCAGCGATCTGAGCGATCTCAGCGATCTGAGTGATTGTCAGCGATTGTCAGCGATCTGAGTGATTGTCAGCGATTGTCAGCGATCTGAGCGATTGTCAGCGATTGTCAGCGATCTGAGCGATTGTCAGCGATCTGAGCGATTGTCAGCGATCTGAGCGATTGTCAGCGATCTGAGCGATTGTCAGCGATCTGAGCGATTGTCAGCGTTCTCAGCGATTGTCAGCGATCTGAGCGATTGTCAGCGATCTGAGCGATTGTCAGCGATCTGAGCGATTGTCAGCGATCTGAGCGATTGTCAGCGATCTCAGCGATTGTCAGCGATCTCAGCGATTGTCAGCGATCTCAGCGATTGTCAGCGATCTCAGCGATTGTCAGCGATCTGAGCGATTGTCAGCGATCTCAGCGATTGTCAGCGATCTGAGTGATTGTCAGCGATCTGAGCGATCTCAGCGATCTGAGTGATTGTCAGCGATTGTCAGCGATCTGAGTGATTGTCAGCGATCTCAGCGATTGTCAGCGATCTCAGCGATTGTCAGCGATCTGAGCGATTGTCAGCGATCTCAGCGATTGTCAGCGATCTCAGCGATTGTCAGCGATCTCAGCGATTGTCAGCGATCTGAGCGATTGTCAGCGTTCTCAGCGATTGTCAGCGATCTGAGTGATTGTCAGCGATCTGAGCGATCTCAGCGATCTGAGTGATTGTCAGCGATTGTCAGCGATCTGAGTGATTGTCAGCGATTGTCAGCGATCTGAGCGATTGTCAGCGATTGTCAGCGATCTGAGCGATTGTCAGCGATCTGAGCGATTGTCAGCGATCTCAGCGATTGTCAGCGATCTCAGCGATTGTCAGCGATCTGAGCGATTGTCAGCGATCTCAGCGATTGTCAGCGATCTCAGCGATTGTCAGCGATCTCAGCGATTGTCAGCGATCTGAGCGATTGTCAGCGATCTCAGCGATTGTCAGCGATCTCAGCGATTGTCAGCGTTCTCAGCGATTGTCAGCGATCTGAGCGATTGTCAGCGATCTGAGCGATTGTCAGCGATCTGAGTGATTGTCAGCGATTGTCAGCGATCTGAGTGATTGTCAGCGATTGTCAGCGATCTGAGCGATCTCAGCGATCTGAGTGATTGTCAGCGATTGTCAGCGATCTGAGTGATTGTCAGCGATTGTCAGCGATCTGAGCGATTGTCAGCGATTGTCAGCGATCTGAGCGATTGTCAGCGATCTGAGCGATTGTCAGCGATCTGAGCGATTGTCAGCGATCTGAGCGATTGTCAGCGATCTCAGCGATTGTCAGCGTTCTCAGCGATTGTCAGCGATCTGAGCGATTGTCAGCGATCTGAGCGATTGTCAGCGATCTGAGCGATTGTCAGCGATCTCAGCGATTGTCAGCGATCTCAGCGATTGTCAGCGATCTGAGCGATTGTCAGCGATCTCAGCGATTGTCAGCGATCTCAGCGATTGTCAGCGATCTGAGTGATTGTCAGCGATCTGAGCGATTGTCAGCGATCTGAGCGATTGTCAGCGATCTGTGCGATTGTCAGCGATCTGAGCGATTGTCAGCGATCTGTGCGATTGTCAGCGATTATCAGCGATCGTGCTGTTGGTGGATTTGGCGCAGTGAGCGTTGCAGTAGAGGGTCCCCAGAACAAAGGAGCGCCTGCACTGGGCTCAGCACCCCCCCCCCCCCCCCACACATGCTGCAAGGGGCAGCCAGGCACACACACAGCAGAAAATGCCAGGCGGGTGGCAATGCATACCTTGCAGTCACAGCCAAGCTGGAGTCGGAGATGCAGCAGAACCAGCCGTGGTCGGAGTAAGATGGAGAGTGACAGATGCTCCCCTCTCAGAGGTACAATCTGGTGCTCCCATCCCCCTCCTCCTCACTCCCCTCCTCCTCCTCCTCCTCCTCCCTACATCTGCTGTATAGAAGACCTCAAAGCATGACTCTTCCCTTCCTCTGTCTGCTCCATTTAAAGAGCCCACAGCTTCCAGGGGGGCTTCGCCCGTCTCGCCCCCTTTATTCTACGACTTCACTTATTAAAGACGCGACTTTTCTTTCCCTATAATTGGTGATTTCCTCTCATCGCCACAAACCGCTTTCCTTTCCTTCATGTGACCCTCCCCCATTACTGTGACTTGGGGGACCGGCAGTCAGAGGGTAACGGGTCACCCCAAACCCTTAACCCCCCAGTGACCAGAGAACCGATCCCTGTGATGTCATCACCTGAGAACCGATCCCTGTGATGTCATCACCTGAAAACCGATCCCTGTGATGTCATCACCAGAGAACCGATCCCTGTGATGTCATCACCTGAGAACCGATCCCTGTGATGTCATCACCTGAGAACCGATCCCTGTGATGTCATCACCAGAAAACCGATCCCTGTGATGTCATCACCAGAGAACCGATCCCTGTGATGTCATCACCTGAAAACCGATCCCTGTGATGTCATCACCTGAAAACCGATCCCTGTGATGTCATCACCAGAGAACCGATCCCTGTGATGTCATCACCTGAGAACCGATCCCTGTGATGTCATCACCTGAGAACCGATCCCTGTGATGTCATCACCAGAAAACCGATCCCTGTGATGTCATCACCAGAGAACCGATCCCTGTGATGTCATCACCTGAGAACCGATCCCTGTGATGTCATCACCAGAAAACCGATCCCTGTGATGTCATCACCAGAAAACCGATCCCTGTGATGTCATCACCAGAGAACCGATCCCTGTGATGTCATCACCTGAGAACCGATCCCTGTGATGTCATCACCTGAGAACCGATCCCTGTGATGTCATCACCAGAGAACCGATCCCTGTGATGTCATCACCAGAAAACCGATCCCTGTGATGTCATCACCAGAGAACCGATCCCTGTGATGTCATCACCTGAGAACCGATCCCTGTGATGTCATCACCAGAGAACCGATCCCTGTGATGTCATCACCTGAGAACCGATCCCTGTGATGTCATCACCAGAGAACCGATCCCTGTGATGTCATCACCAGAGAACCGATCCCTGTGATGTCATCACCTGAGAACCGATCCCTGTGATGTCATCACCAGAGAACCGATCCCTGTGATGTCATCACCAGAGAACCGATCCCTGTGATGTCATCACCTGAGAACCGATCCCTGTGATGTCATCACCTGAGAACCGATCCCTGTGATGTCATCACCAGAGAACCGATCCCTGTGATCATCACCTGAGAACCGATCCCTGTGATGTCATCACCTGAGAACCGATCCCTGTGATGTCATCACCTGAGAACCGATCCCTGTGATGTCATCACCAGAGAACCGATCCCTGTGATCATCACCAGAGAACCGATCCCTGTGATGTCATCACCTGAGAACCGATCCCTGTGATGTCATCACCAGAAAACCGATCCCTGTGATGTCATCACCAGAGAACCGATCCCTGTGATGTCATCACCTGAGAACCGATCCCTGTGATGTCATCACCAGAGAACCGATCCCTGTGATGTCATCACCAGAGAACCGATCCCTGTGATGTCATCACCAGAGAACCGATCCCTGTGATGTCATCACCTGAGAACCGATCCCTGTGATGTCATCACCAGAGAACCGATCCCTGTGATGTCATCACCAGAGAACCGATCCCTGTGATGTCATCACCAGAGAACCGATCCCTGTGATGTCATCACCAGAGAACCGATCCCTGTGATGTCATCACCAGAGAACCGATCCCTGTGATGTCATCACCAGAGAACCGATCCCTGTGATGTCATCACCAGAGAACCGATCCCTGTGATGTCATCACCTGAGAACCGATCCCTGTGATGTCATCACCTGAGAACCGATCCCTGTGATTTCATCACCAGAGAACCGATCCCTGTGATGTCATCACCAGAGAACCGATCCCTGTGATGTCATCACCTGAAAACCGATCCCTGTGATGTCATCACCAGAGAACCGATCCCTGTGATGTCATCACCAGAGAACCGATCCCTGTGATGTCATCACCTGAAAACCTTCCATATCACCTGAAAACCGATCCCTGTGATGTCATCACCAGAGAACCGATCCCTGTGATGTCATCACCTGAAAACCGATCCCTGTGATGTCATCACCAGAGAACCGATCCCTGTGATGTCATCACCAGAGAACCGATCCCTGTAATGTCATCACCTGAGAACCGATCCCTGTGATGTCATCACCAGAGAACCGATCCCTGTGATGTCATCACCTGAAAACCAATCCCTGTGATGTCATCACCTGAAAACCGATCCCTGTGATGTCATCACCTGAGAACCGATCCCTGTGATGTCATCACCTGAGAACCGATCCCTGTGATGTCATCACCAGAGAACCGATCCCTGTGATGTCATCACCAGAGAACCGATCCCTGTGATGTCATCACCAGAGAACCGATCCCTGTGATGTCATCACCTGAGAACCGATCCCTGTGATGTCATCACCAGAGAACCGATCCCTGTGATGTCATCACCAGAGAACCGATCCCTGTGATGTCATCACCTGAGAACCGATCCCTGTGATGTCATCACCAGAGAACCGATCCCTGTGATGTCATCACCTGAGAACCGATCCCTGTGATGTCATCACCAGAGAACCGATCCCTGTGATGTCATCACCAGAGAACCGATCCCTGTGATGTCATCACCAGAGAACCGATCCCTGTGATGTCATCACCTGAGAACCGATCCCTGTGATGTCATCACCTGAGAACCGATCCCTGTGATGTCATCACCTGAGAACCGATCCCTGTGATGTCATCACCAGAGAACCGATCCCTGTGATGTCATCACCAGAGAACCGATCCCTGTGATCATCACCTGAGAACCGATCCCTGTGATGTCATCACCTGAGAACCGATCCCTGTGATGTCATCACCTGAGAACCGATCCCTGTGATGTCATCACCAGAGAACCGATCCCTGTGATCATCACCAGAGAACCGATCCCTGTGATGTCATCACCTGAGAACCGATCCCTGTGATGTCATCACCAGAAAACCGATCCCTGTGATGTCATCACCAGAGAACCGATCCCTGTGATGTCATCACCAGAGAACCGATCCCTGTGATGTCATCACCAGAGAACCGATCCCTGTGATGTCATCACCAGAGAACCGATCCCTGTGATGTCATCACCTGAGAACCGATCCCTGTGATGTCATCACCAGAGAACCGATCCCTGTGATGTCATCACCAGAGAACCGATCCCTGTGATGTCATCACCAGAGAACCGATCCCTGTGATGTCATCACCAGAGAACCGATCCCTGTGATGTCATCACCAGAGAACCGATCCCTGTGATGTCATCACCAGAGAACCGATCCCTGTGATGTCATCACCAGAGAACCGATCCCTGTGATGTCATCACCTGAGAACCGATCCCTGTGATGTCATCACCTGAGAACCGATCCCTGTGATGTCATCACCAGAGAACCGATCCCTGTGATGTCATCACCAGAGAACCGATCCCTGTGATGTCATCACCTGAAAACCGATCCCTGTGATGTCATCACCAGAGAACCGATCCCTGTGATGTCATCACCAGAGAACCGATCCCTGTGATGTCATCACCAGAGAACCGATCCCTGTGATGTCATCACCTGAAAACCTTCCATATCACCTGAAAACCGATCCCTGTGATGTCATCACCAGAGAACCGATCCCTGTGATGTCATCACCTGAAAACCGATCCCTGTGATGTCATCACCAGAGAACCGATCCCTGTGATGTCATCACCAGAGAACCGATCCCTGTAATGTCATCACCTGAGAACCGATCCCTGTGATGTCATCACCAGAGAACCGATCCCTGTGATGTCATCACCTGAAAACCAATCCCTGTGATGTCATCACCTGAAAACCGATCCCTGTGATGTCATCACCTGAGAACCGATCCCTGTGATGTCATCACCTGAGAACCGATCCCTGTGATGTCATCACCAGAGAACCGATCCCTGTGATGTCATCACCAGAGAACCGATCCCTGTGATGTCATCACCAGAGAACCGATCCCTGTGATGTCATCACCAGAGAACCGATCCCTGTGATGTCATCACCTGAAAACCGATCCCTGTGATGTCATCACCTGAAAACCTTCCATATCACCAGAAAAAAATCTTTATCCCAAAAAAGGAAGAAAACTGTTCCTGATTATAAAGTGTGAGATGGAGTTTGGCGTCAGTTTGTTAGTTTATCTAAATCTGATAGTCCATCTAACACTCCCCCCCCCCCAGACTGACAATGCAAAGGTGCCCCCTGTGCTCCTTCCTTCAGAGTGGGGGCGCTCTAATACAGGAGGTGTGTTACTGGGCAGATCTCCAGGTGAAAACAGAGGGGGGGAAAGAAAACTAGTGCAGCCGCCACATCTAAGGATTGTCACTGCAGAAAGAAATGATTGACAATTTGACCGCACTAACCATAAAAATAGAACGAACGTATGAAAATGACTATTTATGAGCAAAGTTCTACCAGTGTACCGTCCACTGAAGATAAGCTATTGTGACTAACCAATAAGAATGGCCGGTGTTCTGTCGAGAATAGTGCCCGCGCATGCGCAGGACGGAGCCACACTTCAGCTGAGTTGCTGATCAGCTGGAGTGACGTGAACAGGGCGCATGCGCACATCGTAGGAGGTATCTCTCGATGGGAGGTACCATTTTACGGGCACAATTGAAACCTATACAAACAGCGGGGGGGGGGGGGGGGGGCGAGGGACGGACCATTGTTCTCACATTGTGCTTCGCTGTTGCGGGGCGGCTTTACAGTGTGCTGATGCTCCGGGTTTGTCTGTGTTGCCGGGCGGGTTTGCTGTGTTGAATGGCCGGTTTTGTCTGTGTTGCCGGGCGGGTTTGCTGTGTTGAACGGCCGGTTTTGTCTGTGTTGCCGGGCGGGTTTGCTGTGTTGAATGGCCGGTTTTGTCTGTGTTGCCGGGCGGGTTTGCTGTGTTGAACGGCCGGTTTTGTCTGTGTTGCCGGGCGGGTTTGCTGTGTTGAACGGCCGGGTTTGCTGTGTTGCTGGGCGGGTTTGCTGTGTTGAATGGCCGGTTTTGTCTGTGTTGCCGGGCAGGTTTGCTGTGTTGAATGGCCGGTTTTGTCTGTGTTGCCGGGCAGGTTTGCTGTGTTGAACGGCCGGTTTTGTCTGTGTTGAACGGCCGGTTTTGCTTTGTTGCCGGGCGGGTTTGCTGTGTTGCTGGGTGGGTTTGCTGTGTTGAACGGCCGGTTTTGCTTTGTTGCCGAGCGGGTTTGCTGTGTTGCTGGGTGGGTTTGCTGTGTTGAACGGCCGGTTTTGCTTTGTTGCCGGGCGGGTTTGCTGTGTTGCTGGGCGGGTTTGCTGTGTTGAACGGCCGGTTTTGCTTTGTTGCCGGGCGGGTTTGCTGTGTTGCTGGGTGGGTTTGCTGTGTTGAACGGCCGGTTTTGCTTTGTTGCCGGGCGGGTTTGCTGTGTTGCTGGGTGGGTTTGCTGTGTTGAACGGCCGGTTTTGCTTTGTTGCCGGGCGGGTTTGCTGTGTTGCTGGGCGGGTTTGCTGTGTTGAACGGCCGGTTTTGCTTTGTTGCCGGGCGGGTTTGCTGTGTTGCTGGGCGGGTTTGCTGTGTTGAACGGCCGGTTTTGCTTTGTTGCCGGGCGGGTTTGCTGTGTTGCTGGGTGGGTTTGCTCTGTTGAACGGCCGGTTTTGCTTTGTTGCCGGGCGGGTTTGCTGTGTTGCTGGGTGGGTTTGCTGTGTTGAACGGCCGGTTTTGCTTTGTTGCCGAGCGGGTTTGCTGTGTTGCTGGGCGGGTTTGCTGTGTTGAACGACCGGTTTTGTGTGTTGAATGGCCAGTTTTGCTTTGTTGCCGGGCGGGTTTGCTGTGTTGCTGGGCGGGTTTGCTGTGTTGAACGGCCGGTTTTGCTTTGTTGCCGGGCGGGTTTGCTGTGTTGCTGGGTGGGTTTGCTGTGTTGAACGGCCGGTTTTGCTTTGTTGCCGGGCGGGTTTGCTGTGTTGCTGGGCGGGTTTGCTGTGTTGAACGACCGGTTTTGTGTGTTGAATGGCCAGTTTTGCTTTGTTGCCGAGCGGGTTTGCTGTGTTGCTGGGCGGGTTTGCTGTGTTGAACGACCGGTTTTGTGTGTTGAATGGCCAGTTTTGCTTTGTTGCCGGGCGGGTTTGCTGTGTTGCTGGGCGGGTTTGCTGTGTTGAACGGCCGGTTTTGCTTTGTTGCCGGGCGGGTTTGCTGTGTTGCTGGGTGGGTTTGCTGTGTTGAACGGCCGGTTTTGCTTTGTTGCCGGGCGGGTTTGCTGTGTTGCTGGGCGGGTTTGCTGTGTTGAATGGCCGGTTTTGTGTGTTGAATGGCCGGTTTTGCTTTGTTGCCGGGCGGGTTTGCTGTGTTGCTGGGCGGGTTTGCTGTGTTGAACGACCGGTTTTGTGTGTTGAATGGCCAGTTTTGCTTTGTTGCCGGGCGGGTTTGCTGTGTTGCTGGGCGGGTTTGCTGTGTTGAACGGCCGGTTTTGCTTTGTTGCCGGGCGGGTTTGCTGTGTTGCTGGGCGGGTTTGCTGTGTTGAACGACCGGTTTTGTGTGTTGAATGGCCAGTTTTGCTTTGTTGCCGGGCGGGTTTGCTGTGTTGCTGGGCGGGTTTGCTGTGTTGAACGGCCGGTTTTGCTTTGTTGCCGGGCGGGTTTGCTGTGTTGCTGGGTGGGTTTGCTGTGTTGAACGGCCGGTTTTGCTTTGTTGCCGGGCGGGTTTGCTGTGTTGCTGGGCGGGTTTGCTGTGTTGAATGGCCGGTTTTGTGTGTTGAATGGCCGGTTTTGCTTTGTTGCCGGGCGGGTTTGCTGTGTTGCTGGGCGGGTTTGCTGTGTTGAACGGCCAGTTTTGTCTGTGTGAAAGGGCGGGTTTGCGGGTTGCAACACAGACATAACCAGCCCTCCAGCAGCAGCGATTCACAATCTGAGAACTACGGTCTCCCCCCGCTCTTTGTATAGGTTTAAATTGTGGCTGTGAAATGGTATCTCCCATCGAGAGATACCTCCTACTATGTGCGCATGCGCCATGGTTACGTCAACCCAGCTGATCAGCAAATCAGCAGTTGTGCTATGACGTACGGCGCATGCACAGTTTGTCCCGGGCACTATTCGATTGGGGGGCACTTCTCGGCAGAACACCGCCTCAATTCATGAAGAGGAAGAACCAATCTGGTGGCAGAGTGGAGGAGGGGAAGAATTGTGATTTTCGGGGTAAAATGCTTGTTTTTTCCTTTTCTTGTCATCCATCCGTCGACTATAACCAAACCCAATTTTTATAAAAAGTCTCAAAAAATATTTATTGCATGATAAAAATTGAACATGTATACATATCAAAAACATACAAAACACACAAAAACTGCACACAAAACAACCAAAACCATCTGGTACTGGTATCTGGTGGCCCCCTATGGTGTAATTCCGACGCAGTTTGCGTTTCGCAGGAGATAACCGGCTTCTTCAGGAAAAGTTTCAGCAAGAACACTCACAGGTAATAGTCAAAAACATCAAAATAGAAACGCATTGAATGGTCCTCCTACCACACGATCATCGTCACCAATATGATGCCACAGGACAGTCCTCCTCGTTTTCCATGATAGTCGTTAGTTCTTAGTATCCATAGTCATATGTCAGGCATGTCCAAAGTCCGGCCCGCGGGCCAATTGCGGCCCACATTACAGTTTTGGACGGCCTGTCTGGTAATTTTGGCATGTATATGTTTTGTGGCCCCCAACGAATCCCCGAGTGCCGGGGGCACCAAAAGATTAATATGCTGGCTGCCTTGGAGGGGGTGGGATGAGTGCCGTAGATACTGGAGGGGAGTATTTCCTGTTTACACAGCGTCCTGTTTAAAAGGAAGTCCCGTCTCCTGCGCTGCCATTGGACGACTGTTCTGTCCATCATATGAGGCGGGAAATTCTATTAAAGAGGCCGCCGAGAAAACAGGAGTCCTGCCCCCTCCCTGTCTCCTCCGAGGCTGCAGATGGGCATCGATCAGGCTGCACTGATGGCAATGGTGAGTCTGCATTCATGGCAATGGGGTGCTGCATTCATGGCAATGGGGTTCTGCATTCCTGGCAATGGGGTGCTGCATTCCTGGCAATGGGGTGCTGCATTCCTGGTAATGGAGTGCTGCATTCCTGGCATTGGAGTGCTGCATTCCTGGCAATGGAGTGCTGCATTCATGGCAATGGGGTGCTGCATTCCTGGCAATGGAGTACTGCATTCATGGCAATGTGGGTGCTGCATTCCTGGCAATGGAGTGCTGCATTCCTGGCAATGGAGTGCTGCATTCCTGGCAATGGAGTGCTGCATTCATGTCAATGTGGGTGCTGCATTCCTGGCAATGGAGTGCTGCATTCCTGGCAATGGGGTGCTGCATTCATGGCAATGTGGGTGCTGCATTCCTGGCAATGGAGTGCTGCATTCCTGGCAATGGGATGCTGCATTCTGGGCAATGGGGTGCTGCATTCCTGGGAATGGGGTGCTGCATTCCTGGCAATGGAGTGCTGCATTCCTGGCAATGGGGTTCTGCATTCATGGCAATGGGGTGCTGCATTCATGGCAATGGGGTTCTGCATTCCTGGCAATGGGGTGCTGCATTCCTGGCAATGGAGTGCTGCATTCCTGGCAATGGAGTGCTGCATTCATGGCAATGTGGGTGCTGCATTCCTGGCAATGGAGTGCTGCATTCCTGGCAATGGAGTGCTGCATTCCTGGCAATGGGGTTCTGCATTCATGGCAATGGGGTGCTGCATTCATGGCAATGGGGTTCTGCATTCCTGGCAATGGGGTGCTGCATTCCTGGCAATGGAGTGCTGCATTCATGGCAATGTGGGTGCTGCATTCCTGGCAATGGAGTGCTGCATTCCTGGGAATGGGGTTCTGCATTCCTGGCAATGGGGTGCTGCATTCCTGGCAATGGGGTGCTGCATTCCGGGCAATGGGGTGCTGCATTCCTGGGAATGGGTTGCTGCATTCCGGGCAATGGGGTTCTGCATTCATGGCAATGGGGTTCTGCATTCCTGGCAATGGGGTTCTGCATTTATGGCAATGGGGTGCTGCATTTATGGCACTTGTGAGGCTGCAGATGGGCACTGACCCTTATTTTGCTTCACAGTTCTTTATTTAAAATGTAAGATTTTATCCTGAAACTTCCTTTTGAAAGTAAAGGTGCGTATTATAAGCCGATAAATCCGGTATTTCCAAATAACACGCCCGAGCGCATCTCTTTACTCACACACGGCCACAAAGGCAAGAGAATTCTTGTTGGGCGGTGTATTGGTGCTCGGAGGAACACACTTATGCCGTGTACACACGATCATTTTTTCCCGTCGGGAATTTTTTTTTTTAACAAGAATAACGACTGTGTGTGGGGCTTTTTGTCATTTTTCCCGACGGGAAAAACTGCATTAATCACGACGAGAAAAATTAGAACATGCTCTGATTTTTCTCGTCGTGATTCCCGTCATTTTTTTCCACGGCAGTTTTTCCATAGGGAGACACTGCCGGGGAGCCTGCACACGTTCGTTTTTCTCGACCAAAAAAAAAAAAGGTCTGGAAAAACGGCCATGTGTGGGGGGAACCAAGCCGTTTCTCGTATTTCCCGTCGATTTTCTCGATTGTGTTTTCACCATCGAGAAAATCGATCGTGTGTACGCGGCATAAGACTGAATTTTAATGGTTTAAAGAATGTCAGGCAAAATGGTCGGCCCTCACGCACGTTCACTTCATCAAATCTGCCCTCTTTGAAAAAAGTTTGGACACCCCTGTCATATGGTGTACATCTAGTGATTTAGAAGGTATTATATTAGGAAGGTAAAGAGGTTCCTATCATGTCGTTCCTCAGATCGATAGATCTACCTCACTCCACGCTGATCTGAGGAACGACATGATGGGAACCTCTTTACCTTCCTAATATAATACCTTTTATATCACTAGGTGTACACCATGTGACTATGGATATCTAGTCCCAATTTCATGGGAACTAACGAGGATCAAAGAAAACGAGGAGGACTGTCCTGTGGCATCATATGGGTGACGATGATCGTGTGGTAGGAGGACCATTCAATGTGCTTCTATTTTGATGTTTTTGACTATTACCTCGTGGGTGTTCTTGATGAAACTTTTCCTGAAGAAGCCGGTTATCTCCTGCGAAACGCAAACTGCTTTGAAATTACAGCAACTCGCCGTGTTCCACCATAGGGGGCCACCAAGATCCCGTATTCAAGGAGTACCAGATAGTTTTATTTAATGTGCAGTTTTTGTGTGTTTTGTGTGTTTTTTGATATGTATACGTGTGCAATTTTTATCATACAACAAATATTTTTTGATACTTTTTTTATAAAAACTGGGTTTGGTTATAGTCCTTACATTTAGTTTGTTGGGGTCCATGATTTTGTATATCATTGATTAGGATGAGGTACCGGACCTACATGGTCTACCCAATGAGGGTCTCTCATTGAGGCCTTCCTCCCAATTTTCTATTTTTCCTACATGACGATTCTCAGACCTCTTCCTGTGTGACAGGGACAGAGCGTTGTCACCCTAGAACAGGAAGTACCTGAACAAGGACCTTCATGGCAGGATCACTGGGGAATATTTTGATGGAACTGCAGATTCCAAAAGATTGAACTTTACTTTTGAAATGACGTTGATCTGTAAAGTTTATATGAGATTTAACGTGGAAATAAAGTGTAAAAGAAATAAAATTTGAGCAGGTGGGATTTATTTTGCAGAAGAGACAGATTGTACCGTACTAAAAAAACAAACATAAATTCCCGGCTCACTTACCAGCCGGCAACAAACCGAATGGATGTCTAACAGTTCACGTTAAAAACAGGGTAAGTTTAGTTTGCACACATATGAACGTACATGCGCAAGCTGCGGAGGCCGAGTCACGGCACCACCATTTTATCTGCAGTCCTGACTCTCTATATTCCGAGAGCCTCTAAAGTTGGGATAGAATAATCCTCTCCACCCCTCCTCTCATGTGACTCTCCACCCCTCCTCTCATGTGACTCTCCACCCCTCCTCTCATGTGACTCTCCACCCCTCCTCTCATGTGACTCTCCACCCCTCCTCTCATGTGACTCCCACCCCTCCTCTCATGTGACTCTCCACCCCTCCTCTCATGTGACTCTCCACCCCTCCTCTCATGTGACTCTCCACCCCTCCTCTCATGTGACTCTCCACCCCTCCTCTCATGTGACTCCCACCCCTCCTCTCATGTGACTCTCCACCCCTCCTCTCATGTGACTCTCCACCCCTCCTCTCATGTGACTCTCCACCCCTCCTCTCATGTGACTCCCACCCCTCCTCTCATGTGACTCCCACCCCTCCTCTCATGTGACTCTCCACCCCTCCTCTCATGTGACTCTCCACCCCTCCTCTCATGTGACTCTCCACCCCTCCTCTCATGTGACTCTCCACCCCTCCTCTCATGTGACTCCCACCCCTCCTCTCATGTGACTCCCACCCCTCCTCTCATGTGACTCTCCACCCCTCCTCTCATGTGACTCTCCACCCCTCCTCTCATGTGACTCTCCACCCCTCCTCTCATGTGACTCTCCACCCCTCCTCTCATGTGACTCTCCACCCCTCCTCTCATGTGACTCCCACCCCTCCTTTCATGTGACTCCCCACCCCTCCTCTCATGTGACTCTCCACCCCTCCTCTCATGTGACTCTCCACCCCTCCTCTCATGTGACTCTCCACCCCTCCTCTCATGTGACTCTCCACCCCTCCTCTCATGTGACTCTCCACCCCTCCTCTCATGTGACTCCCACCCCTCCTCTCATGTGACTCTCCACCCCTCCTCTCATGTGACTCTCCACCCCTCCTCTCATGTGACTCTCCACCCCTCCTCTCATGTGACTCTCCACCCCTCCTCTCATGTGACTCCCACCCCTCCTCTCATGTGACTCCCACCCCTCCTCTCATGTGACTCTCCACCCCTCCTCTCATGTGACTCTCCACCCCTCCTCTCATGTGACTCCCACCCCTCCTCTCATGTGACTCTCCACCCCTCCTCTCATGTGACTCTCCACCCCTCCTCTCATGTGACTCTCCACCCCTCCTCTCATGTGACTCTCCACCCCTCCTCTCATGTGACTCTCCACCCCTCCTCTCATGTGACTCTCCACCCCTCCTCTCATGTGACTCCCACCCCTCCTCTCATGTGACTCTCCACCCCTCCTCTCATGTGACTCTCCACCCCTCCTCTCATGTGACTCTCCACCCCTCCTCTCATGTGACTCCCACCCCTCCTCTCATGTGACTCCCACCCCTCCTCTCATGTGACTCTCCACCCCTCCTCTCATGTGACTCTCCACCCCTCCTCTCATGTGACTCTCCACCCCTCCTCTCATGTGACTCTCCACCCCTCCTCTCATGTGACTCCCACCCCTCCTTTCATGTGACTCCCCACCCCTCCTCTCATGTGACTCTCCACCCCTCCTCTCATGTGACTCTCCACCCCTCCTCTCATGTGACTCTCCACCCCTCCTCTCATGTGACTCTCCACCCCTCCTCTCATGTGACTCCCACCCCTCCTCTCATGTGACTCCCACCCCTCCTCTCATGTGACTCTCCACCCCTCCTCTCATATGACTCTCCACCCCTCCTCTCATGTGACTCTCCACCCCTCCTCTCATGTGACTCTCCACCCCTCCTCTCATGTGACTCTCCACCCCTCCTTTCATGTGACTCTCCACCCCTCCTCTCATATGACTCCCCATCCCTCCTCTCATATGATTCTCCACCCCTCCTTTCATACGACTCTCCACCCCTCCTTTCATACGACTCTCCACCCCTCCTTTCATACGACTCTCCACCCCTCCTTTAATACAACTCTCCACCCCTCCTTTCATATGACTCTCCACCCCTCCTTTAATACAACTCTCCACCCCTCCTTTCATGTGACTGTCCACCCCTCCTCTCATGTGACTCTCCACCCCTCCTTTTATGTGACTCTCCACCCCTCCTCTCATGTGACTCTCCACCCTTCCTTTCATGTGACTCTCCACCCCTCCTCTCATGTAACTCTCCACCCCTCCTTTCATGTGACTCTCCACCCCTCCTCTCATGTGACTCCCACCCCTCCTCTCATGTGACTCCGACCCCTCCTTTCATGTGACTCTCCACCCCTCCTCTCATATGACTCCCCACCCCTCCTCTCATATGACTCTCCACCCCTCCTTTCATGTGACTCTCCACCCCTCCTTTCATGTGACTCTCCACCCCTCCTCTCATGTGACTCTCCACCCCTCCTTTCATGTGACTCTCCACCCCTCCTTTCATGTGACTCCCCACCCCTCCTTTCATACAACTCTCCACCCCTCCTCTCATGTGACTCTCCACCCCTCCTTTCATGTGACTCTCCACCCCTCCTTTCATACGACTCTCCACCCCTCCTTTCATACGACTCTCCACCCCTCCTTCCATACAACTCTCCACCCCTCCTTTCATGTGACTCTCCACCCCTCCTTTCATGTGACTCTCCACCCCTCCTCTCATGTGACTCTCCACCCTTCCTTTCATGTGACTCTCCACCCCTCCTCTTATGTGACTCTTCACGCCTCCTTTCATGTGACTCTCCACCCCTCCTCTCATGTGACTGCCACCCCTCCTCTCATGTGACTCCCACCCCTCCTTTCATGTGACTCTCCACCCCTCCTCTCATATGACTCTCCACCCCTCCTTTCATGTGACTCTCCACCCCTCCTCTCATATGACTCCCCATCCCTCCTCTCATATGACTCTCCACCCCTCCTTTCATACGACTCTCCACCCCTCCTTTCATACGACTCTCCACCCCTCCTTTCATACGACTCTCTACCCCTCCTCTCATATGACTCTCCACCCCTCCTCTCATGTGACTCTCCACCCCTCCTCTCATATGACTCCACCCCTCCTCTTATATGACTCTCCACCCCTCCTCATGTGACTCTCCACCCCTCCTCTCATGTGACTCTCCACCCTTCCTCTCATGTGACTCCCCACCCCTCCTCTCATGTGACTCTCCACCCATCCTCTCATGTGTCTCTCCACCCATCCTCTCATGTGTCTCTCCACCCCTCCTCTCATATGACTCTCCACCCATCTTCTCATGTGACTATCCACCCCTCCTCTCATATGACTCCACCCCTCCTCTTATATGACTCTCCACCCCTCCTCTCATCTGACTCTCCACCCCTCCTCTCATGTGACTCTCCACCCTTCCTCTCATGTGACTCCCCACCCCTCCTCTCATGTGACTCTCCACCCCTCCTCTTATGTGACTCTCCACCCCTCCTCTCATATGACTCTCCACCCCTCCTCTCATCTGACTCTCCACCCCTGCTCTCATGTGACTCTCCATCCTTCCTCTCATGTGACTCTCCACACCTCCTCTCATGTGACTCTCCACCCCTCCTCTGATGTGACAGTGTTGATGAATTGTGATGGCTGGGATGGTTCTTAGCCCTGTGTAAGCTCTAGGTTGGCACTTCCAGCTTTCACAGAGCTTCTTCTCTTCTCTCTCATATGGGATTGGAGTGGAGGGAACATTAGTATAAGTTGCTGGAAGTCCTTCCACTAAAGTGCTCATGCTGCTCCACCCTCCATGGTCAAAGCACTGTTTTTTTCATTCAGAAGAAATATGTTTATTGAATAAACCATGAAATGCACATCAAAGATTATACATACACAAAATGAGGAATGTCTTATAAATCTCCAGGACTCCGGAGATATACAAGACATTGTTAGTGGTATTTGTCTTCTTCATCTACATCATGTCACTTCAGGACCCGACTCCCAGAGGCCCTCTGTGCTGAGATGTCTCCGGGTGTGTTGGGTCATTTGTCAGATCTCAGTGCACATGAGGTGTCTGCCCAGGTAAGAGCAGCCCTCCAAGATTCAGCCAATGACCCAAACTGAGCCTCACCTGTGCCAGGTAACAGCTTCCCAACCACCTTTCATCTAAAGCCAGGACAGCGAACTATTCTAAAAGAAGGCAAAACTTTTCTAATCATCTGTCTGGTGGATCGTGTCTTCTTCCTCCTCTCTGGTGGATCGAGTCTTCTTCCTCCTCTCTGGTAAATCGTGTCTTCTTCCTCCTCTTTGGTGGATCGTGTCTTCTTCCTCCTCTCTGGTGAATCGTGTCTTCTTCCTCCTCTCTGGTGGATCGTGTCTTCTTCCTCCTCTCTGGTAAATCGTGTCTTCTTCCTCCTCTTTGGTGGATCGTGTCTTCTTCCTCCTCTCTGGTGGATCGTGTCTTCTTCCTCCTCTCTGGTGGATCGAGTCTTCTTCCTTCTCTCTGGTAAATCGTGTCTTCTTCCTCCTCTTTGGTGGATCGTGTCTTCTTCCTCCTCTCTGGTGAATCGTGTCTTCTTCCTCCTCTCTGGTGGATCGTGTCTTCTTCCTCCTCTCTGGTGGATCGTGTCTTCTTCCTCCTCTCTGGTGGATCGTGTCTTCTTCCTTCTCCCTGGTGGCTCGTGTCTTCTTCCTCCTCTCTGGTGGATCGTGTCTTCTTCCTCCTCTCTGGTGGATCGTGTCTTCTTCCTCCTCTCTGGTGAATCGTGTCTTCTTCCTCCTCTCTGGTGGATCGTGTCTTCTTCCTCCTCTCTGGTGGATCGTGTCTTCTTCCTCCTCTCTGGTGGATCGTGTCTTCTTCCTTCTCCCTGGTGGCTCGTGTCTTCTTCCTCCTCTCTGGTGGATCGTGTCTTCTTCCTCCTCTCTGGTGGATCGTGTCTTCTTCCTCCTCTCTGGTGAATCGTGTCTTCTTCCTCCTCTCTGGTGGATCTTGTCTTCTTCCTCCTCTCTGGTGGATCGTGTCTTCTTCCTCCTCTTTGGTGGATCGTGTCTTCTTCCTCCTCTCTGGTGGATCGTGTCTTCTTCCTCCTCTCTGGTGGATCGAGTCTTCTTCCTTCTCTCTGGTAAATCGTGTCTTCTTCCTCCTCTTTGGTGGATCGTGTCTTCTTCCTCCTCTCTGGTGAATCGTGTCTTCTTCCTCCTCTCTGGTGAATCGTGTCTTCTTCCTCCTCTCTGGTGGATCGTGTCTTCTTCCTCTTCTCTGGTGGATCGTGTCTTCTTCCACCTCTCTGGTGGATCGTGTCTTCTTCCTCCTCTCTGGTGGATCGTGTCTTCTTCCTCCTCTCTGGTGGATCGTGTCTTCTTCCTCCTCTCTGGTGGATCGTGTCTTCTTCCTTCTCCCTGGTGGCTCGTGTCTTCTTCTTCCTCCTCTCTGGTGGATCGTGTCTTCTTCCTCCTCTCTGGTGGATCGTGTCTTCTTCCTCCTCTCTGGTGAATCGTGTCTTCTTCCTCCTCTCTGGTGGATCTTGTCTTCTTCCTCCTCTCTGGTGGATCGTGTCTTCTTCCTCCTCTTTGGTGTCTCGCGTCTTCTTCCTCCTCTCTGGTGGATCGTGTCTTCTTCCTCCTCTCTGGTGGATCGTGTCTTCTTCCTCCTCTCTGGTGGATCGTGTCTTCTTCCTTCTCTTTTGTGAATCGAGTCTTCTTCCACCTCTCTGGTGGATCGTGTCTTCTTCCTCCTCTCTGGTGGATCGTGTCTTCTTCCTCCTCTCTGGTGGATCGTGTCTTCTTCCTCCTCTCTGGTGAATCGTGTCTTCTTCCTTCTCTCTGGTGGATCGTGTCTTCTTCCTCCTCTCTGGTGGATCGTGTCTTCTTCCTTCTCTCTTGTGAATCAAGTCTTCTTCCTCCTCTCTGGTGGATCATGTCTTCTTCCTCCTCTCTGGTGGATCGTGTCTTCTTCCTCCTCTCTGGTGGATCGTGTCTTCTTCCTCCTCTCTGGTGAATCGTGTCTTCCTTCTTTCTGGTGAATCGTGTCTTCTTTCTCTTCTCTGGTGAATCGTGTCTTCTTCCTTCTCTCTTGTGAATCAAGTCTTCTTCCTCCTCTCTGGTGGATCGTGTCTTCTTCCTCCTCTCTGGTGGATCGTGTCTTCTTCCTCCTCTCTGGTGGATCGTGTCTTCTTCCTCCTCTCTGGTGGATCGTGTCTTCTTCCTCCCTCCTCTCTGGTGGATCGTGTCTTCTTCCTCCTCTCTGGTGAATCGTGTCTTCTTCCTTCTCTCTTGTGAATCAAGTCTTCTTCCTCCTCTTTGGTGGATCATGTCTTCTTCCTCCTCTCTGGTGAAACGTGTCTTCTTCCTTCTCTCTTGTGAATCAAGTCTTCTTCCTCCTCTTTGGTGGATCATGTCTTCTTCCTCCTCTCTGGTGGATCGTGTCTTCTTCCTCCTCTTTGGTGGATCGTGTCTTCTTTCTCCTCTCTGGTGGATCGTGTCTTCTTCCTCCTCTCTGGTGGATCGTGTCTTCTTCCTCCTCTCTGGTGGATCGTGTCTTCTTCCTCCTCTCTGGTGAATCGTGTCTTCTTCCTTCTTTCTGGTGAATCGTGTCTTCTTCCTCCTCTTTTGTGGATCGTGTCTTCTTCCTCCTCTTTGGTGGATCATATCTTCTTTCTCTTCTCTGGTGGATCGTGTCTTCTTCCTTCTCCCTGGTGGATCGTGTCTTCTTCCTCCTCTCTGTTGAATCGTGTCTTCTTCCTTCTCCCTGGTGGATTGTGTCTTCTTCCTCCTCTCTGGTGGATTGTTTCTTCTTCCTCCTCTCTTGTGGATTGTGTCTTCTTCTTCCTCTCTTGTGGACTGTGTCTTCTTCCTCCTCTCTGGTGGATTGTTTCTTCTTCCTCCTCTCTGGTGGACTGTGTCTTCTTCCTCCTCTTTGGTGGATTGTTTCTTCCTCCTCTCTGGTGTATCGTGTCTTCTTCCTCCTCTCTGGTGGATCGTATCTTCTTCCTCCTCTTTGGTGTCTCGCGTCTTCTTCCTCCTCTTTGGTGGATTGTGTCTTCTTCCTCCTCTCTGGTGGACTGTGTCTTCTTCCACCTCTCTTGTGGACTGTGTCTTCTTCTTCCTCTTTTGTGGACTGTGTCTTCTTCCTCCTCTCTGGTGGATCGTATCTTCTTCCTCCTCTTTTGTGTCTCGCGTATTCTTCCTCCTCTTTGGTGGATTGTGTCTTCTTCCTCCTCTCTGATGGATTGTTTTATCTTCCTCCTCTCTGGTGAATCGTGTCTTCTTCCTCTTTTCTGGTGGATCGTGTCTTCTTCCTCCTCTCTGGTGGACTGTGTCTTCTTCCTCCTCTCTGGTGGACTGTGTCTTCTTCCTCCTCTCTGGTGGACTGTGTCTTCTTCCTCCTCTCTGGTGGACTGTGTCTGCTTCCTCCTCTTTGGTAAACTGTGTCTTTTTCCACCTCTCTGGTGGACTGTGTCTTTTTCCACCTCTCTGGTGGACTGTGTCTTCTTCCTCCTCTCTGGTGGACTGTGTCTTCCTCCTCCTCTCTGGTGGACTGTGTCTTCTTCCTCCTCTCTGGTGGACTGTGTCTTCTTCCTCTTCTCTGGTGGACTATGTCTTCTTCCTCCTCTCTGGTGGATTGTTTCTTCTTCCTCCTCTCAGGTGGACTGTGTCTTCTTCGTTCTCTCTGATGGATTGTGTTTTCTTCCTCCTTTCTGGTGAATCGTGTCTTCTTCCTCCTCTTTGGTGTCTCGCATCTTCTTCCTCCTCTTTGGTGGATCGTGTCTTCTTCCTCCTCTTTGGTGTCTCGCGTCTTCTTCCTCCTCTCTGGTGGATCGTGTCTTCTTCCTCCTCTCTGGTGAATCATGTCTTCTTCCTCCTCTCTGGTGGATCGTGTCTTCTTCCTCCTCTCTGGTGGATCGTGTCTTCTTCCACCTCACTGGTGGATCGTGTCTTCTTCCTCCTCTCTGGTGGATCTTGTCTTCTTTCTCTTCTCTGGTGGATCGTGTCTTCTTCCTTCTCTCTTGTGAATCAAGTCTTCTTCCTCCTCTCTGGTGGGTCGTGTCTTCTTCCTCCTCTCTGGTGGATCGTGTCTTCTTCCTCCTCTCTGGTGGATCGTGTCTTCTTCCTCCTCTCTGGTGGATCGTGTCTTCTTCCTCCTCTCTGGTGAATCGTGTCTTCTTCCTTCTCTCTTGTGAATCAAGTCTTCTTCCTCTTCTTTGGTGGATCATGTCTTCTTCCTCCTCTCTGGTGAAACGTGTCTTCTTCCTTCTCTCTTGTGAATCAAGTCTTCTTCCTCCTCTTTGGTGGATCATGTCTTCTTCCTCCTCTCTGGTGGATCGTGTCTTCTTCCTCCTCTTTGGTGGATCGTGTCTTCTTACTCCTCTCTGGTGGATCGTGTCTTCTTCCTCCTCTCTGGTGAATCGTGTCTTCTTCCTCCTCTCTGGTGAATCGTGTCTTCTTCCTTCTTTCTGGTGAATCGTGTCTTCTTCCTCCTCTTTGGTGGATCATGTCTTCTTCCTCCTCTTTGGTGGATCATATCTTCTTTCTCTTCTCTGGTGGATCGTGTCTTCTTCCTTCTCCCTGGTGGATCGTGTCTTCTTCCTCCTCTCTGGTGAATCTTGTCTTCTTCCTTCTCCCTGGTGGATTGTGTCTTCTTCCTCCTCTCTGGTGGATTTTTTCTTCTTCCTCCTCTCTTGTGGATTGTGTCTTCTTCTTCCTCTCTTGTGGACTGTGTCTTCTTCCTCCTCTCTGGTGGATTGTTTCTTCTTCCTCCTCTCTGGTGGATCGTGTCTTCTTCCTCCTCTCTGGTGGATCGTATCTTCTTCCTCCTCTTTGGTGTCTCGCGTCTTCTTCCTCCTCTTTGGTGGATTGTGTCTTCTTCCACCTCTCTTGTGGACTGTGTCTTCTTCTTCCTCTCTTGTGGACTGTGTCTTCTTCCTCCTCTCTAGTGGATTGTTTCTTCTTCCTCCTCTCTGGTGGATTGTTTCTTCTTCCTCCTCTCTTGTGAACTATGTCTTCTTCCTCCTCTCTGGTGGATTGTTTCTTCCTTCTTCCTCCTCTCTGGTGGACTGTGTCTTCTTCCTCCTCTCTGGTGGATTTTTTCTTCCTCCTCTCTGGTGGATCGTGTCTTCTTCCTCTTCTCTGGTGAATTGTGTCTTCTTCCTTCTCTCTGGTGGATCGTGTCTTCTTCCTCCTCTCTGGTGGACTGTGTCTTCTTCCTCCTCTCTGGTGGATTTTTTCTTCCTCCTCTTTGGTGGATCGTGTCTTCTTTCTCTTCTCTGGTGGATTGTTTCTTCTTCCTTCTCTCTAGTGGACTGTGTCTTCTTCCTCCTCTCTGATGGATTGTGTCTTCTTTCTTCTCTCTGGTGGATTGTATCTTCTTCCTCCTCTTTTGTGTCTCGCGTCTTCTTCCTCCTCTCTGGTGGATCGTGTCTTCTTCCACCTCACTGGTGGATCGTGTCTTCTTCCTCCTCTCTGGTGGATCTTGTCTTCTTTCTCTTCTCTGGTGGATCGTGTCTTCTTCCTCCTCTCTGGTGAATCGTGTCTTCTTCCTCCTCTCTGGTGGATCTTGTCTTCTTCCTCCTCTCTGGTGGATCGTGTCTTCTTCCTCCTCTTTGGTGTCTCGCGTCTTCTTCCTCCTCTCTGGTGGATCGTGTCTTCTTCCTCCTCTCTGGTGGATCGTGTCTTCTTCCTCCTCTCTGTTGAATCGTGTCTTCTTCCTCCTCTCTGGTGGATCGTGTCTTCTTCCTCCTCTCTGGTGGATCGTGTCTTCTTCCTTCTCTTTTGTGAATCGAGTCTTCTTCCTCCTCTCTGGTGGATCGTGTCTTCTTTCTCTTCTCTGGTGGATCGTGTCTTCTTCCTTCTCTCTTGTGAATCAAGTCTTCTTCCTCCTCTCTGGTGGATCGTGTCTTCTTCCTCCTCTCTGGTGGATCGTGTCTTCTTCCTCCTCTCTGGTGGATCGTGTCTTCTTCCTCCTCTCTGGTGGATCGTGTCTTCTTCCTCCTCTCTGGTGGATCGTGTCTTCTTCCTCCCTCCTCTCTGGTGGATCGTGTCTTCTTCCTCCTCTCTGGTGGATCGTGTCTTCTTCCTCTTCTCTGGTGGATCGTGTCTTCTTCCACCTCTCTGGTGGATCGTGTCTTCTTCCTCCTCTCTGGTGGATCGTGTCTTCTTCCTCCTCTCTGGTGGATCGTGTCTTCTTCCTCCTCTCTGGTGAATCGTGTCTTCTTCCTTCTCTCTGGTGGATCGTGTCTTCTTCCTCCTCTCTGGTGGATCGTGTCTTCTTCCTTCTCTCTTGTGAATCAAGTCTTCTTCCTCCTCTCTGGTGGATCATGTCTTCTTCCTCCTCTCTGGTGGATCGTGTCTTCTTCCTCCTCTCTGGTGGATCGTGTCTTCTTCCTCCTCTCTGGTGAATCGTGTCTTCCTTCTTTCTGGTGAATCGTGTCTTCTTTCTCTTCTCTGGTGAATCGTGTCTTCTTCCTTCTCTCTTGTGAATCAAGTCTTCTTCCTCCTCTCTGGTGGATCGTGTCTTCTTCCTCCTCTCTGGTGGATCGTGTCTTCTTCCTCCTCTCTGGTGGATCGTGTCTTCTTCCTCCTCTCTGGTGGATCGTGTCTTCTTCCTCCCTCCTCTCTGGTGGATCGTGTCTTCTTCCTCCTCTCTGGTGAATCGTGTCTTCTTCCTTCTCTCTTGTGAATCAAGTCTTCTTCCTCCTCTTTGGTGGATCATGTCTTCTTCCTCCTCTCTGGTGAAACGTGTCTTCTTCCTTCTCTCTTGTGAATCAAGTCTTCTTCCTCCTCTTTGGTGGATCATGTCTTCTTCCTCCTCTCTGGTGGATCGTGTCTTCTTCCTCCTCTTTGGTGGATCGTGTCTTCTTTCTCCTCTCTGGTGGATCGTGTCTTCTTCCTCCTCTCTGGTGGATCGTGTCTTCTTCCTCCTCTCTGGTGGATCGTGTCTTCTTCCTCCTCTCTGGTGAATCGTGTCTTCTTCCTTCTTTCTGGTGAATCGTGTCTTCTTCCTTCTTTCTGGTGAATCGTGTCTTCTTCCTCCTCTTTTGTGGATCGTGTCTTCTTCCTCCTCTTTGGTGGATCATATCTTCTTTCTCTTCTCTGGTGGATCGTGTCTTCTTCCTTCTCCCTGGTGGATCGTGTCTTCTTCCTCCTCTCTGTTGAATCGTGTCTTCTTCCTTCTCCCTGGTGGATTGTGTCTTCTTCCTCCTCTCTGGTGGATTGTTTCTTCTTCCTCCTCTCTTGTGGATTGTGTCTTCTTCTTCCTCTCTTGTGGACTGTGTCTTCTTCCTCCTCTCTGGTGGATTGTTTCTTCTTCCTCCTCTCTGGTGAACTGTGTCTTCTTCCTCCTCTTTGGTGGATTGTTTCTTCCTCCTCTCTGGTGTATCGTGTCTTCTTCCTCCTCTCTGGTGGATCGTATCTTCTTCCTCCTCTTTGGTGTCTCGCGTCTTCTTCCTCCTCTTTGGTGGATTGTGTCTTCTTCCTCCTCTCTGGTGGACTGTGTCTTCTTCCACCTCTCTTGTGGACTGTGTCTTCTTCTTCCTCTTTTGTGGACTGTGTCTTCTTCCTCCTTACTGGTGGATCGTATCTTCTTCCTCCTCTTTTGTGTCTCGCGTATTCTTCCTCCTCTTTGGTGGATTGTGTCTTCTTCCTCCTCTCTGATGGATTGTTTTATCTTCCTCCTCTCTGGTGAATCGTGTCTTCTTCCTCTTTTCTGGTGGATCGTGTCTTCTTCCTCCTCTCTGGTGGACTGTGTCTTCTTCCTCCTCTCTGGTGGACTGTGTCTTCTTCCTCCTCTCTGGTGGACTGTGTCTTCTTCCTCCTCTCTGGTGGACTGTGTCTGCTTCCTCCTCTTTGGTAAACTGTGTCTTTTTCCACCTCTCTGGTGGACTGTGTCTTTTTCCACCTCTCTGGTGGACTGTGTCTTCTTCCTCCTCTCTGGTGGACTGTGTCTTCCTCCTCCTCTCTGGTGGACTGTGTCTTCTTCCTCCTCTCTGGTGGACTGTGTCTTCTTCCTCTTCTCTGGTGGACTATGTCTTCTTCCTCCTCTCTGGTGGATTGTTTCTTCTTCCTCCTCTCAGGTGGACTGTGTCTTCTTCGTTCTCTCTGATGGATTGTGTTTTCTTCCTCCTTTCTGGTGAATCGTGTCTTCTTCCTCCTCTTTGGTGTCTCGCATCTTCTTCCTCCTCTTTGGTGGATCGTGTCTTCTTCCTCCTCTTTGGTGTCTCGCGTCTTCTTCCTCCTCTCTGGTGGATCGTGTCTTCTTCCTCCTCTCTGGTGAATCATGTCTTCTTCCTCCTCTCTGGTGGATCGTGTCTTCTTCCTCCTCTCTGGTGGATCGTGTCTTCTTCCACCTCACTGGTGGATCGTGTCTTCTTCCTCCTCTCTGGTGGATCTTGTCTTCTTTCTCTTCTCTGGTGGATCGTGTCTTCTTCCTTCTCTCTTGTGAATCAAGTCTTCTTCCTCCTCTCTGGTGGGTCGTGTCTTCTTCCTCCTCTCTGGTGGATCGTGTCTTCTTCCTCCTCTCTGGTGGATCGTGTCTTCTTCCTCCTCTCTGGTGGATCGTGTCTTCTTCCTCCTCTCTGGTGAATCGTGTCTTCTTCCTTCTCTCTTGTGAATCAAGTCTTCTTCCTCTTCTTTGGTGGATCATGTCTTCTTCCTCCTCTCTGGTGAAACGTGTCTTCTTCCTTCTCTCTTGTGAATCAAGTCTTCTTCCTCCTCTTTGGTGGATCATGTCTTCTTCCTCCTCTCTGGTGGATCGTGTCTTCTTCCTCCTCTTTGGTGGATCGTGTCTTCTTACTCCTCTCTGGTGGATCGTGTCTTCTTCCTCCTCTCTGGTGAATCGTGTCTTCTTCCTCCTCTCTGGTGAATCGTGTCTTCTTCCTTCTTTCTGGTGAATCGTGTCTTCTTCCTCCTCTTTGGTGGATCATGTCTTCTTCCTCCTCTTTGGTGGATCATATCTTCTTTCTCTTCTCTGGTGGATCGTGTCTTCTTCCTTCTCCCTGGTGGATCGTGTCTTCTTCCTCCTCTCTGGTGAATCTTGTCTTCTTCCTTCTCCCTGGTGGATTGTGTCTTCTTCCTCCTCTCTGGTGGATTTTTTCTTCTTCCTCCTCTCTTGTGGATTGTGTCTTCTTCTTCCTCTCTTGTGGACTGTGTCTTCTTCCTCCTCTCTGGTGGATTGTTTCTTCTTCCTCCTCTCTGGTGGATCGTGTCTTCTTCCTCCTCTCTGGTGGATCGTATCTTCTTCCTCCTCTTTGGTGTCTCGCGTCTTCTTCCTCCTCTTTGGTGGATTGTGTCTTCTTCCACCTCTCTTGTGGACTGTGTCTTCTTCTTCCTCTCTTGTGGACTGTGTCTTCTTCCTCCTCTCTAGTGGATTGTTTCTTCTTCCTCCTCTCTGGTGGATTGTTTCTTCTTCCTCCTCTCTTGTGAACTATGTCTTCTTCCTCCTCTCTGGTGGATTGTTTCTTCCTTCTTCCTCCTCTCTGGTGGACTGTGTCTTCTTCCTCCTCTCTGGTGGATTTTTTCTTCCTCCTCTCTGGTGGATCGTGTCTTCTTCCTCTTCTCTGGTGAATTGTGTCTTCTTCCTTCTCTCTGGTGGATCGTGTCTTCTTCCTCCTCTCTGGTGGACTGTGTCTTCTTCCTCCTCTCTGGTGGATTTTTTCTTCCTCCTCTTTGGTGGATCGTGTCTTCTTTCTCTTCTCTGGTGGATTGTTTCTTCTTCCTTCTCTCTAGTGGACTGTGTCTTCTTCCTCCTCTCTGATGGATTGTGTCTTCTTTCTTCTCTCTGGTGGATTGTATCTTCTTCCTCCTCTTTTGTGTCTCGCGTCTTCTTCCTCCTCTCTGGTGGATCGTGTCTTCTTCCACCTCACTGGTGGATCGTGTCTTCTTCCTCCTCTCTGGTGGATCTTGTCTTCTTTCTCTTCTCTGGTGGATCGTGTCTTCTTCCTCCTCTCTGGTGAATCGTGTCTTCTTCCTCCTCTCTGGTGGATCTTGTCTTCTTCCTCCTCTCTGGTGGATCGTGTCTTCTTCCTCCTCTTTGGTGTCTCGCGTCTTCTTCCTCCTCTCTGGTGGATCGTGTCTTCTTCCTCCTCTCTGGTGGATCGTGTCTTCTTCCTCCTCTCTGTTGAATCGTGTCTTCTTCCTCCTCTCTGGTGGATCGTGTCTTCTTCCTCCTCTCTGGTGGATCGTGTCTTCTTCCTTCTCTTTTGTGAATCGAGTCTTCTTCCTCCTCTCTGGTGGATCGTGTCTTCTTTCTCTTCTCTGGTGGATCGTGTCTTCTTCCTTCTCTCTTGTGAATCAAGTCTTCTTCCTCCTCTCTGGTGGATCGTGTCTTCTTCCTCCTCTCTGGTGGATCGTGTCTTCTTCCTCCTCTCTGGTGGATCGTGTCTTCTTCCTCCTCTCTGGTGGATCGTGTCTTCTTCCTCCTCTCTGGTGGATCGTGTCTTCTTCCTCCCTCCTCTCTGGTGGATCGTGTCTTCTTCCTCCTCTCTGGTGGATCGTGTCTTCTTCCTCTTCTCTGGTGGATCGTGTCTTCTTCCACCTCTCTGGTGGATCGTGTCTTCTTCCTCCTCTCTGGTGGATCGTGTCTTCTTCCTCCTCTCTGGTGGATCGCGTCTTCTTCCTTCTCTCTTGTGAATCAAGTCTTCTTCCTCCTCTCTGGTGGATCATGTCTTCTTCCTCCTCTCTGGTGGATCGTGTCTTCTTCCTCCTCTCTGGTGGATCGTGTCTTCTTCCTCCTCTCTGGTGAATCGTGTCTTCCTTCTTTCTGGTGAATCGTGTCTTCTTTCTCTTCTCTGGTGAATCGTGTCTTCTTCCTTCTCTCTTGTGAATCAAGTCTTCTTCCTCCTCTCTGGTGGATCGTGTCTTCTTCCTCCTCTCTGGTGGATCGTGTCTTCTTCCTCCTCTCTGGTGGATCGTGTCTTCTTCCTCCTCTCTGGTGGATCGTGTCTTCTTCCTCCCTCCTCTCTGGTGGATCGTGTCTTCTTCCTCCTCTCTGGTGAATCGTGTCTTCTTCCTTCTCTCTTGTGAATCAAGTCTTCTTCCTCCTCTTTGGTGGATCATGTCTTCTTCCTCCTCTCTGGTGAAACGTGTCTTCTTCCTTCTCTCTTGTGAATCAAGTCTTCTTCCTCCTCTTTGGTGGATCATGTCTTCTTCCTCCTCTCTGGTGGATCGTGTCTTCTTCCTCCTCTTTGGTGGATCGTGTCTTCTTTCTCCTCTCTGGTGGATCGTGTCTTCTTCCTCCTCTCTGGTGGATCGTGTCTTCTTCCTCCTCTCTGGTGGATCGTGTCTTCTTCCTCCTCTCTGGTGAATCGTGTCTTCTTCCTTCTTTCTGGTGAATCGTGTCTTCTTCCTTCTTTCTGGTGAATCGTGTCTTCTTCCTCCTCTTTTGTGGATCGTGTCTTCTTCCTCCTCTTTGGTGGATCATATCTTCTTTCTCTTCTCTGGTGGATCGTGTCTTCTTCCTTCTCCCTGGTGGATCGTGTCTTCTTCCTCCTCTCTGTTGAATCGTGTCTTCTTCCTTCTCCCTGGTGGATTGTGTCTTCTTCCTCCTCTCTGGTGGATTGTTTCTTCTTCCTCCTCTCTTGTGGATTGTGTCTTCTTCTTCCTCTCTTGTGGACTGTGTCTTCTTCCTCCTCTCTGGTGGATTGTTTCTTCTTCCTCCTCTCTGGTGGACTGTGTCTTCTTCCTCCTCTTTGGTGGATTGTTTCTTCCTCCTCTCTGGTGTATCGTGTCTTCTTCCTCCTCTCTGGTGGATCGTATCTTCTTCCTCCTCTTTGGTGTCTCGCGTCTTCTTCCTCCTCTTTGGTGGATTGTGTCTTCTTCCTCCTCTCTGGTGGACTGTGTCTTCTTCCACCTCTCTTGTGGACTGTGTCTTCTTCTTCCTCTTTTGTGGACTGTGTCTTCTTCCTCCTCTCTGGTGGATCGTATCTTCTTCCTCCTCTTTTGTGTCTCGCGTATTCTTCCTCCTCTTTGGTGGATTGTGTCTTCTTCCTCCTCTCTGATGGATTGTTTTATCTTCCTCCTCTCTGGTGAATCGTGTCTTCTTCCTCTTTTCTGGTGGATCGTGTCTTCTTCCTCCTCTCTGGTGGACTGTGTCTTCTTCCTCCTCTCTGGTGGACTGTGTCTTCTTCCTCCTCTCTGGTGGACTGTGTCTTCTTCCTCCTCTCTGGTGGACTGTGTCTGCTTCCTCCTCTTTGGTAAACTGTGTCTTTTTCCACCTCTCTGGTGGACTGTGTCTTTTTCCACCTCTCTGGTGGACTGTGTCTTCTTCCTCCTCTCTGGTGGACTGTGTCTTCCTCCTCCTCTCTGGTGGACTGTGTCTTCTTCCTCCTCTCTGGTGGACTGTGTCTTCTTCCTCCTCTCTGGTGGACTATGTCTTCTTCCTCCTCTCTGGTGGATTGTTTCTTCTTCCTCCTCTCAGGTGGACTGTGTCTTCTTCGTTCTCTCTGATGGATTGTGTTTTCTTCCTCCTTTCTGGTGAATCGTGTCTTCTTCCTCCTCTTTGGTGTCTCGCATCTTCTTCCTCCTCTTTGGTGGATCGTGTCTTCTTCCTCCTCTTTGGTGTCTTGCGTCTTCTTCCTCCTCTCTGGTGGATCGTGTCTTCTTCCTCCTCTCAGGTGAATCATGTCTTCTTCCTCCTCTCTGGTGGATCGTGTCTTCTTCCTCCTCTCTGGTGGATCGTGTCTTCTTCCACCTCACTGGTGGATCGTGTCTTCTTCCTCCTCTCTGGTGGATCTTGTCTTCTTTCTCTTCTCTGGTGGATCGTGTCTTCTTCCTTCTCTCTTGTGAATCAAGTCTTCTTCCTCCTCTCTGGTGGATCGTGTCTTCTTCCTCCTCTCTGGTGGATCGTGTCTTCTTCCTCCTCTCTGGTGGATCGTGTCTTCTTCCTCCTCTCTGGTGGATCGTGTCTTCTTCCTCCTCTCTGGTGAATCGTGTCTTCTTCCTTCTCTCTTGTGAATCAAGTCTTCTTCCTCTTCTTTGGTGGATCATGTCTTCTTCCTCCTCTCTGGTGAAACGTGTCTTCTTCCTTCTCTCTTGTGAATCAAGTCTTCTTCCTCCTCTTTGGTGGATCATGTCTTCTTCCTCCTCTCTGGTGGATCGTGTCTTCTTCCTCCTCTTTGGTGGATCGTGTCTTCTTACTCCTCTCTGGTGGATCGTGTCTTCTTCCTCCTCTCTGGTGAATCGTGTCTTCTTCCTCCTCTCTGGTGAATCGTGTCTTCTTCCTTCTTTCTGGTGAATCGTGTCTTCTTCCTCCTCTTTGGTGGATCATGTCTTCTTCCTCCTCTTTGGTGGATCATATCTTCTTTCTCTTCTCTGGTGGATCGTGTCTTCTTCCTTCTCCCTGGTGGATCGTGTCTTCTTCCTCCTCTCTGGTGAATCTTGTCTTCTTCCTTCTCCCTGGTGGATTGTGTCTTCTTCCTCCTCTCTGGTGGATTGTTTCTTCTTCCTCCTCTCTTGTGGATTGTGTCTTCTTCTTCCTCTCTTGTGGACTGTGTCTTCTTCCTCCTCTCTGGTGGATTGTTTCTTCTTCCTCCTCTCTGGTGGATCGTGTCTTCTTCCTCCTCTCTGGTGGATCGTATCTTCTTCCTCCTCTTTGGTGTCTCGCGTCTTCTTCCTTCTCTTTGGTGGATTGTGTCTTCTTCCACCTCTCTTGTGGACTGTGTCTTCTTCTTCCTCTCTTGTGGACTGTGTCTTCTTCCTCCTCTCTAGTGGATTGTTTCTTCTTCCTCCTCTGTGGTGGATTGTTTCTTCTTCCTCCTCTCTTGTGAACTATGTCTTCTTCCTCCTCTCTGGTGGATTGTTTCTTCCTTCTTCCTCCTCTCTGGTGGACTGTGTCTTCTTCCTCCTCTCTGGTGGATTTTTTCTTCCTCCTCTCTGGTGGATCGTGTCTTCTTCCTCTTCTCTGGTGAATTGTGTCTTCTTCCTTCTCTCTGGTGGATCGTGTCTTCTTCCTCCTCTCTGGTGGACTGTGTCTTCTTCCTCCTCTCTGGTGGATTTTTTCTTCCTCCTCTTTGGTGGATCGTGTCTTCTTTCTCTTCTCTGGTGGATTGTTTCTTCTTCCTTCTCTCTAGTGGACTGTGTCTTCTTCCTCCTCTCTGATGGATTGTGTCTTCTTTCTTCTCTCTGGTGGATCGTATCTTCTTCCTCCTCTTTTGTGTCTCGCGTCTTCTTCCTCCTCTTTGGTGGATTGTGTCTTCTTCCTCCTCTCTGATGGATTGTTTTATCTTCCTCCTCTCTGGTGAATCGTGTCTTCTTCCTCTTTTCTGGTGGATCGTGTCTTCTTCCTCCTCTCTGGTGGACTGTGTCTTCTTCCTCCTCTCTGGTGGACTGTGTCTTCTTCCTCCTCTCTGGTGGACTGTGTCTTCTTCCTCCTCTCTGGTGGACTGTGTCTGCTTCCTCCTCTTTGGTAAACTGTGTCTTTTTCCACCTCTCTGGTGGACTGTGTCTTTTTCCACCTCTCTGGTGGACTGTGTCTTCTTCCTCCTCTCTGGTGGACTGTGTCTTCCTCCTCCTCTCTGGTGGACTGTGTCTTCTTCCTCCTCTCTGGTGGACTGTGTCTTCTTCCTCCTCTCTGGTGGACTATGTCTTCTTCCTCCTCTCTGGTGGATTGTTTCTTCTTCCTCCTCTCAGGTGGACTGTGTCTTCTTCGTTCTCTCTGATGGATTGTGTTTTCTTCCTCCTTTCTGGTGAATCGTGTCTTCTTCCTCCTCTTTGGTGTCTCGCATCTTCTTCCTCCTCTTTGGTGGATCGTGTCTTCTTCCTCCTCTTTGGTGTCTCGCGTCTTCTTCCTCCTCTCTGGTGGATCGTGTCTTCTTCCTCCTCTCTGGTGAATCATGTCTTCTTCCTCCTCTCTGGTGGATCGTGTCTTCTTCCTCCTCTCTGGTGGATCGTGTCTTCTTCCACCTCACTGGTGGATCGTGTCTTCTTCCTCCTCTCTGGTGGATCTTGTCTTCTTTCTCTTCTCTGGTGGATCGTGTCTTCTTCCTTCTCTCTTGTGAATCAAGTCTTCTTCCTCCTCTCTGGTGGATCTTGTCTTCTTCCTCCTCTCTGGTGGATCGTGTCTTCTTCCTCCTCTCTGGTGGATCGTGTCTTCTTCCTCCTCTCTGGTGGATCGTGTCTTCTTTCTCCTCTCTGGTGAATCGTGTCTTCTTCCTTCTCTCTTGTGAATCAAGTCTTCTTCCTCTTCTTTGGTGGATCATGTCTTCTTCCTCCTCTCTGGTGAAACGTGTCTTCTTCCTTCTCTCTTGTGAATCAAGTCTTCTTCCTCCTCTTTGGTGGATCATGTCTTCTTCCTCCTCTCTGGTGGACTGTGTCTTCTTCCTCCTCTCTGGTGGATTTTTTCTTCCTCCTCTCTGGTGGATCGTGTCTTCTTCCTCCTCTCTGGTGAATCGTGTCTTCTTCCTCCTCTCTGGTGAATCGTGTCTTCTTCCTTCTTTCTGGTGAATCGTGTCTTCTTCCTCCTCTTTGGTGGATCATGTCTTCTTCCTCCTCTTTGGTGGATCATATCTTCTTTCTCTTCTCTGGTGGATCGTGTCTTCTTCCTTCTCCCTGGTGGATCGTGTCTTCTTCCTCCTCTCTGGTGAATCTTGTCTTCTTCCTTCTCCCTGGTGGATTGTGTCTTCTTCCTCCTCTCTGGTGGATTGTTTCTTCTTCCTCCTCTCTTGTGGATTGTGTCTTCTTCTTCCTCTCTTGTGGACTGTGTCTTCTTCCTCCTCTCTGGTGGATTGTTTCTTCTTCCTCCTCTCTGGTGGATCGTGTCTTCTTCCTCCTCTCTGGTGGATCGTATCTTCTTCCTCCTCTTTGGTGTCTCGCGTCTTCTTCCTCCTCTTTGGTGGATTGTGTCTTCTTCCACCTCTCTTGTGGACTGTGTCTTCTTCTTCCTCTCTTGTGGACTGTGTCTTCTTCCTCCTCTCTAGTGGATTGTTTCTTCTTCCTCCTCTCTGGTGGATTGTTTCTTCTTCCTCCTCTCTTGTGAACTATGTCTTCTTCCTCCTCTCTGGTGGATTGTTTCTTCCTTCTTCCTCCTCTCTGGTGGACTGTGTCTTCTTCCTCCTCTCTGGTGGATTTTTTCTTCCTCCTCTCTGGTGGATCGTGTCTTCTTCCTCTTCTCTGGTGAATTGTGTCTTCTTCCTTCTCTCTGGTGGATAGTGTCTTCTTCCTCCTCTCTGGTGGACTGTGTCTTCTTCCTCCTCTCTGGTGGATTTTTTCTTCCTCCTCTTTGGTGGATCGTGTCTTCTTTCTCTTCTCTGGTGGATTGTTTCTTCTTCCTTCTCTCTAGTGGACTGTGTCTTCTTCCTCCTCTCTGATGGATTGTGTCTTCTTTCTTCTCTCTGGTGGATCGTATCTTCTTCCTCCTCTTTTGTGTCTCGCGTCTTCTTCCTCCTCTCTGGTGGATCGTGTCTTCTTCCACCTCACTGGTGGATCGTGTCTTCTTCCTCCTCTCTGGTGGATCTTGTCTTCTTTCTCTTCTCTGGTGGATCGTGTCTTCTTCCTCCTCTCTGGTGAATCGTGTCTTCTTCCTCCTCTCTGGTGGATCTTGTCTTCTTCCTCCTCTCTGGTGGATCGTGTCTTCTTCCTCCTCTTTGGTGTCTCGCGTCTTCTTCCTCCTCTCTGGTGGATCGTGTCTTCTTCCTCCTCTCTGGTGGATCGTGTCTTCTTCCTCCTCTCTGTTGAATCGTGTCTTCTTCCTCCTCTCTGGTGGATCGTGTCTTCTTCCTCCTCTCTGGTGGATCGTGTCTTCTTCCTTCTCTTTTGTGAATCGAGTCTTCTTCCTCCTCTCTGGTGGATCGTGTCTTCTTTCTCTTCTCTGGTGGATCGTGTCTTCTTCCTTCTCTCTTGTGAATCAAGTCTTCTTCCTCCTCTCTGGTGGATCATGTCTTCTTCCTCCTCTCTGGTGGATCGTGTCTTCTTCCTCCTCTCTGGTGGATCGTGTCTTCTTCCTCCTCTCTGGTGGATCGTGTCTTCTTCCTCCTTTCTGGTGAATCGTGTCTCCTTCCTTCTTTCTGGTGAATCGTGTCTTCTTTCTCTTCTCTGGTGAATCGTGTCTTCTTCCATCTCTCTTGTGAATCAAGTCTTCTTCCTCCTCTCTGGTGGATCGTGTCTTCTTCCTCCTCTCTGGTGGATCGTGTCTTCTTCCTCCTCTCTGGTGGATCGTGTCTTCTTCCTCCCTCCTCTCTGGTGGATCGTGTCTTCTTCCTCCTCTCTGGTGGATCGTGTCTTCTTCCTCTTCTCTGGTGGATCGTGTCTTCTTCCACCTCTCTGGTGGATCGTGTCTTCTTCCTCCTCTCTGGTGGATCGTGTCTTCTTCCTCCTCTCTGGTGGATCGTGTCTTCTTCCTCCTCTCTGGTGAATCGTGTCTTCTTCCTTCTCTCTGGTGGATCGTGTCTTCTTCCTCCTCTCTGGTGGATCGTGTCTTCTTCCTTCTCTCTTGTGAATCAAGTCTTCTTCCTCCTCTCTGGTGGATCATGTCTTCTTCCTCCTCTCTGGTGGATCGTGTCTTCTTCCTCCTCTCTGGTGGATCGTGTCTTCTTCCTCCTCTCTGGTGGATCGTGTCTTCTTCCTCCTCTCTGGTGAATCGTGTCTTCCTTCTTTCTGGTGAATCGTGTCTTCTTTCTCTTCTCTGGTGAATCGTGTCTTCTTCCTTCTCTCTTGTGAATCAAGTCTTCTTCCTCCTCTCTGGTGGATCGTGTCTTCTTCCTCCTCTCTGGTGGATCGTGTCTTCTTCCTCCTCTCTGGTGGATCGTGTCTTCTTCCTCCTCTCTGGTGGATCGTGTCTTCTTCCTCCCTCCTCTCTGGTGGATCGTGTCTTCTTCCTCCTCTCTGGTGAATCGTGTCTTCTTCCTTCTCTCTTGTGAATCAAGTCTTCTTCCTCCTCTTTGGTGGATCATGTCTTCTTCCTCCTCTCTGGTGAAACGTGTCTTCTTCCTTCTCTCTTGTGAATCAAGTCTTCTTCCTCCTCTTTGGTGGATCATGTCTTCTTCCTCCTCTCTGGTGGATCGTGTCTTCTTCCTCCTCTTTGGTGGATCGTGTCTTCTTTCTCCTCTCTGGTGGATCGTGTCTTCTTCCTCCTCTCTGGTGGATCGTGTCTTCTTCCTCCTCTCTGGTGGATCGTGTCTTCTTCCTCCTCTCTGGTGAATCGTGTCTTCTTCCTTCTTTCTGGTGAATCGTGTCTTCTTCCTTCTTTCTGGTGAATCGTGTCTTCTTCCTCCTCTTTTGTGGATCGTGTCTTCTTCCTCCTCTTTGGTGGATCATATCTTCTTTCTCTTCTCTGGTGGATCGTGTCTTCTTCCTTCTCCCTGGTGGATCGTGTCTTCTTCCTCCTCTCTGTTGAATCGTGTCTTCTTCCTTCTCCCTGGTGGATTGTGTCTTCTTCCTCCTCTCTGGTGGATTGTTTCTTCTTCCTCCTCTCTGGTGGATTGTGTCTTCTTCTTCCTCTCTTGTGGACTGTGTCTTCTTCCTCCTCTCTGGTGGATTGTTTCTTCTTCCTCCTCTCTGGTGGACTGTGTCTTCTTCCTCCTCTTTGGTGGATTGTTTCTTCCTCCTCTCTGGTGTATCGTGTCTTCTTCCTCCTCTCTGGTGGATCGTATCTTCTTCCTCCTCTTTGGTGTCTCGCGTCTTCTTCCTCCTCTTTGGTGGATTGTGTCTTCTTCCTCCTCTCTGGTGGACTGTGTCTTCTTCCACCTCTCTTGTGGACTGTGTCTTCTTCTTCCTCTTTTGTGGACTGTGTCTTCTTCCTCCTCTCTGGTGGATCGTATCTTCTTCCTTCTCTTTTGTGTCTCGCGTATTCTTCCTCCTCTTTGGTGGATTGTGTCTTCTTCCTCCTCTCTGATGGATTGTTTTATCTTCCTCCTCTCTGGTGAATCGTGTCTTCTTCCTCTTTTCTGGTGGATCGTGTCTTCTTCCTCCTCTCTGGTGGACTGTGTCTTCTTCCTCCTCTCTGGTGGACTGTGTCTTCTTCCTCCTCTCTGGTGGACTGTGTCTTCTTCCTCCTCTCTGGTGGACTGTGTCTGCTTCCTCCTCTTTGGTAAACTGTGTCTTTTTCCACCTCTCTGGTGGACTGTGTCTTTTTCCACCTCTCTGGTGGACTGTGTCTTCTTCCTCCTCTCTGGTGGACTGTGTCTTCCTCCTCCTCTCTGGTGGACTGTGTCTTCTTCCTCCTCTCTGGTGGACTGTGTCTTCTTCCTCCTCTCTGGTGGACTATGTCTTCTTCCTCCTCTCTGGTGGATTGTTTCTTCTTCCTCCTCTCAGGTGGACTGTGTCTTCTTCGTTCTCTCTGATGGATTGTGTTTTCTTCCTCCTTTCTGGTGAATCGTGTCTTCTTCCTCCTCTTTGGTGTCTCGCATCTTCTTCCTCCTCTTTGGTGGATCGTGTCTTCTTCCTCCTCTTTGGTGTCTCGCGTCTTCTTCCTCCTCTCTGGTGGATCGTGTCTTCTTCCTCCTCTCTGGTGAATCATGTCTTCTTCCTCCTCTCTGGTGGATCGTGTCTTCTTCCTCCTCTCTGGTGGATCGTGTCTTCTTCCACCTCACTGGTGGATCGTGTCTTCTTCCTCCTCTCTGGTGGATCTTGTCTTCTTTCTCTTCTCTGGTGGATCGTGTCTTCTTCCTTCTCTCTTGTGAATCAAGTCTTCTTCCTCCTCTCTGGTGGATCGTGTCTTCTTCCTCCTCTCTGGTGGATCGTGTCTTCTTCCTCCTCTCTGGTGGATCGTGTCTTCTTCCTCCTCTCTGGTGGATCGTGTCTTCTTCCTCCTCTCTGGTGAATCGTGTCTTCTTCCTTCTCTCTTGTGAATCAAGTCTTCTTCCTCTTCTTTGGTGGATCATGTCTTCTTCCTCCTCTCTGGTGAAACGTGTCTTCTTCCTTCTCTCTTGTGAATCAAGTCTTCTTCCTCCTCTTTGGTGGATCATGTCTTCTTCCTCCTCTCTGGTGGATCGTGTCTTCTTCCTCCTCTTTGGTGGATCGTGTCTTCTTACTCCTCTTTGGTGGATCGTGTCTTCTTCCTCCTCTCTGGTGAATCGTGTCTTCTTCCTCCTCTCTGGTGAATCGTGTCTTCTTCCTCCTCTCTGGTGAATCGTGTCTTCTTCCTTCTTTCTGGTGAATCGTGTCTTCTTCCTCCTCTTTGGTGGATCATGTCTTCTTCCTCCTCTTTGGTGGATCATATCTTCTTTCTCTTCTCTGGTGGATCGTGTCTTCTTCCTTCTCCCTGGTGGATCGTGTCTTCTTCCTCCTCTCTGGTGAATCTTGTCTTCTTCCTTCTCCCTGGTGGATTGTGTCTTCTTCCTCCTCTCTGGTGGATTGTTTCTTCTTCCTCCTCTCTTGTGGATTGTGTCTTCTTCTTCCTCTCTTGTGGACTGTGTCTTCTTCCTCCTCTCTGGTGGATTGTTTCTTCTTCCTCCTCTCTGGTGGATCGTGTCTTCTTCCTCCTCTCTGGTGGATCGTATCTTCTTCCTCCTCTTTGGTGTCTCGCGTCTTCTTCCTCCTCTTTGGTGGATTGTGTCTTCTTCCACCTCTCTTGTGGACTGTGTCTTCTTCTTCCTCTCTTGTGGACTGTGTCTTCTTCCTCCTCTCTAGTGGATTGTTTCTTCTTCCTCCTCTCTGGTGGATTGTTTCTTCTTCCTCCTCTCTTGTGAACTATGTCTTCTTCCTCCTCTCTGGTGGATTGTTTCTTCCTTCTTCCTCCTCTCTGGTGGACTGTGTCTTCTTCCTCCTCTCTGGTGGATTTTTTCTTCCTCCTCTCTGGTGGATCGTGTCTTCTTCCTCTTCTCTGGTGAATTGTGTCTTCTTCCTTCTCTCTGGTGGATCGTGTCTTCTTCCTCCTCTCTGGTGGACTGTGTCTTCTTCCTCCTCTCTGGTGGATTTTTTCTTCCTCCTCTTTGGTGGATCGTGTCTTCTTTCTCTTCTCTGGTGGATTGTTTCT
This sequence comes from Rana muscosa, assembly GCA_029206835.1. Classification (NCBI taxonomy): domain Eukaryota; kingdom Metazoa; phylum Chordata; class Amphibia; order Anura; family Ranidae; genus Rana; species Rana muscosa. The sequence goes on from CM055119.1 coordinate 296,307,221, forward strand.
TCTTCCTTCTCTCTAGTGGACTGTGTCTTCTTCCTCCTCTCTGATGGATTGTGTCTTCTTTCTTCTCTCTGGTGGATCGTATCTTCTTCCTCCTCTTTTGTGTCTCGCGTCTTCTTCCTCCTCTTTGGTGGATTGTGTCTTCTTCCTCCTCTCTGATGGATTGTTTTATCTTCCTCCTCTCTGGTGAATCGTGTCTTCTTCCTCTTTTCTGGTGGATCGTGTCTTCTTCCTCCTCTCTGGTGGACTGTGTCTTCTTCCTCCTCTCTGGTGGACTGTGTCTTCTTCCTCCTCTCTGGTGGACTGTGTCTGCTTCCTCCTCTTTGGTAAACTGTGTCTTTTTCCACCTCTCTGGTGGACTGTGTCTTTTTCCACCTCTCTGGTGGACTGTGTCTTCTTCCTCCTCTCTGGTGGACTGTGTCTTCCTCCTCCTCTCTGGTGGACTGTGTCTTCTTCCTCCTCTCTGGTGGACTGTGTCTTCTTCCTCCTCTCTGGTGGACTATGTCTTCTTCCTCCTCTCTGGTGGATTGTTTCTTCTTCCTCCTCTCAGGTGGACTGTGTCTTCTTCGTTCTCTCTGATGGATTGTGTTTTCTTCCTCCTTTCTGGTGAATCGTGTCTTCTTCCTCCTCTTTGGTGTCTCGCATCTTCTTCCTCCTCTCTGGTGGATCGTGTCTTCTTCCTCCTCTTTGGTGGATCGTGTCTTCTTACTCCTCTCTGGTGGATCGTGTCTTCTTCCTCCTCTCTGGTGAATCGTGTCTTCTTCCTCCTCTCTGGTGAATCGTGTCTTCTTCCTTCTTTCTGGTGAATCGTGTCTTCTTCCTCCTCTTTGGTGGATCATGTCTTCTTCCTCCTCTTTGGTGGATCATATCTTCTTTCTCTTCTCTGGTGGATCGTGTCTTCTTCCTTCTCCCTGGTGGATCGTGTCTTCTTCCTCCTCTCTGGTGAATCTTGTCTTCTTCCTTCTCCCTGGTGGATTGTGTCTTCTTCCTCCTCTCTGGTGGATTGTTTCTTCTTCCTCCTCTCTTGTGGATTGTGTCTTCTTCTTCCTCTCTTGTGGACTGTGTCTTCTTCCTCCTCTCTGGTGGATTGTTTCTTCTTCCTCCTCTCTGGTGGATCGTGTCTTCTTCCTCCTCTCTGGTGGATCGTATCTTCTTCCTCCTCTTTGGTGTCTCGCGTCTTCTTCCTCCTCTTTGGTGGATTGTGTCTTCTTCCACCTCTCTTGTGGACTGTGTCTTCTTCTTCCTCTCTTGTGGACTGTGTCTTCTTCCTCCTCTCTAGTGGATTGTTTCTTCTTCCTCCTCTCTGGTGGATTGTTTCTTCTTCCTCCTCTCTTGTGAACTATGTCTTCTTCCTCCTCTCTGGTGGATTGTTTCTTCCTTCTTCCTCCTCTCTGGTGGACTGTGTCTTCTTCCTCCTCTCTGGTGGATTTTTTCTTCCTCCTCTCTGGTGGATCGTGTCTTCTTCCTCTTCTCTGGTGAATTGTGTCTTCTTCCTTCTCTCTGGTGGATCGTGTCTTCTTCCTCCTCTCTGGTGGACTGTGTCTTCTTCCTCCTCTCTGGTGGATTTTTTCTTCCTCCTCTTTGGTGGATCGTGTCTTCTTTCTCTTCTCTGGTGGATTGTTTCTTCTTCCTTCTCTCTAGTGGACTGTGTCTTCTTCCTCCTCTCTGATGGATTGTGTCTTCTTTCTTCTCTCTGGTGGATCGTATCTTCTTCCTCCTCTTTTGTGTCTCGCGTCTTCTTCCTCCTCTTTGGTGGATTGTGTCTTCTTCCTCCTCTCTGATGGATTGTTTTATCTTCCTCCTCTCTGGTGAATCGTGTCTTCTTCCTCTTTTCTGGTGGATCGTGTCTTCTTCCTCCTCTCTGGTGGACTGTGTCTTCTTCCTCCTCTCTGGTGGACTGTGTCTTCTTCCTCCTCTCTGGTGGACTGTCTTCTTCCTCCTCTCTGGTGGACTGTGTCTTCTTCCTCCTCTCTTGTGGACTGTGTCTTTTTCCACCTCTCTGGTGGACTGTGTCTTTTTCCACCTCTCTGGTGGACTGTGTCTTCTTCCTCCTCTCTGGTGGACTGTGTCTTCTTCCTCCTCTCAGGTGGACTGTGTCTTCTTCCTCCTCTCTGGTGGACTGTGTCTTCTTCCTCCTCTCTGGTGGACTGTGTCTTCTTCCTCCTCTCTGGTGGATTGTTTCTTCTTCCACCTCTCTGGTGGACTATGTCTTCTTCCTCCTCTCTGGTGGATTGTTTCTTCTTCCTCCTCTCTGGTGGATTGTTTCTTCCTCCTCTCTGGTGAACTGTGTCTTCTTCCTCCTCTCTGGTGGATTGTTCATTTTTCCTCCTCTCTGGTGGATTGTTTCTTCCTCCTTTCTGGTGGCTCATGTCTTCTTCCTCCTCTCTGGTGGCTCGAGTCTTCTTCCTCCTCTCTGGTGGCTCAAGTCTTCTTCCTCCTCTCTGGTGGATTGTTTTTTTTCCCTCCTCTCTGGTGGATTGTTTCTTCCTCCTTTCTGGTGGCTCGTGTCTTCTTCCTCCTCTCTGGTGGCTCGAGTCTTCTTCCTCCTCTCTGGTGGCTCGTGTCTTCTTCCTCCTCTCTGGTGGCTCGTGTCTTCTTCCTCCTCTCTGGTGGCTTGAGTCTTCTTCCTCCTCTCTTGTGGCTCGTGTCTTCTTCCTCCTCTCTGGTGGCTCGTGTCTTCTTTCTCCTCTCTGGTGGCTCGAGTCTTCTTCCTCCTCTCTGGTGGCTCGAGTCTTCTTCCTCCTTTCTGGTGGCTCGTGTCTTCTTCCTCCTGTATGATGGCTTGTGTCTTCTTCCTCCTCTCTGGTGGATTGTTTCTTCTTCCTCCTCTCTGGTGGATTGTTTCTTCCTCCTCTCTGGTGAACTGTGTCTTCTTCCTCCTCTCTGGTGGATTGTTCATTTTTCCTCCTCTCTGGTGGATTGTTTCTTCCTCCTTTCTGGTGGCTCGTGTCTTCTTCCTCCTCTCTGGTGGCTCGAGTCTTCTTCCTCCTCTCTGGTGGCTCGAGTCTTCTTCCTCCTCTCTGGTGGCTCGTGTCTTCTTCCTCCTCTCTGGTGGCTCGTGTCTTCTTCCTCCTCTCTGGTGGCTCGAGTCTTCTTCCTCCTCTCTGGTGGCTCGAGTCTTCTTCCTCCTCTCTGGTGGCTCGAGTCTTCTTCCTCCTTTCTGGTGGCTCGTGTCTTCTTCCTCCTGTCTGGTGGCTCGTGTCTTCTTCCTCCTCTCTGGTGGCTCGTGTCTTCTTCCTCCTCTCTGGTAGCTCATGTCTTCTTCCTCCTCTCTGGTGGCTCAAGTCTTCTTTCTCCTCTCTGGTGGATTGTGTCTTCTTCCTCCTCTCTGGTGGCTCGTGTCTTCTTCCTCCTCTCTGGTGGCTCGTGTCTTCTTCCTCCTCTCTGGTGGATTGTTTCCTCCTCCTCTCTGGTGGCTCATGTCTTCTTCCCTCTCTCTGGTGGATTGTTTCCTCCTCCTTTCTGGTGGCTCATGTCTTCTTCCTCCTCTTTGGTGGATTGTGTCTTCTTCCTCCTCTCTGGTGGCTCGTGTCTTCTTCCTCCTTTCTGGTGGCTCGTGTCTTCTTCGACACTTTCTGGAATGTCAGATGTCTGAGTCTCCACCATGCACCATAGTTCCATCCTCCTGACCCCATGTCATTGCAGTGTCTTAGTGGTTGGAGGGTTGAACCATGGTGCGTGGTTTGGGACACAGACATCTGACATTTCCACAAGTGTTGAATATCGATGAGACTGATGGAACTTACAAGCAAACAAAGGCACTGAGATCCTTTATTATTGGTATCCAATGTTGTCAAAGATCATCTTATTAATCAAACTAACAGGCAAACCGGAAAACACCTCCAAAAGGTCTTCAGACACCTCCACCTCTACTGGAAGCAGAAGGAGCTCCACAACAAAGGTCTGAGAGTCCAAAGTGATGTTTTATTAAATGATCGGTAGCCAACGTGTTTCAGGGGTTCGGACCTTCATCAGGGATGGTGTGTTGTATAATCTCTACATGTAGCTGAGTGAAGAGTAACAATAGTTACACTGTCAATTCCAAATGGCAAACTTCTACCAATGGCTGTCTGCTGTTTGGTGCCCCGACTTCCTGTGGCCAGAATTTGTTACATAATATAGAACTATTGTTGCTCTTCATTGGAGTTCAGCCACTTCCAGAGATGATACAATATCCACTTCAGCTTTGGAGGGTTTTACCCCCCTTCATGGCCAGGCCATTTCCTGCTATTCAGCATGGCGCTGTACCCAAATTACATTTATAGAATTTTTATAAACACAGAGAGCTTTCTTTTGGGGGTATTTGACCACCACTGTATTTTTTAATTTCTGCTACAAAACATACCCAATAAAAAAAAAAAAAAATTCTTAAATATTGGTCAATATATATTCTGCTCCATGTCTTTGATAAATCCCAATAAGTGTATATTGATTGGTTTATGTAATAAATTATAGCATCTACAAGCTATGGGATATATACGGCAATTTTTTATTTTTTATTTATTTACACTACTAATGGCAGCGATCAGCAACTTATAATGGGACCGCAATATTGTGGTGGGATATTGGACACTAACTGACATGGGGGGGGGAACCAACTGCCACTGACCCCACCAGTGACACTAATACAGTGATCAGTGCTAAAAGAATGCACTGTCACTGTACCAATGACACTGGCTGGGAAGGGGTTAACATGTAGGGGCGATCAAAGGGTTAAATGTGTGCCTAACAAGGTGTACTGTGTGTTGATTTTTCCTACAAATTTCTTTGTTTCAAAGAGATAAGAAACAGAGAGATGTTCTATCTGTACAGAGCTCTGTGTTGATTGTCAACACAGAACTCTGGGCTGTGATTGGACACAGCCGATCAGCAGGTCCTGGCTGTGAATCATTGTCCAGGACTTGCTGACAGGCTCCCGCTGTATACAATCACAGCTGGTGTCGGCTGGGGGGTTGTACAATCACAGCTGGTGTCGGCTGGGGGGTTGTACAATCACAGCTGGTGTCGGTAAGGTGGGGGTACGCATGTGCGCGCATAGACCCGGAAACTGGCCGCAACATACCAGTACATCGCTTTGCCTGTACGGGACGCCTGTCCACGGTACATTGCAGGGGGCAGTCTGCAAGTGCTTACGGCTGGCTATGCTGTCTGGCAGGGGTGTCTTGATTACAAATAGAAACCTTTTTGGCCACTAAACAGTTCATGGTTTGTATTTCCATCATATTTAGTTGTTTGCCTGGAGGTCTTTGCATTGAGATGTCATTTCTGACTGCGAGTTTGAAGGACCTTCCTCGTTTGTCAGATGTTGGACAATGCTTCATGCAGGACTTGTTTCCAAGGCAATGGCCTCCTAATACAAGGATTGTTTTCTTATCTGCATTTTGTTGTATCTGTTGTAAAATGGAGCACAATGAGCACACCACAAATGTCCATATCTCCCACGTGCTCACATTCATTTCCCAATTTTTTGGGACCTCTGATGTGATGGGGGGACCTCTGATGTGATGGGGGGATCTCTGATGTGATGGGGGGATCTCTGATGTGATGGGGGGATCTCTGATGTGATGGGGGGATCCCTGATGTGATGGGTGGACCTCTGATGTGATGGGGGGACCTCTGATGTGATGGGGGGACCACTGATGTGATGGGGGGACCTCTCATGTGATGGGGGATCTCTGATGTGATGGGGGGACCTCTGATGTGATGGGGGGACCTCTTATGTGATGGGGGACCTCTGATGTGATGGGGGGACCTCTGATGTGATGGGGGGACCTCTGATGTGATGGGAGGACCTCTGATGTGATGGGGGGATCTCTGATGTGATGGGAGGATCTCTGATGTGATGGGGGGACCTCTGATGTGATGGGGGGACCTCTGATGTGATGGGGGGATCTCTGATGTGATGGGGGGACCTCTGATGTGATGGGGGGATCTCTGATGTGATGGGGGGATCTCTGATGTGATGGGTGGACCTCTGATGTGATGGGTGGACCTCTGATGTGATGGGGGGACCTCTCATGTGATGGGGGATCTCTGATGTGATGGGGGGACCTCTGATGTGATGGGGGGACCTCTTATGTGATGGGGACCTCTGATGTGATGGGAGGACCTCTGATGTGATGGGAGGACCTCTGATGTGATGGGGGGATCTCTGATGTGATGGGGGGACCTCTGATGTGATGGGGGGATATCTGATGTGATGGGGGGATCTCTGATGTGATGGGTGGACCTCTGATGTGATGGGGGGACCTCTGATGTGATGGGGGGACCTCTGATGTGATGGGGGATCTCTGATGTGATGGGGGGACCTCTGATGTGATGGGGGGACCTCTTATGTGATGGGGGATCTCTGATGTGATGGGGGACCTCTGATGTGATGAGGGGACCTCTGATGTGATGGGAGGACCTCTGATGTGATGGGGGGATCTCTGATGTGATGGGAGGATCTCTGATGTGATGGGGGGACCTCTGATGTGATGGGGGGACCTCTGATGTGATGGGGGGATCTCTGATGTGATGGGGGGACCTCTGATGTGATGGGGGGATCTCTGATGTGATGGGGGGACCTCTGATGTGATGGGGGGATCTCTGATGTGATGGGGGGATCTCTGATGTGATGGGTGGACCTCTGATGTGATGGGGGGACCTCTGATGTGATGGGGGGACCTCTCATGTGATGGGGGATCTCTGATGTGATGGGGGGACCTCTTATGTGATGGGGGACCTCTGATGTGATGGGAGGACCTCTGATGTGATGGGTGGACCTCTGATGTGATGGGGGGACCTCTGATGTAATGGGGGGGCCTCTGATGTGATGGGGGGACCTCTGATGTGATGGGGGATCTCTGATGTGATGGAGGACCTCTGATGTAATGAGGAGACCTCTGATGTGATGGGGGATCTCTGATGTGATGGAGGACCTCTGATGTAATGAGGAGACCTCTGATGTGATGGGAGGATCTCTGATGTGATGGAGGACCTCTGATGTAATGAGGAGACCTCTGATGTGATGGGGGGACCTCTGATGTGATGGAGGACCTGTGATGTGATGGGGGGACCTCTGATGTGATGGGGGGACCTCTGATATGATGGGGGGACCTCTGATGAGATGGGGGGATCTCTGATGTGATGGGGGGATCTCTGATGTGATGGGGGGATCTCTGATGTGATGGGTGGACCTCTGATGTGATGGGGGGACCTCTCATGTGATGGGGGACCTCTCATGTGATGGGGGATCTCTGATGTGATGGGGGGACCTCTGATGTGATGGGGGGACCTCTTATGTGATGGGGGACCTCTGATGTGATGGGAGGACCTCTGATGTGATGGGTGGACCTCTGATGTGATGGGGGGACCTCTGATGTAATGGGGGGACCTCTGATGTGATGGGGGGACCTCTGATGTGATGGGGGATCTCTGATGTGATGGAGGACCTCTGATGTAATGAGGAGACCTCTGATGTGATGGGGGGACCTCTGATGTGATGGAGGACCTGTGATGTGATGGGGGGACCTCTGATGTGATGGGGGGACCTCTGATATGATGGGGGGACCTCTGATGTGATGGGGGGACCTCTTAAGTGATGGAGGACCTCTGATGTGATGGGGGGACCTCTGATGTGGTGGGGGGATCTCTGATGTGATGGGGGGACCTCTGATGTGATGAGGAGACCTCTGATGTGATGGGGGGACCTCTGATGTGATGGGGGGACCTCTGATGTGATGGAGGACCTCTGATGTGATGGAGGACCTCTGATGTGATAGGGGGACCTCTGATGTAATGGGGGGATCTCTGATGTGATGGGGGGACCTCTGATGTAATGGGGAGACCTCTGATGTGATGGGGGGACCTCTGATGTGATGGGAGGATCTCTGATGTGATGGGAGGACCTCTGATGTGATGGGAGGACCTCTGATGTGATGGGGGGGACCTCTGATGTGATGGGGGGACCTCTGATGTGATGGGGGGACCTCTGATGTGATGGGAGGACCTCTGATGTGATGGTGGGATCTCTGATGTGATGGGGGGACCTCTGATGTGATGTGGGACCTCTGATGTGATGGGGGGAACTCTAATGTGATGGGGGGACTTCTGATGTGATGGGGGGGCCTCTGATGTGATGATGGGATCTCTGATGTGATGGGGGGACCTCTGATGTGATGGGGGGACCTCTGATGTAATGGGGGGATCTCTGATGTGATGGGGAGGACCTCTGATGTAATGGGGAGACCTCTGATGTGATGGGGAGACCTCTGATGTGATGGGGGATCTCTGATGTGATGGGAGGACCTCTGATGTGATGGGAGGATCTCTGATGTGATGAGGGGGATCTCTGATGTGATGGGGGGATCTCTGATTTGATGGGGGGACCTCTGATGTGATGGGGGGACCTCTGATGTAATGAGGAGGACCTCTGATGTGATGGGGGGACCTCTGATGTAATGGGGAACCTCTGATGTGATGAGGGGGATCTCTGATGTGATGGGGGCATCTCTGATGTGATGGGGGGATCTCTGATGTGATGGGGGGACCTCTGATGTGATGGGGGGATCTCTGATGTGATGGGGGGACCTCTGATGTGATGGGGGGATCTCTGATGTGATGGGGGGACTTTGATGTGATGGGGGGACCTCTGATGTGATGGGGGATCTCTGATGTGATGGGGGGACCTCTGATGTGAGGGTGAGGGGGGTGAAGGTGAGGTGGGTGAGGGGGTGCTAGGTGAGGATGAGGTGGGTGAGGGTGAGGGGGTGAAGGTGAGGGTGGGTGAGGGTGAAGGTGAGGTGGGTGAGGGTGAAGGTGAGGGGGGTGAAGGTGAGGGTGAGGGGGTGAGGTGGGTGAGGGTGTGGGGGGTGAGTGTGAGGGGGACCTCTGATGTGATGGGGGGACCTCTGATGTGATGGGAGGACCTCTGATGTGATGGGAGGACCTCTGATGTGATGGGGGGACCTCTGATGTGATGGGAGGATCTCTGATGTGATGGGGGGACCTCTGATGTGATGGGGGGACCTCTGATGTGATGGGAGGATCTCTGATGTGATGGGGGACCTCTGATGTGATGGGGGGACCTCTGATGTGATGGGAGGATCTCTGATGTAATGGGGGGACCTCTGATGTGATGGGGGGACCTCTGATGTGATGGGGGATCTCTGATGTGATGGGAGGATCTCTGATGTGATGGGGGGACCTCTGATGTGATGGGGGGACCTCTGATGTGATGGGAGGATCTCTGATGTAATGGGGGGACCTCTGATGTGATGGGGGGACCTCTGATGTGATGGGAGGATCTCTGATGTGATGGGGGGACCTCTGATGTGATGGGGGGACCTCTGATGTGAGGGTGAGGGGGGTGAAGGTGAGGTGGGTGAGGGTGAGGTGGGTGAGGGGGTGGTAGGTGAGGATGAGGTGGGTGAGGGGGTGAAGGTGAGGGTGAGGGGGGTGAAGGTGAGGAGGGTGAGGGGGGTGAAGGTGAGGTGGGTGAGGGTGAAGGTGAGGTGGGTGAGGGTGTGGGGGGTGAGGGGGACCTCTGATGCGATGGGGGGGACCTCTGATGTGATAGGAGGACCTCTGATGTGATGGGGGGACCTCTGATGTGATGGGAGGACCTCTGATGTAATGGGGGGACCTCTGATGTGATGGGGGGACCTCTGATGTGATGGGAGGACCTCTGATGTGATGGGAGGACCTCTGATGTGATGGGGGGACCTCTGATGTGATGGGGGGATCTCTGATGTAATGGGGGGACCTCTGATGTGATGGGGGGATCTCTGATGTGATGGGGGGATCTCTGATGTGATGGGAGGACCTCTGATGTGATGGGAGGACCTCTGATGTGATGGGGGGACCTCTGATGTGATGGGGGGATCTCTGATGTGATGGGGGGATCTCTGATGTGATGGGGGGATCTCTGATGTGATGGGAGGATCTCTGATGTGATGGGGGACCTCTGATGTGATGGGAGGACCTCTGATGTGATGGGAGGACCTCTGATGTGATGGGAGGACCTCTGATGTGATGGGGGGACCTCTTATGTGATGGGGGACCTCTGATGTGATGGGGGGACCTCTGATGTGATGGGAGGACCTCTGATGTGATGGGGGGACCTCTGATGTGATGGGGGGACCTCTGATGTGATGGGAGGACCTCTGATGTGATGGGAGGACCTCTGATGTGATGGGAGGACCTCTGATGTGATGGGGGGATCTCTGATGTGATGGGGGGACCTCTTATGTGATGGGGGACCTCTGATGTGATGGGGGGACCTCTGATGTGATGGGAGGACCTCTGATGTGATGGGAGGACCTCTGATGTGATGGGAGGACCTCTGATGTGATGGGGGGACCTCTGATGTGATGGGGGATCTCTGATGTGATGGGGGGATCTCTGATGTGATGGGGGGATCTCTGATGTGATGGGAGGATCTCTGATGTGATGGGAGGATCTCTGATGTGATGGGGGGATCTCTGATGTAATGGGGGGACTTCTGATGTGATGGGGGGATCTCTGATGTGATGGGGGGATCTCTGATGTAATGGGGGGACCTCTGATGTGATGGGGGGATCTCTGATGTGATGGGAGGACCTCTGATGTGATGGGAGGACCTCTGATGTGATGGGGGGACCTCTGATGTGATGGGGGGACCTCTGATGTGATGGGGGGATCTCTGATGTGATGGGGGGATCTCTGATGTGATGGGAGGATCTCTGATGTGATGGGAGGATCTCTGATGTGATGGGGGGATCTCTGATGTGATGGGGGGACTTCTGATGTGATGGGGGGATCTCTGATGTGATGGGGGGACCTCTGATGTGATGGGGGGACCTCTGATGTGATGGGGGGACCTCTGATGTAATGGGGGGACCTCTGATGTGATGGGGGGATCTCTGATGTGATGGGGGGATCTCTGATGTGATGGGGGGATCTCTGATGTGATGGGGGGACCTCTGATGTGATGGGGGGGATCTCTGATATGATGGGGGATCTCTGATGTGATGGGAGGACCTCTGATGTGATGGGAGGACCTCTGATGTGATGGGGGGACCTCTGATGTGATGGGGGGATCTCTGATGTGATGGGGGGATCTCTGATGTGATGGGGGGATCTCTGATGTAATGGGGGGACCTCTGATGTGATGGGGGATCTCTGATGTGTTGGGGGGATCTCTGATGTGATGGGGGGATCTCTGATGTGATTGGGGATCTCTGATGTGATGGGGGGATCTCTGATGTGATGGGAGGACCTCTGATGTAATGGGGGGACCTCTGATGTGATGGGGGGGACCTCTGATGTGATGGGGGGATCTCTGATGTAATGGGGGGATCTCTGATGTGATGGGAGGATCTCTGATGTGATGGGGGGATCTCTGATGTGATGGGGGGATCTCTGATGTAATGGGGAGACCTCTGATGTGATGGGGGATCTCTGATGTGATGGGGGGATCTCTGATGTGATGGGGGGATCTCTGATGTGATGGGGGGATCTCTGATGTTATGAGGCACCTCTGATGTAATGGGGGATCTCTGATGTGATGGGGGGATCTCTGAAGTGATGGGGGGACCTCTGATGTGATGGGGGGACCTCTGATGTGATGGGAGGACCTCTGATGTGATGGGGGATCTCTGATGTGATGGGAGGATCTCTGATGTTATGAGGCACCTCTGATGTAATGGGGGATCTTTGATGTGATGGGGGGATCTCTGATGTGATGGGGGGACCTCTGATGTGATGGGGGATCTCTGATGTGATGGGAGGACCTCTGATGTGATGGGGGGATCTCTGATGTGATGGGGGGACCTCTGATGTGATGGGAGGACCTCTGATGTGATGGGAGGACCTCTGATGTGATGGAGGACCTCTGATGTGATGGGAGGACCTCTGATGTGATGGGGGGATCTCTGATGTGATGGGGGGACCTCTGATGTGATGGGAGGACCTCTGATGTGATGGGAGGACCTCTGATGTGATGGAGGACCTCTGATGTGATGGGAGGACCTCTGATGTGATGGGAGGATCTCTGATGTGATGGGAGGACCTCTGATGTGATGGAGGACCTCTGATGTGATGGGAGGACCTCTGATGTGATGGGAGGATCTCTGATGTAATGGGGGGATCTCTGATGTGATGGGAGGACCTCTGATGTGATGGGGGGATCTCTGATGTGATGGGAGGACCTCTGATGTGATGGAGGACCTCTGATGTGATGGGAGAACCTCTGATGTGATGGGGGGATCTCTGATGTGATGGGGGGACCTCTGATGTGATGGGAGGATCTCTGATGTGATGGGAGGATCTCTGATGTGATGGGAGGACCTCTGATGTGATGGAGGACCTCTGATGTGATGGGAGGACCTCTGATGTGATGGGAGGATCTCTGATGTAATGGGGGGACCTCTGATGTGATGGGGGGATCTCTGATGTGATGGGGGGATCTCTGATGTGATGGGAGGATCTCTGATGTGATGGGGGGATCTCTGATGTGATGGGGGGACCTCTGATGTGATGGGGGGATCTCTGATGTGATGGGGGGATCTCTGATGTGATGGGAGGACCTCTGATGTGATGGGGGGATCTCTGATGTGATGGGAGGACCTCTGATGTGATGGAGGACCTCTGATGTGATGGGAGGACCTCTGATGTGATGGGGGGATCTCTGATGTGATGGGGGGACCTCTGATGTGATGGGAGGATCTCTGATGTGATGGGAGGATCTCTGATGTGATGGGAGGACCTCTGATGTGATGGAGGACCTCTGATGTGATGGGAGGACCTCTGATGTGATGGGAGGATCTCTGATGTAATGGGGGGACCTCTGATGTGATGGGGGGATCTCTGATGTGATGGGGGGATCTCTGATGTGATGGGAGGACCTCTGATGTGATGGGGGGATCTCTGATGTGATGGGGGGATCTCTGATGTGATGGGGGGATCTCTGATGTGATGGGGGGATCTCTGATGTGATGGGGGGATCTCTGATGTGATGGGAGGATCTCTGATGTAATGGGGGGATCTCTGATGTGATGGGGGGATCTCTGATGTGATGGGAGGATCTCTGATGTGATGGGGGGATCTCTGATGTGATGGGGGGACCTCTGATGTGATGGGAGGACCTCTGATGTGATGGGAGGATCTCTGATGTTATGAGGCACCTCTGATGTAATGGAGGATCTCTGATGTGATGGGGGGATCTCTGATGTGATGGGGGGACCTCTGATGTGATGGGGGATCTCTGATGTGATGGGAGGACCTCTGATGTGATGGGGGGACCTCTGATGTGATGGGAGGACCTCTGATGTGATGGGAGGACCTCTCATGTGATGGGGGATCTCTGATGTGATGGGAGGACCTCTGATGTGATGGGAGGACCTCTGATGTGATGGGAGGACCTCTGATGTGATGGGAGGATCTCTGATGTAATGGGGGGACCTCTGATGTGATGGGAGGATCTCTGATGTGATGGGGGGACCTCTGATGTGATGGGGGGACCTCTGATGTGATGGGGGGACCTCTGATGTGATGGGAGGACCTCTGATGTGATGGGAGGACCTCTGATGTGATGGGGGATCTCTGATGTGATGGGAGGATCTCTGATGTAATGGGGGGACCTCTGATATAAAGGGGGCCTCTGATGTGACGGTAATTTCATGAAGACGGTTGTTTTCATTGTCCCAGACTCAGGTTTCCATTGATAAGTAACATTCACATTTTGGACTGGAGGGGGCGACATTTTGCACAGTAGTAAAGGAATCTGCGATTGGGAAAAGTCTGTGAAGAGCCGGTGTGGGGAGTCGCAGGACAGGGACAGTAATGTTGGATTCTGGCACTTCCACTGCTGGTTCCGGTAATAAAAGTCGGTGTAATGATGGAGAATTCCATAAGTTTCTGTCTCTTCGGCCCAGAATTTGATTCTCAGTATAGTTTGGGTTATTTCTCTATGGAGAGACTTTCATCTTCTGAGAATTACAAGTGACAGGTGGGTAAGGGGGGTGAGGGGGTCAGTGTGAGGTAGGTGAGGGTGAGAGTGAGTGGGGTGAGGGTGGTGAAGGAGGGGGGGTGAGGGTGAAGCGGGTGAGGGTGAGGTGGGTGCGGGTGAGGGGGGTGAGGGTGGTGAAGGAGGGGGGTGAGGGGGTGAAGGTGAGGGTGAGGTGGGTGAGGGTGAGGGGGGTGAGGGTGAGGTGGGTGAGGGTGAAGGTGAGGGGGTGGTAGGTGGGGGTGAGGGGGGTGAAGGTGAGGTGGGTGAGGGTGAGGGTGTGGTAGGTGAGGGTGAGGTGGGTGAGGGTGAGGGTGTAAAGATGAGGGTGAGGGGGTGAGGGTGAGGGTGGTGAGGGGGTGTTAGATGGGGGTGAGGGGGGTATGGGTGGGTGAGGGTGAGGGGGGTGAAGGTGAGGTGGGTGAGGGTGAGGGGGGTGGTAAGTGAGGGTGAGGTGGGTGAGGGGGTGAAGGTGAGGGTGAGGGGGGGTGAAGGTGAGGGTGAAGGTGAGGGGGGTGAAGGTGAGGGGGTGGTAGGTGGGGGTGAGGGGGGTATGGGTGAGGTGGGTGAGGGTGAGGGGGGTGAAGGTTAGGTGGGTGAGGGTGAGGGGGGTGAGGGTGAGGGGGTGAAGGTGAGGTGGGTGAGGGTGAGGTGGGTGAAGGTGAGGGTGGGTGAGGGTAAGGGGGGGTGAGGGTGTGGTAGGTGAGGTGGGTGAGGGTGGCGCCATTGTTTACGAGGGACTGGGAGGAGCGGAGATGTGACCACCTGGTTGGGTGTCATTTTTAATGAACATTCCAGAATAGGCTGATGGGTTCCCTTTAATCCCCGGATCAGGATCACCGATATTCCTGGGGAGTCGGGGACGGGTAAGGGACAGGTCATGGACGGGTCAGGGACAGGTCATGGACGGGTCAGGGACGGGTCACCAGTCAGAATACGCCCCCCCTGGCACCGCCATGTGCAGACAGAAGGAAATGTGAACTGTCTCTATTCATGACAATCACCAGTCCTGGCCGAGCATGCGTTGTGTACGGGAGTCCCGCCGGCCGCCATCTTCCTCTGGGGGAGAAGTGATGACAACCCAATGAGTGGCCGGCAGACCTGGAACCCCCCGGCTGCGCCCAGATCCCTGGAATGTAAATATTTATCCTACAGAGTAAAGCCTGTTTATAGCTCCAGCTATGCGGACGTTTATATTGGTTGCCGATCTCGAGCTTTGCCAGTCCTCCAGACAACGAAAGGTCCATAAATTGTCCTCATTTCACAATCTGTCCATGTGGGAGGAGCCGACCAAATCCATCGTCTTCCAGGAACATCCCCGCCGATCCGTCAGCCTCGTCTTCATCTGTAATATATGGGCCCCCCGGGCCCCCCGGATTTCCTTTATCAATTCTACGACAACTTTAGAAAAATGACGCCAAACTCCGGATTAAAAAGAGAAGTTCTATCCTTGGACCCAATAAAGTCCCTTCTATGGCGATCGGCCTCCAAATTCCTGCTGCTGGGATCGGACTTCCTGGTAGAGGGGGGGCCACGTTCATTCTCCTAGGACCCCCAGTATGGAGGAACGAAGCCCCCCGCTCTTCCTCAGCCTTGAGATAGACTATTGGACTATACATGATGGTATCTGAGGGGCCCGTATCCCAGTGTTCATCAATCTGAGGGGCCCGTATCCCAGTGTTCATCAATCTGAGGGGCCCGTATCCCAGTGTTCCTCAATCTGAGGGGCCCGTATCCCAGTGTTCCTCAATCTGAGGGGCCCGTATCCCAGTGTTCATCAATCTGAGGGGCCCGTATCCCAGTGTTCCTCAATCTGAGGGGCCCGTATCCCAGTGTTCATCAATCTGAGGGGCCCGTATCCCAGTGTTCATCAATCTGAGGGGCCCGTATCCCAGTGTTCATCAATCTGAGGGGCCCGTATCCCAGTGTTCATCAATCTGAGGGGCCCGTATCCCAGTGTTCCTCAATCTGAGGGGCCCGTATCCCAGTGTTCATCAATCTGAGGGGCCCGTATCCCAGTGTTCATCAATCTGAGGGGCCCGTATCCCAGTGTTCATCAATCTGAGGGGCCCTTATCCCAGTGTTCTTCAATCTGAGGGGCCCGTATCCCAGTGTTCATCAATCTGAGGGGCCCTTATCCCAGTGTTCATCAATCTGAGGGGCCCTTATCCCAGTGTTCATCAATCTGAGGGGCCCTTATCCCAGTGTTCATCAATCTGAGGGGCCCGTATCCCAGTGTTCATCAATCTGAGGGGCCCGTATCCCAGTGTTCTTCAATCTGAGGGGCCCTTATCCCAGTGTTCATCAATCTGAGGGGCCCGTATCCCAGTGTTCATCAATCTGAGGGGCCCGTATCCCAGTGTTCCTCAATCTGAGGGGCCCGTATCCCAGTGTTCATCAATCTGAGGGGCCCTTATCCCAGTGTTCATCAATCTGAGGGGCCCTTATCCCAGTGTTCATCAATCTGAGGGGCCCTTATCCCAGTGTTCATCAATCTGAGGGGCCCTTATCCCAGTGTTCATCAATCTGAGGGCCCGTATCCCAGTGTTCATCAATCTGAGGGGCCCGTATCCCAGTGTTCATCAATCTGAGGGGCCCTTATCCCAGTGTTTATCAATCTGAGGGGCCCGTATCCCAGTGTTCATCAATCTGAGGGGCCCGTATCCCAGTGTTCATCAATCTGAGGGGCCCTTATCCCAGTGTTCATCAATCTGAGGGGCCCGTATCCCAGTGTTCATCAATCTGAGGGGCCCGTATCCCAGTGTTCATCAATCTGAGGGGCCCTTATCCCAGTGTTCCTCAATCTGAGGGGCCCGTATCCCAGTGTTCATCAATCTGAGGGGCCCGTATCCCAGTGTTCTTCAATCTGAGGGGCTCTTATCCCAGTGTTCATCAATCTGAGGGGCCCGTATCCCAGTGTTCATCAATCTGAGGGGCCCGTATCCCAGTGTTCATCAATCTGAGGGGCCCGTATCCCAGTGTTCATCAATCTGAGGGGCCCTTATCCCAGTGTTCTTCAATCTGAGGGGCCTGTATCCCAGTGTTCATCAATCTGAGGGGCCCGTATCCCAGTGTTCATCAATCTGAGGGGCCCTTATCCCAGTGTTCTTCAATCTGAGGGGCCCGTATCCCAGTGTTCCTCAATCTGAGGGGCCCGTATCCCAGTGTTCCTCAATCTGGGGGGCCCTTATCCCAGTGTTCATCAATCTGAGGGGCCCTTATCCCAGTGTTCTTCAATCTGAGGGGCCCGTATCCCAGTGTTCCTCAATCTGAGGGGCCCGTATCCCAGTGTTCATCAATCTGAGGGGCCCGTATCCCAGTGTTCATCAATCTGAGGGGCCCTTATCCCAGTGTTCTTTAATTTGAGGGGCCCGTATCCCAGTGTTCATCAATCTGAGGGGCCCTTATCCCAGTGTTCATCAATCGGAGGGGCCCGTATCCCAGTGTTCATCAATCGGAGTGGCCCGTATCCCAGTGTTCCTCAATCTGAGGGGCCCTTATCCCAGTGTTCATCAATCTGAGGGGCCCGTATCCCAGTGTTCATCAATCGGAGGGGCCCGTATCCCAGTGTTCCTCAATCTGAGGGGCCCTTATCCCAGTGTTCCTCAATCTGAGGGGCCCGTATCCCAGTGTTCCTCAATCTGAGGGGCCCTTATCCCAGTGTTCATCAATCTGAGGGGCCCGTATCCCAGTGTTCCTCAATCTGAGGGGCCCTTATCCCAGTGTTCATCAATCTGAGGGGCCCTTATCCCAGTGTTCATCAATCTGAGGAGCCCTTATCCCAGTGTTCCTCAATCTGAGGGGCCCGTATCCCAGTGTTCCTCAATCGGAGGGGCCCGTATCCCAGTGTTCCTCAATCTGAGGAGCCCTTATCCCAGTGTTCATCAATCTGAGGGGCCCTTATCCCAGTGTTCATCAATCTGAGGGGCCCTTATCCCAGTGTTCATCAATCTGAGGAGCCCTTATCCCAGTGTTCATCAATCTGAGGGGCCCGTATCCCAGTGTTCCTCAATCTGAGGGGCCCTTATCCCAGTGTTCCTCAATCTGAGGAGCCCTTATCCCAGTGTTCATCAATCTGAGGGGCCCTTATCCCAGTGTTCATCAATCTGAGGGGCCCGTATCCCAGTGTTCATCAATCTGAGGGGCCCTTATCCCAGTGTTCATCAATCTGAGGAGCCCTTATCCCAGTGTTCATCAATCTGAGTGGCCCGTATCCCAGTGTTCCTCAATCTGAGGGGCCCTTATCCCAGTGTTCCTCAATCTGAGGAGCCCTTATCCCAGTGTTCCTCAATCTGAGGGGCCCTTATCCCAGTGTTCATCAATCTGAGGGGCCCGTATCCCAGTGTTCCTCAATCTGAGGAGCCCTTATCCCAGTGTTCATCAATCTGAGGAGCCCTTATCCCAGTGTTCATCAATCTGAGGGGCCCGTATCCCAGTGTTCCTCAATCTGAGGGGCCCGTATCCCAGTGTTCATCAATCTGAGGAGCCCTTATCCCAGTGTTCATCAATCTGAGGGGCCCGTATCCCAGTGTTCCTCAATCTGAGGGGCCCGTATCCCAGTGTTCATCAATCTGAGGAGCCCTTATCCCAGTGTTCATCAATCTGAGGGGCCCGTATCCCAGTGTTCCTCAATCTGAGGAGCCCTTATCCCAGTGTTCATCAATCTGAGGGGCCCTTATCCCAGTGTTCATCAATCTGAGGGGCCCTTATCCCAGTGTTCATCAATCTGAGGGGCCCTTATCCCAGTGTTCCTCAATCGGAGGGGCCCGTATCCCAGTGTTCCTCAATCTGAGGAGCCCTTATCCCAGTGTTCATCAATCTGAGGGGCCCTTATCCCAGTGTTCCTCAATCTGAGGGGCCCTTATCCCAGTGTTCATCAATCTGAGGAGCCCTTATCCCAGTGTTCATCAATCTGAGGGGCCCGTATCCCAGTGTTCCTCAATCGGAGGGGCCCGTATCCCAGTGTTCCTCAATCTGAGGAGCCCTTATCCCAGTGTTCATCAATCTGAGGGGCCCTTATCCCAGTGTTCATCAATCTGAGGAGCCCTTATCCCAGTGTTCATCAATCTGAGGGGCCCTTTTCCCAGTGTTCATCAATCTGAGGGGCCCGTATCCCAGTGTTCATCAATCTGAGGGGCCCGTATCCCAGTGTTCCTCAATCTGAGGGGCCCTTATCCCAGTGTTCCTCAATCTGAGGGGCCCTTATCTCAGTGTTCATCAATCTGAGGGGCCCTTATCCCAGTGTTCATCAATCTGAGGGGCCCGTATCCCAGTGTTCATCAATCTGAGGGACCCGTATCCCAGTGTTCCTCAATCTGAGGGGCCCGTATCCCAGTGTTCATCAATCTGAGGGGCCCGTATCCCAGTGTTCATCAATCTGAGGGGCCCTTATCCCAGTGTTCATCAATCTGAGGGGCCCTTATCCCAGTGTTCATCAATCTGAGGGGCCCTTATCCCAGTGTTCATCAATCTGAGGGGCCCTTATCCCAGTGTTCATCAATCTGAGGGGCCCTTATCCCAGTGTTCATCAATCTGAGGGGCCCGTATCCCAGTGTTCATCAATCTGAGGGGCCCTTTTCCCAGTGTTCATCAATCTGAGGGGCCCGTATCCCAGTGTTCATCAATCTGAGGGGCCCGTATCCCAGTGTTCTTCAATCTGAGGGGCCCGTATCCCAGTGTTCCTCAATCTGAGGGGCCCGTATCCCAGTGTTCATCAATCTGAGGGGCCCGTATCCCAGTGTTCCTCAATCTGAGGGGCCCGTATCCCAGTGTTCCTCAATCTGAGGGGCCCGTATCCCAGTGTTCCTCAATCTGAGGGGCCCGTATCCCAGTGTTCCTCAATCTGAGGGGCCCGTATCCCAGTGTTCCTCAATCTGAGGGGCCCGTATCCCAGTGTTCATCAATCTGAGGGGCCCTTATCCCAGTGTTCATCAATCTGAGGGGCCCTTATCCCAGTGTTCATCAATCTGAGGGGCCCGTATCCCAGTGTTCCTCAATCTGAGGGGCCGTATCCCAGTGTTCCTCAATCTGAGGGGCCCGTATCCCAGTGTTCATCAATCTGAGGGCCCTTATCCCAGTGTTCATCAATCTGAGGGGCCCGTATCCCAGTGTTCATCAATCTGAGGGGCCCGTATCCCAGTGTTCCTCAATCTGAGGGGCCCGTATCCCAGTGTTCATCAATCTGAGGGGCCCGTATCCCAGTGTTCATCAATCTGAGGGGCCCGTATCCCAGTGTTCCTCAATCTGAGGGGCCTGTATCCCAGTGTTCATCAATCTGAGGGGCCCGTATCCCAGTGTTCCTCAATCTGAGGGGCCCGTATCCCAGTGTTCCTCAATCTGAGGGGCCCGTATCCCAGTGTTCATCAATCTGAGGGGCCCGTATCCCAGTGTTCCTCAATCTGAGGGGCCCGTATCCCAGTGTTCCTCAATCTGAGGGGCCCGTATCCCAGTGTTCCTCAATCTGAGGGGCCCGTATCCCAGTGTTCATCAATCTGAGGGGCCTGTATCCCAGTGTTCATCAATCTGAGGGGCCCGTATCCCAGTGTTCATCAATCTGAGGGGCCCGTATCCCAGTGTTCATCAATCTGAGGGGCCCGTATCCCAGTGTTCATCAATCTGAGGGGCCCGTATCCCAGTGTTCATCAATCTGAGGGGCCCTTATCCCAGTGTTCATCAATCTGAGGGGCCCGTATCCCAGTGTTCCTCAATCTGAGGGGCCCTTATCCCAGTGTTCATCAATCTGAGGGGCCCTTATCCCAGTGTTCATCAATCTGAGGGGCCCGTATCCCAGTGTTCATCAATCTGAGGGGCCCGTATCCCAGTGTTCATCAATCTGAGGGGCCCTTATCCCAGTGTTCATCAATCTGAGGGGCCCGTATCCCAGTGTTCATCAATCTGAGGGGCCCGTATCCCAGTGTTCATCAATCTGAGGGGCCCTTATCCCAGTGTTCCTCAATCTGAGGGGCCCGTATCCCAGTGTTCATCAATCTGAGGGGCCCTTATCCCAGTGTTCCTCAATCGGAGGGGCCCGTATCCCAGTGTTCCTCAATCTGAGGAGCCCTTATCCCAGTGTTCCTCAATCTGAGGGGCCCTTATCCCAGTGTTCATCAATCTGAGGGGCCCGTATCCCAGTGTTCCTCAATCTGAGGAGCCCTTATCCCAGTGTTCATCAATCTGAGGAGCCCTTATCCCAGTGTTCATCAATCTGAGGGGCCCGTATCCCAGTGTTCCTCAATCTGAGGGGCCCGTATCCCAGTGTTCATCAATCTGAGGAGCCCTTATCCCAGTGTTCATCAATCTGAGGGGCCCGTATCCCAGTGTTCCTCAATCTGAGGGGCCCGTATCCCAGTGTTCATCAATCTGAGGAGCCCTTATCCCAGTGTTCATCAATCTGAGGGGCCCGTATCCCAGTGTTCCTCAATCTGAGGAGCCCTTATCCCAGTGTTCATCAATCTGAGGGGCCCTTATCCCAGTGTTCATCAATCTGAGGGGCCCTTATCCCAGTGTTCATCAATCTGAGGGGCCCTTATCCCAGTGTTCCTCAATCGGAGGGGCCCGTATCCCAGTGTTCCTCAATCTGAGGAGCCCTTATCCCAGTGTTCATCAATCTGAGGGGCCCTTATCCCAGTGTTCCTCAATCTGAGGGGCCCTTATCCCAGTGTTCATCAATCTGAGGAGCCCTTATCCCAGTGTTCATCAATCTGAGGGGCCCGTATCCCAGTGTTCCTCAATCGGAGGGGCCCGTATCCCAGTGTTCCTCAATCTGAGGAGCCCTTATCCCAGTGTTCATCAATCTGAGGGGCCCTTATCCCAGTGTTCATCAATCTGAGGAGCCCTTATCCCAGTGTTCATCAATCTGAGGGGCCCTTTTCCCAGTGTTCATCAATCTGAGGGGCCCGTATCCCAGTGTTCATCAATCTGAGGGGCCCGTATCCCAGTGTTCCTCAATCTGAGGGGCCCTTATCTCAGTGTTCATCAATCTGAGGGGCCCTTATCCCAGTGTTCATCAATCTGAGGGGCCCGTATCCCAGTGTTCATCAATCTGAGGGACCCGTATCCCAGTGTTCCTCAATCTGAGGGGCCCGTATCCCAGTGTTCATCAATCTGAGGGGCCCGTATCCCAGTGTTCATCAATCTGAGGGGCCCTTATCCCAGTGTTCATCAATCTGAGGGGCCCTTATCCCAGTGTTCATCAATCTGAGGGGCCCTTATCCCAGTGTTCATCAATCTGAGGGGCCCTTTTCCCAGTGTTCATCAATCTGAGGGGCCCGTATCCCAGTGTTCATCAATCTGAGGGGCCCGTATCCCAGTGTTCTTCAATCTGAGGGGCCCGTATCCCAGTGTTCCTCAATCTGAGGGGCCCGTATCCCAGTGTTCATCAATCTGAGGGGCCCGTATCCCAGTGTTCATCAATCTGAGGGGCCCGTATCCCAGTGTTCCTCAATCTGAGGGGCCCGTATCCCAGTGTTCCTCAATCTGAGGGGCCCGTATCCCAGTGTTCCTCAATCTGAGGGGCCCGTATCCCAGTGTTCCTCAATCTGAGGGGCCCGTATCCCAGTGTTCATCAATCTGAGGGGCCCTTTTCCCAGTGTTCATCAATCTGAGGGGCCCGTATCCCAGTGTTCATCAATCTGAGGGGCCCGTATCCCAGTGTTCATCAATCTGAGGGGCCCTTATCCCAGTGTTCATCAATCTGAGGGGCCCGTATCCCAGTGTTCCTCAATCTGAGGGGCTGTATCCCAGTGTTCCTCAATCTGAGGGGCCCGTATCCCAGTGTTCATCAATCTGAGGGCCCTTATCCCAGTGTTCATCAATCTGAGGGGCCCGTATCCCAGTGTTCATCAATCTGAGGGGCCCGTATCCCAGTGTTCCTCAATCTGAGGGGCCCGTATCCCAGTGTTCATCAATCTGAGGGGCCCGTATCCCAGTGTTCATCAATCTGAGGGGCCCGTATCCCAGTGTTCCTCAATCTGAGGGGCCTGTATCCCAGTGTTCATCAATCTGAGGGGCCCGTATCCCAGTGTTCCTCAATCTGAGGGGCCCGTATCCCAGTGTTCCTCAATCTGAGGGGCCCGTATCCCAGTGTTCATCAATCTGAGGGGCCCGTATCCCAGTGTTCCTCAATCTGAGGGGCCCGTATCCCAGTGTTCCTCAATCTGAGGGGCCCGTATCCCAGTGTTCCTCAATCTGAGGGGCCCGTATCCCAGTGTTCATCAATCTGAGGGGCCTGTATCCCAGTGTTCATCAATCTGAGGGGCCCGTATCCCAGTGTTCATCAATCTGAGGGGCCCGTATCCCAGTGTTCATCAATCTGAGGGGCCCGTATCCCAGTGTTCATCAATCTGAGGGGCCCGTATCCCAGTGTTCATCAATCTGAGGGGCCCTTATCCCAGTGTTCATCAATCTGAGGGGCCCGTATCCCAGTGTTCCTCAATCTGAGGGGCCCTTATCCCAGTGTTCATCAATCTGAGGGGCCCTTATCCCAGTGTTCATCAATCTGAGGGGCCCGTATCCCAGTGTTCATCAATCTGAGGGGCCCGTATCCCAGTGTTCATCAATCTGAGGGGCCCTTATCCCAGTGTTCATCAATCTGAGGGGCCCGTATCCCAGTGTTCATCAATCTGAGGGGCCCGTATCCCAGTGTTCATCAATCTGAGGGGCCCTTATCCCAGTGTTCCTCAATCTGAGGGGCCCGTATCCCAGTGTTCATCAATCTGAGGGGCCCGTATCCCAGTGTTCTTCAATCTGAGGGGCCCTTATCCCAGTGTTCATCAATCTGAGGGGCCCGTATCCCAGTGTTCATCAATCTGAGGGGCCCGTATCCCAGTGTTCATCAATCTGAGGGGCCCGTATCCCAGTGTTCATCAATCTGAGGGGCCCTTATCCCAGTGTTCTTCAATCTGAGGGGCCTGTATCCCAGTGTTCATCAATCTGAGGGGCCCGTATCCCAGTGTTCATCAATCTGAGGGGCCCTTATCCCAGTGTTCTTCAATCTGAGGGGCCCGTATCCCAGTGTTCCTCAATCTGAGGGGCCCGTATCCCAGTGTTCCTCAATCTGAGGGGCCCGTATCCCAGTGTTCATCAATCTGAGGAGCCCTTATCCCAGTGTTCATCAATCTGAGGGGCCCGTATCCCAGTGTTCCTCAATCTGAGGGGCCCGTATCCCAGTGTTCATCAATCTGAGGAGC
Organism: Rana muscosa; assembly: GCA_029206835.1. Classification (NCBI taxonomy): domain Eukaryota; kingdom Metazoa; phylum Chordata; class Amphibia; order Anura; family Ranidae; genus Rana; species Rana muscosa. The sequence continues at coordinate 296,331,371 of CM055119.1, forward strand.
CCTTATCCCAGTGTTCATCAATCTGAGGGGCCCGTATCCCAGTGTTCCTCAATCTGAGGAGCCCTTATCCCAGTGTTCATCAATCTGAGGGGCCCTTATCCCAGTGTTCATCAATCTGAGGGGCCCTTATCCCAGTGTTCATCAATCTGAGGGGCCCTTATCCCAGTGTTCCTCAATCGGAGGGGCCCGTATCCCAGTGTTCCTCAATCTGAGGAGCCCTTATCCCGGTGTTCATCAATCTGAGGGGCCCTTATCCCAGTGTTCCTCAATCTGAGGGGCCCTTATCCCAGTGTTCATCAATCTGAGGAGCCCTTATCCCAGTGTTCATCAATCTGAGGGGCCCGTATCCCAGTGTTCATCAATCTGAGGGGCCCTTATCCCAGTGTTCATCAATCTGAGGAGCCCTTATCCCAGTGTTCATCAATCTGAGGGGCCCTTTTCCCAGTGTTCATCAATCTGAGGGGCCCGTATCCCAGTGTTCATCAATCTGAGGGGCCCGTATCCCAGTGTTCATCAATCTGAGGGGCCCTTATCCCAGTGTTCATCAATCTGAGGGGCCCGTATCCCAGTGTTCCTCAATCTGAGGGGCCGTATCCCAGTGTTCCTCAATCTGAGGGGCCCGTATCCCAGTGTTCATCAATCTGAGGGCCCTTATCCCAGTGTTCATCAATCTGAGGGGCCCGTATCCCAGTGTTCATCAATCTGAGGGGCCCGTATCCCAGTGTTCATCAATCTGAGGGGCCCGTATCCCAGTGTTCATCAATCTGAGGGGCCCGTATCCCAGTGTTCCTCAATCTGAGGGGCCTGTATCCCAGTGTTCATCAATCTGAGGGGCCCGTATCCCAGTGTTCCTCAATCTGAGGGGCCCGTATCCCAGTGTTCATCAATCTGAGGAGCCCTTATCCCAGTGTTCATCAATCTGAGGGGCCCGTATCCCAGTGTTCCTCAATCTGAGGAGCCCTTATCCCAGTGTTCATCAATCTGAGGGGCCCTTATCCCAGTGTTCATCAATCTGAGGGGCCCTTATCCCAGTGTTCATCAATCTGAGGGGCCCTTATCCCAGTGTTCCTCAATCGGAGGGGCCCGTATCCCAGTGTTCCTCAATCTGAGGAGCCCTTATCCCGGTGTTCATCAATCTGAGGGGCCCTTATCCCAGTGTTCCTCAATCTGAGGGGCCCTTATCCCAGTGTTCATCAATCTGAGGAGCCCTTATCCCAGTGTTCATCAATCTGAGGGGCCCGTATCCCAGTGTTCATCAATCTGAGGGGCCCTTATCCCAGTGTTCATCAATCTGAGGAGCCCTTATCCCAGTGTTCATCAATCTGAGGGGCCCTTTTCCCAGTGTTCATCAATCTGAGGGGCCCGTATCCCAGTGTTCATCAATCTGAGGGGCCCGTATCCCAGTGTTCATCAATCTGAGGGGCCCTTATCCCAGTGTTCATCAATCTGAGGGGCCCGTATCCCAGTGTTCCTCAATCTGAGGGGCCGTATCCCAGTGTTCCTCAATCTGAGGGGCCCGTATCCCAGTGTTCATCAATCTGAGGGCCCTTATCCCAGTGTTCATCAATCTGAGGGGCCCGTATCCCAGTGTTCATCAATCTGAGGGGCCCGTATCCCAGTGTTCCTCAATCTGAGGGGCCCGTATCCCAGTGTTCATCAATCTGAGGGGCCCGTATCCCAGTGTTCCTCAATCTGAGGGGCCTGTATCCCAGTGTTCATCAATCTGAGGGGCCCGTATCCCAGTGTTCCTCAATCTGAGGGGCCCGTATCCCAGTGTTCCTCAATCTGAGGGGCCCGTATCCCAGTGTTCATCAATCTGAGGGGCCCGTATCCCAGTGTTCCTCAATCTGAGGGGCCCGTATCCCAGTGTTCCTCAATCTGAGGGGCCCGTATCCCAGTGTTCCTCAATCTGAGGGGCCCGTATCCCAGTGTTCATCAATCTGAGGGGCCTGTATCCCAGTGTTCATCAATCTGAGGGGCCCGTATCCCAGTGTTCATCAATCTGAGGGGCCCGTATCCCAGTGTTCATCAATCTGAGGGGCCCGTATCCCAGTGTTCATCAATCTGAGGGGCCCGTATCCCAGTGTTCATCAATCTGAGGGGCCCTTATCCCAGTGTTCATCAATCTGAGGGGCCCGTATCCCAGTGTTCCTCAATCTGAGGGGCCCTTATCCCAGTGTTCATCAATCTGAGGGGCCCGTATCCCAGTGTTCATCAATCTGAGGGGCCCTTATCCCAGTGTTCATCAATCTGAGGGGCCCGTATCCCAGTGTTCCTCAATCTGAGGGGCCCTTATCCCAGTGTTCATCAATCTGAGGGGCCCGTATCCCAGTGTTCATCAATCTGAGGGGCCCGTATCCCAGTGTTCATCAATCTGAGGGGCCCGTATCCCAGTGTTCATCAATCTGAGGGGCCCGTATCCCAGTGTTCCTCAATCTGAGGAGCCCTTATCCCAGTGTTCATCAATCTGAGGGGCCCGTATCCCAGTGTTCATCAATCTGAGGGGCCCGTATCCCAGTGTTCTTCAATCTGAGGGGCCCGTATCCCAGTGTTCCTCAATCTGAGGGGCCCGTATCCCAGTGTTCATCAATCTGAGGGGCCCGTATCCCAGTGTTCATCAATCTGAGGAGCCCTTATCCCAGTGTTCCTCAATCTGAGGGGCCCTTATCCCAGTGTTCATCAATCTGAGGGGCCCTTATCCCAGTGTTCCTTAATCTGAGGGGCCCTTATCCCAGTGTTCCTCAATCTGAGGGGCCCTTATCCCAGTGTTCATCAATCTGAGGGGCCCGTATCCCAGTGTTCCTCAATCTGAGGGGCCCTTATCCCAGTGTTCATCAATCTGAGGGGCCCGTATCCCAGTGTTCATCAATCTGAGGGGCCCGTATCCCAGTGTTCATCAATCTGAGGGGCCCGTATCCCAGTGTTCCTCAATCTGAGGGGCCCGTATCCCAGTGTTCATCAATCTGAGGAGCCCGTATCCCAGTGTTCATCAATCTGAGGGGCCCGTATCCCAGTGTTCATCAATCTGAGGGGCCCTTATCCCAGTGTTCATCAATCTGAGGGGCCCTTATCCCAGTGTTCATCAATCTGAGGGGCCCTTATCCCAGTGTTCATCAATCTGAGGGGCCCGTATCCCAGTGTTCATCAATCTGAGGGGCCCTTATCCCAGTGTTCATCAATCTGAGGGGCCCGTATCCCAGTGTTCATCAATCTGAGGAGCCCTTATCCCAGTGTTCCTCAATCTGAGGGGCCCGTATCCCAGTGTTCCTCAATCTGAGGGGCCCGTATCCCAGTGTTCATCAATCTGAGGGGCCCGTATCCCAGTGTTCATCAATCTGAGGGGCCCTTATCCCAGTGTTCATCAATCTGAGGGGCCCGTATCCCAGTGTTCATCAATCTGAGGGGCCCGTATCCCAGTGTTCATCAATCTGAGGGGCCCGTATCCCAGTGTTCATCAATCTGAGGGGCCCTTATCCCAGTGTTCATCAATCTGAGGGGCCCGTATCCCAGTGTTCATCAATCTGAGGGGCCCTTATCCCAGTGTTCATCAATCTGAGGGGCCCGTATCCCAGTGTTCATCAATCTGAGGGGCCCTTATCCCAGTGTTCATCAATCTGAGGGGCCCGTATCCCAGTGTTCATCAATCTGAGGGGCCCGTATCCCAGTGTTCCTCAATCGGAGGGGCCCGTATCCCAGTGTTCATCAATCTGAGGGGCCCTTATCCCAGTGTTCATCAATCTGAGGGGCCCTTATCCCAGTGTTCATCAATCTGAGGGGCCCGTATCCCAGTGTTCATCAATCTGAGGGGCCCGTATCCCAGTGTTCTTCAATCTGAGGGGCCCGTATCCCAGTGTTCATCAATCTGAGGGGCCCGTATCCCAGTGTTCATCAATCTGAGGGGCCCGTATCCCAGTGTTCATCAATCTGAGGGGCCCGTATCCCAGTGTTCATCAATCTGAGGGGCCCGTATCCCAGTGTTCATCAATCTGAGGGGCCCTTATCCCAGTGTTCTTCAATCTGAGGGGCCAGTATCCCAGTGTGCATCAATCTGAGGGGCCCGTATCCCAGTGTTCATCAATCTGAGGGGCCCTTATCCCAGTGTTCTTCAATCTGAGGGGCCCGTATCCCAGTGTTCCTCAATCTGAGGGGCCCGTATCCCAGTGTTCATCAATCTGAGGGGCCCGTATCCCAGTGTTCATCAATCTGAGGGGCCCGTATCCCAGTGTTCATCAATCTGAGGGGCCCTTATCCCAGTGTTCTTCAATCTGAGGGGCCCGTATCCCAGTGTTCCTCAATCTGAGGGGCCCGTATCCCAGTGTTCATCAATCTGAGGGGCCCTTATCCCAGTGTTCATCAATCTGAGGGGCCCTTATCCCAGTGTTCATCAATCTGAGGGGCCCTTATCCCAGTGTTCTTCAATCTGAGGGGCCCGTATCCCAGTGTTCATCAATCTGAGGGGCCCGTATCCCAGTGTTCATCAATCGGAGGGGCCCGTATCCCAGTGTTCATCAATCGGAGGGGCCCGTATCCCAGTGTTCCTCAATCTGAGGGGCCCTTATCCCAGTGTTCATCAATCTGAGGGGCCCGTATCCCAGTGTTCATCAATCGGAGGGGCCCGTATCCCAGTGTTCCTCAAGCTGAGGGGCCCTTATCCCAGTGTTCATCAATCTGAGGGGCCCTTATCCCAGTGTTCATCAATCTGAGGGGCCCGTATCCCAGTGTTCATCAATCTGAGGGGCCCTTATCCCAGTGTTCATCAATCTGAGGGGCCCTTATCCCAGTGTTCATCAATCTGAGGGGCCCGTATCCCAGTGTTCATCAATCTGAGGGGCCCCTATCCCAGTGTTCTTCAATCTGAGGGGCCCGTATCCCAGTGTTCATCAATCTGAGGGGCCCTTATCCCAGTGTTCATCAATCGGAGGGGCCCGTATCCCAGTGTTCATCAATCGGAGGGGCCCGTATCCCAGTGTTCCTCAATCTGAGGGGCCCTTATCCCAGTGTTCATCAATCTGAGGGGCCCGTATCCCAGTGTTCATCAATCGGAGGGGCCCGTATCCCAGTGTTCCTCAATCTGAGGGGCCCTTATCCCAGTGTTCATCAATCTGAGGGGCCCTTATCCCAGTGTTCCTCAATCTGAGGGGCCCGTATCCCAGTGTTCCTCAATCTGAGGGGCCCTAATCCCAGTGTTCATCAATCTGAGGGGCCCTTATCCCAGTGTTCATCAATCTGAGGGGCCCGTATCCCAGTGTTCCTCAATCTGAGGGGCCCTTATCCCAGTGTTCATCAATCTGAGGGGCCCGTATCCCAGTGTTCATCAATCTGAGGGGCCCGTATCCCAGTGTTCCTCAATCTGAGGGGCCCTTATCCCAGTGTTCATCAATCTGAGGGGCCCTTATCCCAGTGTTCATCAATCTGAGGGGCCCTTATCCCAGTGTTCATCAATCTGAGGGGCCCTTATCCCAGTGTTCATCAATCTGAGGGGCCCGTATCCCAGTGTTCATCAATCTGAGGGGCCCGTATCCCAGTGTTCCTCAATCTGAGGAGCCCTTATCCCAGTGTTCCTTAATCTGAGGGGCCCGTATCCCAGTGTTCATCAATCTGAGGGGCCCTTATCCCAGTGTTCATCAATCTGAGGGGCCCGTATCCCAGTGTTCATCAATCTGAGGGGCCCGTATCCCAGTGTTCCTCAATCTGAGGGGCCCTTATCCCAGTGTTCCTCAATCTGAGGGGCCCTTATCCCAGTGTTCCTCAATCTGAGGGGCCCTTATCCCAGTGTTCATGAATCTGAGGGGCCCTTATCCCAGTGTTCCTCAATCGGAGGGGCCCGTATCCCAGTGTTCCTCAATCCTGAGGGGCCCTTATCCCAGTGTTCCTCAATCTGAGGGGCCCGTATCCCAGTGTTCATCAATCTGAGGGGCCCGTATCCCAGTGTTCATCAATCTGAGGGGCCCTTATCCCAGTGTTCATCAATCTGAGGGGCCCTTATCCCAGTGTTCATCAATCTGAGGGGCCCGTATCCCAGTGTTCCTCAATCTGAGGGGCCCGTATCCCAGTGTTCATCAATCTGAGGGGCCCGTATCCCAGTGTTCATCAATCTGAGGGGCCCGTATCCCAGTGTTCATCAATCTGAGGGGCCCTTATCCCAGTGTTCATCAATCTGAGGGGCCCGTATCCCAGTGTTCATCAATCTGAGGGGCCCGTATCCCAGTGTTCATCAATCTGAGGGGCCCTTATCCCAGTGTTCATCAATCTGAGGGGCCCGTATCCCAGTGTTCATCAATCTGAGGGGCCCGTATCCCAGTGTTCATCAATCTGAGGGGCCCTTATCCCAGTGTTCATCAATCTGAGGAGCCCTTATCCCAGTGTTCCTCAATCTGAGGGGTCCTTATCCCAGTGTTCATCAATCTGAGGGGCCCTTATCCCAGTGTTCATCAATCTGAGGGGCCCTTATCCCAGTGTTCATCAATCTGAGGGGCCCTTATCCCAGTGTTCATCAATCTGAGGGGCCCTTATCCCAGTGTTCATCAATCTGAGGGGCCCGTATCCCAGTGTTCATCAATCTGAGGGGCCCTTATCCCAGTGTTCATCAATCTGAGGGGCCCGTATCCCAGTGTTCATCAATCTGAGGGGCCCGTATCCCAGTGTTCATCAATCTGAGGGGCCCGTATCCCAGTGTTCATCAATCTGAGGGGCCCTTATCCCAGTGTTCCTCAATCTGAGGGGCCCTTATCCCAGTGTTCATCAATCTGAGGGGCCCTTATCCCAGTGTTCATCAATCTGAGGGGCCCGTATCCCAGTGTTCATCAATCTGAGGGGCCCTTATCCCAGTGTTCATCAATCTGAGGGGCCCGTATCCCAGTGTTCATCAATCTGAGGGGCCCGTATCCCAGTGTTCCTCAATCGGAGGGGCCCGTATCCCAGTGTTCCTCAATCTGAGGAGCCCTTATCCCAGGGTTCCTCAATCTGAGGGGCCCGTATCCCAGTGTTCATCAATCTGAGGGGCCCTTATCCCAGTGTTCATCAATCTGAGGGGCCAGTTTCCCAGTGTTCATCAATCTGAGGGGCCCGTATCCCAGTGTTCCTCAATCTGAGGGGCCCTTATCCCAGTGTTCATCAATCTGAGGGGCCCGTATCCCAGTGTTCATCAATCTGAGGAGCCCTTATCCCAGTGTTCCTCAATCTGAGGGGCCCGTATCCCAGTGTTCCTCAATCTGAGGGGCCCGTATCCCAGTGTTCATCAATCTGAGGGGCCCGTATCCCAGTGTTCATCAATCTGAGGGGCCCTTATCCCAGTGTTCATCAATCTGAGGGGCCCGTATCCCAGTGTTCATCAATCTGAGGGGCCCGTATCCCAGTGTTCATCAATCTGAGGGGCCCGTATCCCAGTGTTCATCAATCTGAGGGGCCCTTATCCCAGTGTTCATCAATCTGAGGGGCCCGTATCCCAGTGTTCATCAATCTGAGGGGCCCTTATCCCAGTGTTCATCAATCTGAGGGGCCCGTATCCCAGTGTTCATCAATCTGAGGGGCCCTTATCCCAGTGTTCATCAATCTGAGGGGCCCGTATCCCAGTGTTCATCAATCTGAGGGGCCCGTATCCCAGTGTTCCTCAATCGGAGGGGCCCGTATCCCAGTGTTCATCAATCTGAGGGGCCCTTATCCCAGTGTTCATCAATCTGAGGGGCCCTTATCCCAGTGTTCATCAATCTGAGGGGCCCGTATCCCAGTGTTCATCAATCTGAGGGGCCCGTATCCCAGTGTTCTTCAATCTGAGGGGCCCGTATCCCAGTGTTCATCAATCTGAGGGGCCCGTATCCCAGTGTTCATCAATCTGAGGGGCCCGTATCCCAGTGTTCATCAATCTGAGGGGCCCGTATCCCAGTGTTCATCAATCTGAGGGGCCCGTATCCCAGTGTTCATCAATCTGAGGGGCCCTTATCCCAGTGTTCTTCAATCTGAGGGGCCAGTATCCCAGTGTGCATCAATCTGAGGGGCCCGTATCCCAGTGTTCATCAATCTGAGGGGCCCTTATCCCAGTGTTCTTCAATCTGAGGGGCCCGTATCCCAGTGTTCCTCAATCTGAGGGGCCCGTATCCCAGTGTTCATCAATCTGAGGGGCCCGTATCCCAGTGTTCATCAATCTGAGGGGCCCGTATCCCAGTGTTCATCAATCTGAGGGGCCCTTATCCCAGTGTTCTTCAATCTGAGGGGCCCGTATCCCAGTGTTCCTCAATCTGAGGGGCCCGTATCCCAGTGTTCATCAATCTGAGGGGCCCTTATCCCAGTGTTCATCAATCTGAGGGGCCCTTATCCCAGTGTTCATCAATCTGAGGGGCCCTTATCCCAGTGTTCTTCAATCTGAGGGGCCCGTATCCCAGTGTTCATCAATCTGAGGGGCCCGTATCCCAGTGTTCATCAATCGGAGGGGCCCGTATCCCAGTGTTCATCAATCGGAGGGGCCCGTATCCCAGTGTTCCTCAATCTGAGGGGCCCTTATCCCAGTGTTCATCAATCTGAGGGGCCCGTATCCCAGTGTTCATCAATCGGAGGGGCCCGTATCCCAGTGTTCCTCAAGCTGAGGGGCCCTTATCCCAGTGTTCATCAATCTGAGGGGCCCTTATCCCAGTGTTCATCAATCTGAGGGGCCCGTATCCCAGTGTTCATCAATCTGAGGGGCCCTTATCCCAGTGTTCATCAATCTGAGGGGCCCTTATCCCAGTGTTCATCAATCTGAGGGGCCCGTATCCCAGTGTTCATCAATCTGAGGGGCCCCTATCCCAGTGTTCTTCAATCTGAGGGGCCCGTATCCCAGTGTTCATCAATCTGAGGGGCCCTTATCCCAGTGTTCATCAATCGGAGGGGCCCGTATCCCAGTGTTCATCAATCGGAGGGGCCCGTATCCCAGTGTTCATCAATCGGAGGGGCCCGTATCCCAGTGTTCCTCAATCTGAGGGGCCCTTATCCCAGTGTTCCTCAATCTGAGGGGCCCGTATCCCAGTGTTCATCAATCTGAGGGGCCCGTATCCCAGTGTTCATCAATCTGAGGGGCCCTTATCCCAGTGTTCCTCAATCTGAGGGGCCCGTATCCCAGTGTTCATCAATCTGAGGGGCCCGTATCCCAGTGTTCCTCAATCTGAGGGGCCCTTATCCCAGTGTTCATCAATCTGAGGGGCCCGTATCCCAGTGTTCATCAATCGGAGGGGCCCGTATCCCAGTGTTCCTCAATCTGAGGGGCCCTTATCCCAGTGTTCATCAATCTGAGGGGCCCTTATCCCAGTGTTCCTCAATCTGAGGGGCCCGTATCCCAGTGTTCCTCAATCTGAGGGGCCCTAATCCCAGTGTTCATCAATCTGAGGGGCCCTTATCCCAGTGTTCATCAATCTGAGGGGCCCGTATCCCAGTGTTCCTCAATCTGAGGGGCCCTTATCCCAGTGTTCATCAATCTGAGGGGCCCTTATCCCAGTGTTCCTCAATCTGAGGGGCCCGTATCCCAGTGTTCATCAATCTGAGGGGCCCGTATCCCAGTGTTCATCAATCTGAGGGGCCCTTATCCCAGTGTTCATCAATCTGAGGGGCCCTTATCCCAGTGTTCATCAATCTGAGGGGCCCGTATCCCAGTGTTCCTCAATCTGAGGGGCCCGTATCCCAGTGTTCATCAATCTGAGGGGCCCGTATCCCAGTGTTCATCAATCTGAGGGGCCCGTATCCCAGTGTTCATCAATCTGAGGGGCCCTTATCCCAGTGTTCATCAATCTGAGGGGCCCGTATCCCAGTGTTCATCAATCTGAGGGGCCCGTATCCCAGTGTTCATCAATCTGAGGGGCCCTTATCCCAGTGTTCATCAATCTGAGGGGCCCGTATCCCAGTGTTCATCAATCTGAGGGGCCCGTATCCCAGTGTTCATCAATCTGAGGGGCCCTTATCCCAGTGTTCATCAATCTGAGGAGCCCTTATCCCAGTGTTCCTCAATCTGAGGGGCCCTTATCCCAGTGTTCCTCAATCTGAGGGGCCCTTATCCCAGTGTTCATCAATCTGAGGGGCCCTTATCCCAGTGTTCATCAATCTGAGGGGCCCTTATCCCAGTGTTCATCAATCTGAGGGGCCCTTATCCCAGTGTTCATCAATCTGAGGGGCCCGTATCCCAGTGTTCATCAATCTGAGGGGCCCTTATCCCAGTGTTCATCAATCTGAGGGGCCCGTATCCCAGTGTTCATCAATCTGAGGGGCCCGTATCCCAGTGTTCATCAATCTGAGGGGCCCGTATCCCAGTGTTCATCAATCTGAGGGGCCCTTATCCCAGTGTTCCTCAATCTGAGGGGCCCTTATCCCAGTGTTCATCAATCTGAGGGGCCCTTATCCCAGTGTTCATCAATCTGAGGGGCCCGTATCCCAGTGTTCATCAATCTGAGGGGCCCTTATCCCAGTGTTCATCAATCTGAGGGGCCCGTATCCCAGTGTTCATCAATCTGAGGGGCCCGTATCCCAGTGTTCCTCAATCGGAGGGGCCCGTATCCCAGTGTTCCTCAATCTGAGGAGCCCTTATCCCAGGGTTCCTCAATCTGAGGGGCCCGTATCCCAGTGTTCATCAATCTGAGGGGCCCTTATCCCAGTGTTCATCAATCTGAGGGGCCAGTTTCCCAGTGTTCATCAATCTGAGGGGCCCGTATCCCAGTGTTCCTCAATCTGAGGGGCCCTTATCCCAGTGTTCATCAATCTGAGGGGCCCTTATCCCAGTGTTCATCAATCTGAGGGGCCCTTATCCCAGTGTTCCTCAATCGGAGGGGCCCGTATCCCAGTGTTCCTCAATCTGAGGGGCCCTTATCCCAGTGTTCATCAATCTGAGGGGCCCTTATCCCAGTGTTCATCAATCTGAGGGGCCCTTATCCCAGTGTTCCTCAATCGGAGGGGCCCGTATCCCAGTGTTCCTCAATCTGAGGGGCCCGTATCCCAGTGTTCATCAATCTGAGGGGCCCTTATCCCAGTGTTCCTCAATCTGAGGAGCCCTTATCCCAGTGTTCCTCAATCTGAGGGGCCCTTATCCCAGTGTTCATCAATCTGAGGGGCCCTTATCCCAGTGTTCATCAATCTGAGGGGCCCGTATCCCAGTGTTCATCAATCTGAGGGGCCCGTATCCCAGTGTTCATCAATCTGAGGAGCCCTTATCCCAGTGTTCCTCAATCTGAGGGGCCCTTATCCCAGTGTTCCTCAATCGGAGGGGCCCGTATCCCAGTGTTCCTCAATCTGAGGGGCCCGTATCCCAGTGTTCCTCAATCTGAGGGGCCCGTATCCCAGTGTTCATCAATCTGAGGGGCCCGTATCCCAGTGTTCATCAATCTGAGGGGCCCTTATCCCAGTGTTCATCAATCTGAGGGGCCCGTATCCCAGTGTTCCTCAATCTGAGGGGCCCGTATCCCAGTGTTCCTCAATCTGAGGGGCCCGTATCCCAGTGTTCATTAATCTGAGGGGCCCGTATCCCAGTGTTCATCAATCTGAGGGGCCCTTATCCCAGTGTTCATCAATTTGAGGGGCCCGTATCCCAGTGTTCATCAATCTGAGGGGCCCTTATCCCAGTGTTCATCAATCTGAGGGGCCCGTATCCCAGTGTTCATCAATCTGAGGGGCCCGTATCCCAGTGTTCCTCAATCGGAGGGGCCCGTATCCCAGTGTTCATCAATCTGAGGGGCCCTTATCCCAGTGTTCATCAATCTGAGGGGCCCTTATCCCAGTGTTCATCAATCTGAGGGGCCCGTATCCCAGTGTTCATCAATCTGAGGGGCCCTTTTCCCAGTGTTCATCAATCTGAGGGGCCCGTATCCCAGTGTTCCTCAATCTGAGGGGCCCTTATCCCAGTGTTCATCAATTTGAGGGGCCCGTATCCCAGTGTTCATCAATCTAAGGGGCCCTTATCCCAGTGTTCATCAATCTGAGGGGCCCTTATCCCAGTGTTCATCAATCTGAGGGGCCCGTATCCCAGTGTTCCTCAATCTGAGGGGCCCGTATCCCAGTGTTCCTCAATCTGAGGGGCCCGTATCCCAGTGTTCATTAATCTGAGGGGCCCGTATCCCAGTGTTCCTCAATCTGAGGAGCCCTTATCCCAGTGTTCCTTAATCTGAGGGGCCCGTATCCCAGTGTTCATCAATCTGAGGGGCCCTTATCCCAGTGTTCATCAATCTGAGGGGCCCGTATCCCAGTGTTCATCAATCTGAGGGGCCCGTATCCCAGTGTTCCTCAATCTGAGGGGCCCTTATCCCAGTGTTCCTCAATCTGAGGGGCCCTTATCCCAGTGTTCCTCAATCTGAGGGGCCCTTATCCCAGTGTTCCTCAATCTGAGGGGCCCGTATCCCAGTGTTCATCAATCTGAGGGGCCCTTATCCCAGTGTTCATCAATCTGAGGGGCCCTTATCCCAGTGTTCATCAATCTGAGGGGCCCTTATCCCAGTGTTCATCAATCTGAGGGGCCCGTATCCCAGTGTTCATCAATCTGAGGGGCCCTTATCCCAGTGTTCATCAATCTGAGGGGCCCGTATCCCAGTGTTCATCAATCTGAGGGGCCCGTATCCCAGTGTTCCTCAATCTGAGGGGCCCTTATCCCAGTGTTCCTCAATCTGAGGGGCCCTTATCCCAGTGTTCCTCAATCTGAGGGGCCCTTATCCCAGTGTTCATCAATCTGAGGGGCCCTTATCCCAGTGTTCCTCAATCGGAGGGGCCCGTATCCCAGTGTTCCTCAATCCTGAGGGGCGCTTATCCCAGTGTTCCTCAATCTGAGGGGCCCTTATCCCAGTGTTCATCAATCTGAGGGGCCCGTATCCCAGTGTTCATCAATCTGAGGGGCCCTTATCCCAGTGTTCATCAATCTGAGGGGCCCGTATCCCAGTGTTCATCAATCTGAGGGGCCCTTATCCCAGTGTTCATCAATCTGAGGGGCCCTTATCCCAGTGTTCCTCAATCTGAGGGGCCCTTATCCCAGTGTTCATCAATCTGAGGGGCCCTTATCCCAGTGTTCATCAATCTGAGGAGCCCTTATCCCAGTGTTCCTCAATCTGAGGGGCCCTTATCCCAGTGTTCATCAATCTGAGGGGCCCTTATCCCAGTGTTCATCAATCTGAGGGGCCCGTATCCCAGTGTTCATCAATCTGAGGGGCCCGTATCCCAGTGTTCATCAATCTGAGGGGCCCGTATCCCAGTGTTCATCAATCTGAGGGGCCCGTATCCCAGTGTTCATCAATCTGAGGGGCCCGTATCCCAGTGTTCCTCAATCTGAGGGGCCCTTATCCCAGTGTTCATCAATCTGAGGGGCCCTTATCCCAGTGTTCATCAATCTGAGGGGCCCTTATCCCAGTGTTCATCAATCTGAGGGGCCCGTATCCCAGTGTTCATCAATCTGAGGGGCCCGTATCCCAGTGTTCCTCAATCGGAGGGGCCCGTATCCCAGTGTTCCTCAATCTGAGGAGCCCTTATCCCAGGGTTCCTCAATCTGAGGAGCCCTTATCCCAGTGTTCCTCAATCTGAGGGGCCCGTATCCCAGTGTTCATCAATCTGAGGGGCCCTTATCCCAGTGTTCATCAATCTGAGGGGCCAGTTTCCCAGTGTTCATCAATCTGAGGGGCCCGTATCCCAGTGTTCCTCAATCTGAGGGGCCCTTATCCCAGTGTTCATCAATCTGAGGGGCCCGTATCCCAGTGTTCATCAATCGGAGGGGCCCGTATCCCAGTGTTCCTCAATCTGAGGGGCCAGTTTCCCAGTGTTCATCAATCTGAGGGGCCCGTATCCCAGTGTTCCTCAATCTGAGGGGCCCTTATCCCAGTGTTCATCAATCTGAGGGGCCCTTATCCCAGTGTTCCTCAATCGGAGGGGCCCGTATCCCAGTGTTCCTCAATCTGAGGGGCCCGTATCCCAGTGTTCATCAATCTGAGGGGCCCTTATCCCAGTGTTCATCAATCTGAGGGGCCCTTATCCCAGTGTTCATCAATCTGAGGGGCCCTTATCCCAGTGTTCATCAATCTGAGGGGCCCTTATCCCAGTGTTCATCAATCTGAGGGGCCCGTATCCCAGTGTTCCTCAATCTGAGGGGCCCGTATCCCAGTGTTCATCAATCTGAGGAGCCCTTATCCCAGTGTTCCTCAATCGGAGGGGCCCGTATCCCAGTGTTCCTCAATCTGAGGGGCCCGTATCCCAGTGTTCCTCAATCTGAGGGGCCCGTATCCCAGTGTTCATCAATCTGAGGGGCCCGTATCCCAGTGTTCATCAATCTGAGGGGCCCTTATCCCAGTGTTCATCAATCTGAGGGGCCCGTATCCCAGTGTTCCTCAATCTGAGGGGCCCGTATCCCAGTGTTCCTCAATCTGAGGGGCCCGTATCCCAGTGTTCCTCAATCTGAGGGGCCCGTATCCCAGTGTTCATTAATCTGAGGGGCCCGTATCCCAGTGTTCATCAATCTGAGGGGCCCTTATCCCAGTGTTCATCAATTTGAGGGGCCCGTATCCCAGTGTTCATCAATCTGAGGGGCCCTTATCCCAGTGTTCATCAATCTGAGGGGCCCGTATCCCAGTGTTCATCAATCTGAGGGGCCCGTATCCCAGTGTTCCTCAATCGGAGGGGCCCGTATCCCAGTGTTCCTCAATCGGAGGGGCCCGTATCCCAGTGTTCATCAATCTGAGGGGCCCTTATCCCAGTGTTCATCAATCTGAGGGGCCCTTATCCCAGTGTTCATCAATCTGAGGGGCCCGTATCCCAGTGTTCATCAATCTGAGGGGCCCGTATCCCAGTGTTCCTCAATCTGAGGGGCCCTTATCCCAGTGTTCATCAATCTGAGGGGCCCGTATCCCAGTGTTCATCAATCTGAGGGGACCGTATCCCAGTGTTCATCAATCTGAGGGGCCCGTATCCCAGTGTTCATCAATCTGAGGGGCCCGTATCCCAGTGTTCCTCAATCTGGGGGGCCCGTATCCCAGTGTTCCTCAATCTGAGGGGCCCGTATCCCAGTGTTCATCAATCTGAGGGGCCCGTATCCCAGTGTTCATCAATCTGAGGGACCCGTATCCCAGTGTTCCTCAATCTGAGGGGCCCGTATCCCAGTGTTCATCAATCTGAGGGGCCCGTATCCCAGTGTTCATCAATCTGAGGGGCCCTTATCCCAGTGTTCATCAATCTGAGGGGCCCGTATCCCAGTGTTCATTAATCTGAGGGGCCCTTATCCCAGTGTTCATCAATCTGAGGGGCCCGTATCCCAGTGTTCATCAATCTGAGGGGCCCTTATCCCAGTGTTCATCAATCTGAGGGGCCCGTATCCCAGTGTTCATCAATCTGAGGGGCCGTATCCCAGTGTTCCTCAATCAGAGGGGCCCTTATCCCAGTGTTCATCAATCTGAGGGGCCCTTATCCCAGTGTTCATCAATCTGAGGGGCCCGTATCCCAGTGTTCATTAATCTGAGGGGCCCTTATCCCAGTGTTCATCAATCTGAGGGGCCCGTATCCCAGTGTTCATCAATCTGAGGGGCCCTTATCCCAGTGTTCCTCAATCGGAGGGGCCCGTATCCCAGTGTTCATCAATCTGAGGGCCCGTTATCCCAGTGTTCATCAATCTGAGGGGCCCGTATCCCAGTGTTCATCAATCTGAGGGGCCCTTATCCCAGTGTTCATCAATCTGAGGGGCCCTTATCCCAGTGTTCATCAATCTGAGGGGCCCGTATCCCAGTGTTCATCAATCTGAGGGGCCCGTATCCCAGTGTTCATCAATCTGAGGGGCCCTTATCCCAGTGTTCATCAATCTGAGGGGCCCGTATCCCAGTGTTCATCAATCTGAGGTGCCCTTATCCCAGTGTTCCTCAATCGGAGGGGCCCGTATCCCAGTGTTCATCAATCTGAGGGGCCCTTATCCCAGTGTTCATTAATCTGAGGGGCCCTTATCCCAGTGTTCATCAATCTGAGGTGCCCTTATCCCAGTGTTCCTCAATCGGAGGGGCCCGTATCCCAGTGTTCATCAATCTGAGGGGCCCTTATCCTAGTGTTCATTAATCTGAGGGGCCCTTATCCCAGTGTTCCTCAATCTGAGGAGCCCTTATCCCAGTGTTCCTCAATCGGAGGGGCCCGTATCCCAGTGTTCATCAATCTGAGGGGCCCTTATCCCAGTGTTCATCAATCTGAGGGGCCCTTATCCCAGTGTTCATCAATCTGAGGGGCCCGTATCCCAGTGTTCATCAATCTGAGGGGCCCTTATCCCAGTGTTCATCAATCTGAGGGGCCCTTATCCCAGTGTTCATCAATCTGAGGGGCCCGTATCCCAGTGTTCATCAATCTGAGGGGCCCGTATCCCAGTGTTCCTCAATCTGAGGGGCCCTTATCCCAGTGTTCATCAATCTGAGGGGCCCGTATCCCAGTGTTCATCAATCTGAGGGGCCCGTATCCCAGTGTTCATCAATCTGAGGGGCCCGTATCCCTCGGGGAAAACATCCTCCCCCCCCCTCAGGGCAGACATCCCACCCCCCAGGGCAGACATACTCCCCCCCCGGGGCAAACATCCTCCCCCCCTCAGGGCAGACATCTTCCCCCCCCTCGGGGCAAACATCCTCCCCCCCTCAGGGCAGACATCCTCCCCCCAAGGGCAGACATCCTCCCCCCCTCGGGGCAAACATCCTCCCCCCCTCAGGGCAGACATCCTCCCCCCCCTCGGGGCAAACATCCCCCACCCTCAGGGCAGACATCCCACCCCCAAGGGCAGACATCCTCCCCCCCTCGGGGCAAACATCCTCCCCCCCTCAGGGCAGACATCCCACCCCCCAGGGCAGACATCCTCCCCCCCCTCGGGGCAAACATCCCCCCCCCCTCAGGGCAGACATCCCACCCCCCAGGGCAGACACCCCCCCCCCTCAGGGCAGACACCCCCCCCCTCAGACACCCCCCCATCCTCCTGTCCTATATATATATATATAATAAACTCTCTTCCTTCATTCTTCTTAGGAGGAGATTTCTTCATTCATTTCATTCTCTGATTCTCAGGAAGAAGCTCTGCGATTAGAACTGCAGCACATGGACATCAGAGGAGAAGCAGCGCCACCTCCAGGCTGACTGAGGTCATTACAGTGACAGTGCACCTATCTCTGAATGAAGTGGCAGCTAACCACCTCGGATCTGGTGAAGGGATCGTCTGCCAGGCGCTCACCATACCGGTGACACTGTGATGGAACGATTGAAATTTTATTTTTTCGTCAAAATCATGAAAAAAACAACAACATAAAATGGAAGCCGATTGGAGGGAAATTTCCGCCATCAGACGCGGCGTAACAATCAGATTTGGATGAAATCGTTTTTCCTCATTTTTATTCCTTTTCAGTTCGATCGATTAATAAACTCCATTTAGCTGCCCAGTTTGGACCTCACAAACGGCTGAATTCTATTGGCCGGCTGATCTCCTGGGTGGAAGATCGCCTCATTGGTGGCAAAGACTTCTGATTGGCGATTGCAGTTCCTAGAGGCAGGAAAGGCGTGTCCAGTGTACGGTGAGCTTAAAGCGGAGCTCCGCCCACAAAAAACTAAATATCTGAATATTCTCTATAACAGCCAGAAAGAGTATAAATCTGTGAGCACCGAATTCCTTCACAAACCCAGATATTACCTTGTAAAAGTGACATCATCACTGGGCTGTACATAACCTGTGCAGAGAGCAGAACTGTGGGAGGGGCCCAGCAGGCTCCGCCCACTACAAAAACTTACAGGAGGGGGCGGAGAGAAGACCAGTCGCACCAGTCCACCTGCCCAAGCAGAGAGCAGAACTGTGGGAGGGGCCCAGCGGGCTCCACCCACTACAGGAAGGGGCGGAGAGAAGACCAGTGCCCCTGCACAAGGAGAGAGAGCAAGGCTGTGGGAGGTGTCCAACAGGCTCCACCCACTACAGGAGGGGGCGGAGAGAAGACCAGTCCCCCTGCACAAGGAGAATGAGCAGAGCTGTGGGAGGGTCCAGCAGGCTCCGCCCACTACAGGAGGGGGCGGAGAGAAGACCAGTCCACCTGCACAAGCAGAGAGCAGAACTGTGGGAGGGTCCCATCGGGCTCCACCCACTACAGGAGGGGGCGGAGAGAAGACCAGTCCCCCTGCACAAGGAGAGAGCAGAACTGTGGGAGGGTCCCATCGGGCTCCACCCACTACAGGAAGGGGCGGAGAGAAGACCAGTGCCCCTGCACAAGGAGAGAGAGCAGAGCTGTGGGAGGGGCCCAGCGGGCTCCACCCACTACAGGAAGGGGCGGAGAGAAGACCAGTGCCCCTGCACAAGGAGAGAGAGCAGAGCTGTGGGAGGGGCCCAGCGGGCTCCACCCACTACAGGAGAGGGCAGAGAGAAGACCAGTCCACCTGCACAAGCAGAGAGCAGAACTGTGGGAGGGTCCCATCGGGCTCCACCCACTACAGGAGGGGGCGGAGAGAAGACCAGTCCCCCTGCACAAGGAGAGAGCAGAACTGTGGGAGGGGCCCAACTGGCTCCACCCACTACAGGAGGGGGCGGAGAGAAGACCAGTCCCCCTGCACAAGGAGAATGAGCAGAGCTGTGGGAGGGTCCAGCAGGCTCCACCCACTACAAAAGGGGGCAGAGAATAGACCAGTTTCCCTGCACAAGGAGAAAGAGCAGAGCTGTGGGAGGGGCCCAGCAGGCTCCACCCACTACAGGAGGGGCGGAGAATAGACCAGTGCCCCAGCACAAGGAGAAAGAGCAGAGCTGTGGGAGGGGCCCAACTGGCTCCACCCACTACAGGAGGGGGCAGAGAATAGACCAGTTTCCCTGCACAAGGAGAAAGAGCAGAGCTGTGGGAGGGGCCCAGCAGAGTGGTTACCCGCCCCCACCATCTCATACTTTGTGCCGCCCCCAGGAAGCCATTGCCCCTCCCCCTCTTATTCTGGACATATATGGTCATTAGACTGTCTGTGGTTTGTACTTCATAGGAATCCCCCACATACAGAGATAAGGGCCCCTCCTGCAGTGTAAGGACCACCTTCTAGGGGGAGTTACCACCTGCCGACCAGCCGCTGTCATTATACGGCAGCAGGTCAGCTCGTTCCCGCAAATCGCTGTACGTCGGCCCTTTAAGAGCCATAGCAGGCGCGCGCCCGATGCACGGCGGGGGAACCGATGTCCACCGGCGACCCGCGATCGCTCCACAGAGAGCCAGAACGGGGATCTGTCAGGGGATCGTCTGTCCCTAATGATCAGGAACAGCGATCTCTCTCCTCCTCCAGTCAGTCCCCTCCCCCCACAGATAGAACACACCTCCCAGGGAATGCATTTAACCCCTTGATCGCCCCCTAGTGTCACCCCTTCCCTGCCAGTGACATTTATACAGAAATCGGTGCATTTTTATAGCTCTGATCGCTGTATAAATGTCAAAAGTGTCCGATATGTCCGCGGCAATGTCGCAGTCCCGCTAAAAATCACAGATCACCGCCATTACTAGTAAAAAATATAAAAATAAATAAAAATAAATAAAAATATCCCATAGTTTGTAGACGCGATAACTTTTGCGCAAATCAATCAATAAACGCTTATTGGGAAATTACCAATAATATGTAGAATTCGTATCGCCCTAAACTGAGGAAGAAATTCGATGTTTTACATTTTTTGGGGGATATTTATTATAGCAAAAAATATTGTTTTTTTTAGTTTTTTTCAAAATTGTCTCTTTTTTTTGTTTATAGCGCAAAAAATAAAACCCGCAGAGGTGATCAAATACCACCAAAAAAAATCTCTATTTGTGGGGGAAAAAAGGACGTCAATTTTATTTGGGTACAACGTCGCATGACCGCGCAATTGTCAGTGCCGTATCGCAAAAATGGCCTGGTCATTAAGGGGGTAAATCCTTCCGGGGCTGAAGTGGTTAAAAATAAGTTCTGATAAATAATATGGATGGAATATTTCCTCTGGCTGCTTCATGGGACCCATAATATGAACTTATATGAATCACCAACATATAAATCTAACCAGTGACATCATCCAGTGACCTCATCCAGTGACATCATCCAGTAACCTCATCCAGTGAGATCTCACCATGCAGTACCAGCTTGTGGCCGGCAGATGGCGCTGTGATCACAGGGCGTCTCCTCCAGCGATGACCTCACCCTCCTCACACACATTAGCTGCCCTCTCCATTGCCTGACCAGAAAGGGCGGTGATTTGTGACTTCCGCTCCTCATTCCGGCACAGAGCGGGACGGGAACGGAGCAGTTCGGATTCCTGCGCGGAAACGTCTCCGGTTATACGGGAAGTCCGGTGTTTCCTTCTTCCCCGGCACATCCCCGGACAGTCCTGAGCCAGGGCCCTGAGGCCGCGCCGGGTGACGTCATTCTTTGTGGTGGCCGCAGTGGCAAGATGGCGGCGGAGAGGAAGCTGCTGGAGGCTGAGGGAGAGGAGGACGAGGGGCAGAGCCTGTGGTGAGGAGGGGGATGGGGGGCCCCCCGGTCTGTGTACATCACCCCTCTGACAGGAGAGATCCCCTCCCAGCATGCACCCCTCTGACAGGAGAGATCCCCTCCCACCATGCACTGCTCTCACCCCTCTGACAGGAGAGATCCCCTCCCAGCATGCACTGCTCTCACCCCTCTGACAGGAGAGATCTCCCCTCCCAGCATGCACTGCTCTCACCCCTCTGACAGGAGAGATCTCCCCCCAGCATGTACTGCTCTCACCCCTCTGACAGGAGAGATCTCCCCCCACCATGCACTGCTCTCACCCCTCTGACAGGAGAGATCTCCCCCCACCATGCACTGCTCTCACCCCTCTGACAGGAGAGATCCCCTCCCACCATGCACTGCTCTCACCCCTCTGACAGGAGAGAACCCCTCCCAGCATGCACTGCTCTCACCCCTCTGACAGGAGAGATCCCCTCCCACCATGCACCCCTCTGACAGGAGAGATCCCCTCCCAGCATGCACTGCTCTCACCCCTCTGACAGGAGAGATCCCCTCCCAGCATGCACTGCTCTCACCCCTCTGACAGGAGAGATCCCCTCCCAGCATGCACCGCTCTGAGAGGAGAGATCCCCTCCCACCATGCACCGCTCCGAGAGGAGAGATCCCCTCCCACCATGCACCCCTCTGACAGGAGAGAACCCCTCCCAGCATGCACTGCTCTCACCCCTCTGACAGGAGAGATCCCCTCCCAGCATGCACCGCTCTGAGAGGAGAGATCCCCTCCCAGCATGCACCGCTCTGAGAGGAGAGATCCCCTCCCAGCATGCACCGCTCTGAGAGGAGAGATCCCCTCCCACCATGCACCGCTCCGAGAGGAGAGATCCCCTCCCACCATGCACCCCTCTGACAGGAGAGAACCCCTCCCAGCATGCACTGCTCTCACCCCTCTGACAGGAGAGAACCCCTCCCAGCATGCACTGCTCTCACCCCTCTGACAGGAGAGATCCCCTCCCAGCATGCACTGCTCTCACCCCTCTGACAGGAGAGATCCCCTCCCAGCATGCACTGCTCTCACCCCTCTGACAGGAGAGATCCCCTCCCACCATGCACTGCTCTCACCCCTCTGACAGGAGAGATCCCCTCCCAGCATGCACTGCTCTCACCCCTCTGACAGGAGAGATCCCCTCCCAGCATGCACCCCTCTGACAGGAGAGATCTCCTCCCAGCATGCACCCCTCTGATAGGAGAGATCTCCCCCCAGCATGCACTGCTCTCACCCCTCTGACAGGAGAGATCCCCTCCCACCATGCACCCTTCTGACAGGAGAGATCTCCCCCCAGCATGCACTGCTCGCACCCCTCTGACAGGAGAGATCCCCTCCCAGCATGCACTGCTCTCACCCCTCTGACAGGAGAGATCCCCTCCCAGCATGCACTGCTCTCACCCCTCTGACAGGAGAGATCCCCTCCCAGCATGCACTGCTCTCACCCCTCTGACAGGAGAGATCTCCCCCCCACCATGCACTGCTCTCACCCCTCTGACAGGAGAGATCCCCTCCCACCATGCACCCCTCTGACAGGAGAGATCTCCCCCCAGCATGCACTGCTCTCACCCCTCTGACAGGAGAGATCCCCTCCCAGCATGCACTGCTCTCACCCCTCTGACAGGAGAGATCCCCTCCCAGCATGCACCCTTCTGACAGGAGAGATCCCCTCCCACCATGCACCCCTCTGACAGGAGAGATCTCCCCCCAGCATGCACTGCTCTCACCCCTCTGACAGGAGAGAACCCCTCCCAGCATGCACTGCTCTCACCCCTCTGACAGGAGAGATCCCCTCCCAGCATGCACTGCTCTCACCCCTCTGACAGGAGAGATCCCCTCCCAGCATGCACCCCTCTGACAGGAGAGATCTCCTCCCAGCATGCACCCCTCTGACAGGAGAGATCCCCTCCCAGCATGCACCCCTCTGACAGGAGAGATCCCCTCCCAGCATGCACTGCTCTGACAGGAGAGATCCCCTCCCAGCATGCACTGCTCTCACCCCTCTGACAGGAGAGATCCCCTCCCATCATGCACTGCTCTCACCCCTCTGACAGGAGAGATCTCCTCCCAGCATGCACCCCTCTGACAGGAGAGATCTCCTCCCAGCATGCACTGCTCTCACCCCTCTGACAGGAGAGATCTCCTCCCAGCATGCACCCCTCTGACAGGAGAGATCCCCTCCCACCATGCACTGCTCTCACCCCTCTGACAGGAGAGATCTCCTCCCAGCATGCACCCCTCTGACAGGAGAGATCCCCTCCCACCATGCACTGCTCTCACCCCTCTGACAGGAGAGATCTCCTCCCAGCATGCACCGCTCTGACAGGAGAGATCTCCTCCCAGCATGCACCCCTCTGACAGGAGAGATCTCCTCCCAGCATGCACCCCTCTGACAGGAGAGATCCCCTCCCAGCATGCACCCCTCTGACAGGAGAGATCCCCTCCCAGCATGCACCCCTCTGACAGGAGAGATCTCCCCCCAGCATGCACTGCTCTCACCCCTCTGACAGGAGAGATCCCCTCCCAGCATGCACTGCTCTCACCCCTCTGACAGGAGAGATCCCCTCCCAGCATGCACCCTTCTGACAGGAGAGAACCCCTCCCAGCATGCACTGCTCTCACCCCTCTGACAGGAGAGATCCCCTCCCAGCATGCACTGCTCTCACCCCTCTGACAGGAGAGATCCCCTCCCAGCATGCACTGCTCTCACCCCTCTGACAGGAGAGATCCCCTCCCAGCATGCACCCCTCTGACAGGAGAGATCTCCTCCCAGCATGCACCCCTCTGACAGGAGAGATCCCCTCCCAGCATGCACCGCTCTGACAGGAGAGATCCCCTCCCAGCATGCACTGCTCTCACCCCTCTGACAGGAGAGATCCCCTCCCATCATGCACTGCTCTCACCCCTCTGACAGGAGAGATCTCCTCCCAGCATGCACCCCTCTGACAGGAGAGATCTCCTCCCAGCATGCACTGCTCTCACCCCTCTGACAGGAGAGATCTCCTCCCAGCATGCACCCCTCTGACAGGAGAGATCCCCTCCCACCATGCACTGCTCTCACCCCTCTGACAGGAGAGATCTCCTCCCAGCATGCACCGCTCTGACAGGAGAGATCCCCTCCCAGCATGCACCGCTCTGACAGGAGAGATCCCCTCCCAGCATGCACCCCTCTTACAGGAGAGATCCCCTCCCAGCATGCACCCCTCTTACAGGAGAGATCCCCTCCCAGCATGCACCCCTCTTACAGGAGAGATCCCCTCCCAGCATGCACCCCTCTGACAGGAGAGATCTCCCAGCATGCACTGCTCTCACCCCTCTGACAGGAGAGATCCCCTCCCACCATGCACCCCTCTTACAGGAGAGATCCCCTCCCACCATGCACCCCTCTTACAGGAGAGATCCCCTCCCAGCATGCACCGCTCTGACAGGAGAGATCCCCTCCCACCATGCACCCCTCTGACAGGAGAGATCCCCTCCCACCATGCACCCCTCTGACAGGAGAGATCCCCTCCCACCATGCACCCCTCTGACAGGAGAGATCCCCTCCCACCATGCACCCCTCTGACAGGAGAGATCCCCTCCCACCATGCACCCCTCTGACAGGAGAGATCCGCCCTCCAGCTACTGCGGAACTACAAGTCCCATCATTCCTCTGCCTGTGGGAGTCATGCTTGTACCTGTCAGCCTTGCAATGCATCATGGGACTTGTAGTTTTGCAACAGCTGGAGGGCCGCCAGTTTGAGACCCCTGGTCTACGTAGTTTAAGGATAAACCTCTTTTCTTCTCATTTGAACGAGTGGCCGCGTGTCTTGTTACACCCCCTTCTACTGAAAAGTTTTTTCCCTATTGTGGGGTCACCAGTACGGGATTTATACATTGAAATCATCTTCCCTCTCAAGTGTCTCTTCTCCAGAGAGAATAAGTTCAGAGCCCCCAACCTTTCCTCATAACTAATATCCTCCAGACCCTTTATTAGCTTTGTTGTCCTTCTTTGTACTCTCTCCATTTCCAGTACATTCTTCCTGAGGACTGGTGCCCAGAACTGGACGGCATACTCCAGGTGCGGCCGGACCAGAGTCTTGTAGAGCGGGAGAATTATCCTTTTATCTCTGGAGTTATTCTCCTTTTTAATGACAATATTCTGTTTCCTTTGTTATCAGCAGCTTGGCATTGCTGAGCCTATCCCTCCCCCATACCTGAGCTCCTCCCTCCCCATACCTGAGCTCCTCCCTCCCCCATACCTGAGCTCCTCCCTCCCCCATATCTGAGCCTATCATCTACTAGATCCCCCCCAGAGGTTCTCCCTCCCCCATACCTGAGCTCCTCCCTCCCCCATACCGGGCTCCTCCCTCCCCCATACCGGGCTCCTCCCTCCCCATACCTGAGCTCCTCCCTCCCCATACCTGAGCTCCTCCCTCCCCCATACCTGAGCTCCTCCCTCCCCCATACCTGAGCCTATCATCTACTAGATCCCCCCCCAGAGGTTCTCCCTCCCCCATACCTGAGCTCCTCCCTCCCCATACCTGAGCTCCTCCCTCCCCCATACCTGAGCTCCTCCCTCCCCCATACCTGAGCCTATCATCTACTAGATCCCCCCCAGAGGTTCTCCCTCCCCCATACCGGGCTCCTCCCTCCCCCATACCGGGCTCCTCCCTCCCCCATACCGGGCTCCTCCCTCCCCCATACCGGGCTCCTCCCTCCCCATACCTGGGCTCCTCCCTCCCCCATACCTGAGCCGATCATCTACTAGGACCCCCAGGTCCCTTTCCATCCTAGATTCCCCCAGAGGTTCTCCCCCCATATCTGAGCTCCTCCCTCCCCCATACCTGGGCTCCTCCCTCCCCCATACCTGAGCCGATCATCTACTAGGACCCCCAGGTCCCTTTCCATCCTAGATTCCCCCAGAGGTTCTCCCTCCCCCATACCTGGCTCCTCCCTCCCCCATACCTGAGCCTATCATCTACTAGGACCCCCAGGTCCCTTTCCATCCTAGATTCCCCCTGAGCTCCTCCCTCCCCCCCATGCCTGAGCTCCTCCCTCCCCCCCATACCTGGCTCCTCCCTCCCCCCCATGCCTGAGCCTATCATCTACTAGGACCCCCAGGTCCCTTTCCATCCTAGATTCCCCCTGAGCTCCTCCCTCCCCCCCTTTCCTGAGCTCCTCCCTCCCCCCCTTTCCTGAGCTCCTCCCTCCCCCCCATGCCTGAGCTCCTCCCTCCCCCCCCATGCCTGAGCTCCTCCCTCCCCCCCCATACCTGAGCTCCTCCCTCCCCCCCATACCTGAGCTCCTCCCTCCCCCCCATACCTAAACTCCTCACTCCCCCATATCTGAGCCTATCATCTACTAGGACCCCCAAGTCTTTTTCCACCCTAGATCCCCCCCAGAGGTTCTCCCCCAGTGTATAGATTGCATTCATATTTTTACCACCCAAATGCATTATCTTACATTTTTCTACATTGAACCTCATTGGCCATGTAGTTGCCCCCCCCCCCCTCCCCCCAGTAATTTGATCAGATCTTCTTGTAAGGTTTCCTCATCCTGCGGAGAAGTTATTGCCCTGCTTAGCTTAGTATCGTCCAGCACAGACCCCTGGGGGACCCCACTACCCACCCCCCGACCATCCCGAGTACCCCCCATTTATCACCTCCCTCTGAACTCGCCCTTGTAGCCAGTTTTCAGTCCATGTCCTCACCCTATGATCCATGCCAACGGGCCTTCCTGTATCTAGATGGCAGCTCCCCTCCTCATAGAAGGGTAATAGATTGGTTTGGGAAGATCGATTCTTCATGAATCCATGCTGATTACTGCTAATGATACCGTTCTCATTACTAAAATCTTGTATATAGTCCCTTATCATCCCCTCTAAGAGCTTACATACTATTGGTGTTAGGCTGACTGCTCTGGAATTCCCAGGGATGGATTTTGGGTCCTTTTTTGTTCATTGGAGCTACATTGTCTTTTCTCCAATCAGCTGGTACCATTCCAGTCAGTAGACTGTCAGTAAAAATGAGGAACAATGATCTGGCAATTACTTGACTGAGTTCTCGAAGTACCCTCGGGTGCAAGTCATCTGGTCCCAGAGACTTATTAATGTTACGTTTCCCAAGTCTGATTCTAATTCTGTCCTCTGTTACCCATGGAGGGGCTTCCTGTGATGTGTCATGAGTAAGGATGAGCGCCGGCGTGTTCGCATTGAACACGTGCAGAGCCCGCCAGGAAGTCGACACTGCGCTGCACTAATGACAGCCAGGGAGACATTGTCCTGATGCTCAGCTGCAGAGATCGGGAAATGTCTCCCTGGCTGTGATCAGCGCAGTGCCGACTTCCTGGCAGGGCTCTGCACGTGTGCAATGTGAACACGCCGGAGCTTATCCTTAGTCATGAGGATAAACACGGCAGTTTTGGTTACTGAAGCCCCCCAATTCCCTTGTGAAGACCGAGGAGAAGAATAAATTCAATACCTTCCCCCATCCTTTGTAGCCCGATGTCCTTCCTCATTCTTTACAGGGCCAATATGGTCTTCCCTTTCTTACTATTTATGTACTTTAATTTCTTGGGATTTCTTTTGCTCTCCTCCACTAAGTGTCTTTCATGTTCTATCTAATTGCACCCTTCCATTTCTTGTTGCATTCTTTGTAACATCTGAATGCTGATGATGATCCCTCAGCCTTGTATTTTTTGAAGGCCTTCTCTCTTTTGCTTTTATATACATTTTTACATTGGAGTTAAACCATCCAGGACTTTTGCTCTCTCTTACATTTATTACCCAATGGGGTGCATGGACTAATACCCTTCATTAATATGCTCTGAAAGCGAACCCATCTCTCCTCCGTGTTCTTTGTTCCTCAGATTTTATCCCAATTTATATCTTCTAGCAAGGATCATAGTTTAGGGAAGTTGACTCTTATGAAATTCAGTGTCTTTGTGTTCCCCTTATGTTTCCTATTTGTGTGATTTATACTGAAGCCGATTGACCTGTGATGATCGGCGTTACCTAAATCTCCCCGTATTTCCACATCGGTGATCAGGTCTGTATTGTTGGTGATCAGTAGATCCGGCAACTCTTTATTTCTAGTTGGTGCGTCTTCCATCTGACCCATGAAACTGAGAGTCGCAGTCCTTCCTTCTCTACTGGAATGAAGTGATTGGAGGGGGGGGGGGGGGGGATAACATAAATCCTGACCCGGCTCCTGCATGTGTTGAACCCCCCCCCCCCCTCCCCCCCGGTGTATTCTCCGTGGTGATGAGACTTTTTTCTGCTCCTCAGGTCTTCGATCCTCAGTGAAGTGTCCACCAGAGCGAGTAATAAGTTGCCGTCCGGGAAGAACATCCTGGTGTTTGGTGAGTAGCCGGGAGCTGCACAGAGATCACCCTATCAGGGGGCTCGCTAGTATTGGGCCCTTTTCACATGGAGTTTTTCAGGCAGATCTGATTGGACCCCTATGGACAGGCAGGTGTCCATTTACACCCGCCTACATCCGGGTTCAATCCGATCCGCTCAAAAAAAACTAAGGTGGATCCGTCCTCTTCTTCTATTTAGGCGGATGGGATCGGGGGGGGCATTTGGGTGTAAAGGTGGGCGGAGTCCATGTACTCCTCCCAGCCCCCCATAGAGAAGAGCTTCTGCAGAAACCGAGTGCACACAGTCCTGTCATCACCCCGCTCCAATCAGCAGGAGATCTGTGAGCGGATCAGAGTCCCCCTCCCCCCCCCCCCCCCCCATGTGAAAGGGGTCTAAGGCTGTAAAATTATACATTTCACTGGGCGGAAGGCTCTCCCCTGCCCCCACTGTGTTCTGTTACTGGGCGGAAGGCTCTCCCCTGCCCCCACTGTGTTCTGTTACTGGGCGGAAGGCTCTCCCCTGCCCCCACTGTGTTCTGTTACTGGGCAGAAGGCTCTCCCCTGCCCCCACTGTGTTCTGTTACTGGGCGGAAGACTCTTCCCTGCCCCCACTGTGTTCTGTTACTGGGCGGAAGACCCTTCCCTGCCCCCACTGTGTTCTGTTACTGGGCGGAAGACCCTTCCCTGCCCCCACTGTGTTCTGTTACTGGGCGGAAGACTCTTCCCTGCCCCCACTGTGTTCTGTTACTGGGCGGAAGGCTCTTCCCTGCCCCCACTGTGTTCTGTTACTGGGCGGAAGGCTCTTCCCTGCCCCCACTGTGTTCTGTTACTGGGCGGAAGACCCTTCCCTGCCCCCACTGTGTTCTGTTACTGGGCGGAAGACCCTTCCCTGCCCCCACTGTGTTCTGTTACTGGGCGGAAGACCCTTCCCTGCCCCCACTGTGTTCTGTTACTGGGCGGAAGACTCTTCCCTGCCCCCACTGTGTTCTGTTACGGGGTGGAAGACTCTTCCCTGCCCCCACTGTGTTCTGTTACTGGGTGGAAGACTCTTCCCTGCCCCCACTGTGTTCTGTTACTGGGCGGAAGACTCTTCCCTGCCCCCACTGTGTTGGACCGAGCTCCAGTGCTGTCACATGGAGGGAAGGGAGTCGCATCATCTGAATACTCGGTGTCACGTTTACCCCCAACACAGGTGGTCAGACAGTATAGCTGGCTTCTTCACTTATAGCAGCCCCCTTTCCCATAAGGCAATCGGGCCTACCGGTACTCAGTTGTCCCCCAGGACTTGTACACAATGCTATAGTGCCTGGCCACCAAACCAGAACAGGCGCAAACTGAGCAAAGCAAACCGGTACTTGCGGTTGGTAAACGGGCAGAGCGGTCCAATGACAGTCCAGGTACAAGGCAGGCAGAGTTTAGAGAATAGTCATTATCCGATCCGAGGTCATACACAGGGAAATCCAATCTAGCTGGGCAGACAGGCAGCTTGATCCGGTATTACACATTCTATCACAAGCATGAGACTGCAGGCCTGGCTGGCTTATATCAGGTTTGGTCTCCACCCAGAGTCTGGCTGCATCAATCACTTTGCAGGTGGACAGAAAGACGAGGAGAATGCCAAAACCCGGATGCTGGAACCAGAAGCTATGATGGAGCAGGAGTGCTCCTAACACTCTGATCTACCAGCTGTTCCTCTTTTGTTGTTATGCAGGGCAGAGACCGGGCCCTAAAGTCTACCCGTTTCTTTGCCCAGGGTAAGTCTTTGGCAGAGTATAGGGTCACATTAAGATGGTAATAAACCCAAAACCAGAAATGTTATATATTGCAGCTTGAGAGTGAAATCAGACAGTCAGTCATCATTTTCTATGATATACAGTATCTCACAAAAGTAAGTACACCCCTCAGTCACATTTGTGTAAATCTTTTCATGTGACAACACTGAAGAAATGACACTTTGCTACAATGTAAAGTAGTGAGTGTACAGCTTGTATAATGGTGTCAATTTTCTGTCCCCTCAAAATAACTCAACACACAGCCATTAATGTCTAAACCGCTGGCAACAAAAGTGAGGACACCCCTAAGTGAAAATGTCCAAATTGGGCCCAAAGTGTCAATATTTTGTGTGGCCGCCATTATTTTCCAGCATGGCCTTAACCCTTTTGGGCATGGAGGACACCAGAGCTTCACAGGTTGTCACTGGAGTCCTCTTCCCCTCCTCCATGACGACATCACGGAGCTGGTGGATGTTGGAGACCCTTGCGCTCATCCACCTTCTGTTTGAGGATCCCCCACAGATGATCAATAGGGTTTAGGTCTGGAGACATGCTTGGTCAGTCCATCACCTTTACCCTCAGCTTCTTTAGCAAGGCAGTGGTGGTTTTGGAGGTGTGTTTGGGGTGGTTATCATGTTGGAATACTACCCTGCAGTCCAGTCTCTGAAGGGAGGGGGATCATGCTCTGCTTCAGTATGTCACAGTACATGTCGGCATTAATGGTCCCCTCAATGATCTGTAGCCCCCCAGTGCCGGCAGCACTCGTGCAGCCCCAGATCATGACCCTCCCACCACCATGCCTGACTGTAGACAAGATACACTTGTCTTTGTCCTCCTCACCTGGTTGCCGCCGCACACGCCTGACACCATCTGACACCAAATACGTTTATCTTGGTCTCATCAGACCACAGGACATGGTTCCAGTAATCCATGTCCTTAGTCTGCTTGTCTTTCTTGTGCATCATCTTTAGAAGAGGCTTCCTTCTGGGACGACAGCCATGCAGACCAATTTGATGCAGTGTGCGGCGTATGGTCTGAGCACTGACAGGCTGACCCCTCCCCCACCCCTTCACCCTCTGCAGCAATGCTGGCAGCACTCATACGTTTATTTCCCAAAGACAACCTCTGGATATGAAGCTGAGCACGTGACCTCAACTTCTTTGGTGGACCATGGCGAGGCCTGTTCTGAGGGGAACCTGTCCTGTTATACCGCTGGATGGTCTTGGCCCCCCGTGCTGCAGATCAGTTTCAGGGTCTTGCCAATCTTCTTATAGCCCCGCCCATCTTTATGTAGAGAAACAATTATTTTCTTCAGATCCTCAGAGAGTTCTTTGCCATGAGGTGCCATGTTGTACTTCCAGTGACCAGTATGAGAGAGTGAGAGTGATAACACCAAATTTATCACACCTGCTCCCCATTCACACCTGAGACCTTGTAACACTAACGAGTCACATGACACCGGGGAGGGAAAATGGCTAATTGGGCCCAATTTGGACATTTTCACTTAGGGGTGGCCTGACTTTTGTTGCCAGTGGTTTAGACATTATTGGCTGTGGGGAGAGGAAATTTTACACCGTTATACAAGCTGTACACTCCCCCCCCCCCCCCCCCCCCTGTGTACACTCACTACTTTACATTGTAGCAAAGTGTAATTTCTTCAGTGTTGTCACATGAATGTGACTGAGGGGTGTACTTACTTTTGTCAGATACTGTAGATCTCCCCAGAGTGTTGTCCACTGGGTACTGCAATCCTCATCCTGTACAGGTAATCCTCCCTTCCTCTGGACACCGCATTGGTCAGTACATTCCTTCCTCTGATATACACCAATCCCGTGTCTTTATTCTCTGCTCAGTGTAGAGTTTGCTGTGATTGGTCGGTGGTGACGACTCTTTCTGATTTATTTTCTGATTTTGTCTCCATCAGGAGAAGACGCCTCGGGGAAGACAACGCTGATGGCCAAACTACAAGGAGCCGAGCACAACAAGAAGGGACGAGGCCTGGAATACTTGTATCTCAGCATCCATGATGAGGACAGAGATGGTAAGTGCTCTGATCTACAAAACACAACCCCTGATCTACAAAACACAACCCCTGATCTACAAAACACAACCCCTGATCTACAAGACACAACCCCTGATCTACAAGACACAACCCCTGATCTACAAGACACAACCCCTGATCTACAAGACACAACCCCTGATCTACAAGACACAACCCCTGATCTACAAGACACAACCCCTGATCTACAAGACACAACCCCTGATCTACAAGACACAACCCCTGATCTACAAGACACTCAACCTCCTGATCTACAAGACACTCAACCTCCTGATCTACAAGACACTCAACCTCCTGATCTACAAGACACTCAACCTCCTGATCTACAAGACACACAACCTCCTGATCTACAAGACACACAACCTCCTGATCTACAAAACACAACCCCTGATCTACAAAACACAACCCCTGATCTACAAGACACAACCCCTGATCTACAAGACACAACCCCTGATCTACAAGACACAACCCCTGATCTACAAGACACAACCCCTGATCTACAAGACACAACCCCTGATCTACAAGACACTCAACCTCCTGATCTACAAGACACTCAACCTCCTGATCTACAAGACACTCAACCTCCTGATCTACAAGACACTCAACCTCCTGATCTACAAGACACACAACCTCCTGATCTACAAGACACACAACCTCCTGATCTACAAGACACACAACCTCCTGATCTACAAGACACACAACCTCCTGATCTACAAGACACTCAACCTCCTGATCTACAAGACACTCAACCTCCTGATCTACAAGACACTCAACCTCCTGATCTACAAGACACTCAACCTCCTGATCTACAAGACACTCAACCTCCTGATCTACAAGACACTCAACCTCCTGATCTACAAGACACTCAACCTCCTGATCTACAAGACACTCAACCTCCTGATCTACAAGACACTCAACCTCCTGATCTACAAGACACTCAACCTCCTGATCTACAAGACACTCAACCTCCTGATCTACAAGACACTCAACCTCCTGATCTACAAGACACTCAACCTCCTGATCTACAAGACACTCAACCTCCTGATCTACAAGACACTCAACCTCCTGATCTACAAGACACTCAACCTCCTGATCTACAAGACACTCAACCTCCTGATCTACAAGACACTCAACCTCCTGATCTACAAGACACTCAACCTCCTGATCTACAAGACACTCAACCTCCTGATCTACAAGACACTCAACCTCCTGATCTACAAGACACTCAACCTCCTGATCTACAAGACACTCAACCTCCTGATCTACAAGACACTCAACCTCCTGATCTACAAGACACTCAACCTCCTGATCTACAAGACACTCAACCTCCTGATCTACAAGACACTCAACCTCCTGATCTACAAGACACTCAACCTCCTGATCTACAAGACACTCAACCTCCTGATCTACAAGACACTCAACCTCCTGATCTACAAGACACTCAACCTCCTGATCTACAAGACACTCAACCTCCTGATCTACAAGACACTCAACCTCCTGATCTACAAGACACTCAACCTCCTGATCTACAAGACACTCAACCTCCTGATCTACAAGACACTCAACCTCCTGATCTACAAGACACTCAACCTCCTGATCTACAAGACACTCAACCTCCTGATCTACAAGACACTCAACCTCCTGATCTACAAGACACTCAACCTCCTGATCTACAAGACACTCAACCTCCTGATCTACAAGACACTCAACCTCCTGATCTACAAGACACTCAACCTCCTGATCTACAAGACACTCAACCTCCTGATCTACAAGACACTCAACCTCCTGATCTACAAGACACTCAACCTCCTGATCTACAAGACACTCAACCTCCTGATCTACAAGACACTCAACCTCCTGATCTACAAGACACTCAACCTCCTGATCTACAAGACACTCAACCTCCTGATCTACAAGACACTCAACCTCCTGATCTACAAGACACTCAACCTCCTGATCTACAAGACACTCAACCTCCTGATCTACAAGACACTCAACCTCCTGATCTACAAGACACTCAACCTCCTGATCTACAAGACACTCAACCTCCTGATCTACAAGACACTCAACCTCCTGATCTACAAGACACTCAACCTCCTGATCTACAAGACACTCAACCTCCTGATCTACAAGACACTCAACCTCCTGATCTACAAGACACTCAACCTCCTGATCTATACAGCACCTCTTTGCAGAATACAATCCTCCGTTACATGAGGGAACTCGCAGATTTCTGCAGGAAGGAGAATCTGATCCTCGGTGTGAACTGATCCCAGAACTGCAGCGCTGACACTCCCCCGGCTGCCCATCCGGACCCTTTACCTTCCCTTCATATTTCACTTCTGGGGATAATTAATAGAAGCCGGACTGTGACTTTGGATTTGCAGTGTTTTGTAGGTTTGCCTTCTTTCCGGGGTGTAATAAAAGGGGAAGTGGTGCTCCCCGCTCCTCATTGGTGCTCCCCGCTCCTCATTGGTGCTTTTTAGAGAAGGGTTTGTACTGTAAAATCTTTACCTAAAAGAGAGAAGGGGGAAGGGACGGTCACTGGAATCGCCTGTGGGCTCCATTCAGCTGATTGTAAAAAATGCATTGTGTGTGTATATATATATATATATATATATATAACGTGTCATACTTACCTGTTCTGTGTAATGACTTTGCACAGAGCAGCCCCAATCCTCCTCTTTCTGGGTCCCCCATCAGCTCCCCTGGCTCCTCCCCCCTGCTGAGTGCTCCCATAATAAGCCGGTTGCTATGGGAGAACTCATTTATGCTTGCTCCTGAGCCGCCTCTGTGTGTCTGAGACACACGGCACTGCTTGGCTCCGCCCCCACTAGCTGTAGTTGGCAGGAGCCAATGGCTCCCAGTGCTGTGTCTGAGCTAATAAGGAGGGAGAGAGCTGCTCTGGTGCACATCACTGGATCTACCACATGAAGTGGTAGGCTGGGGGAGAGCTGCTTGCAGAAGATTTTTTTATGTTGATGCATAGAATGGAGTAAGATACAATCACTGTAACCCATTACTGACTTGTATTGCTTTGCACTGTCTGAGTGGAGGTGACAGGCTTGGTATAGGAGCAGGGCATTGGTTCCTCGTGTCAGAGCTGCTCTCTCTGATGAGTGGTCAGGAAATGATCAGGAGGCAGCGGGGGAGGTGGAGGGAGCACAATCCACTGAAAGCGGTTGTATACCACAAAACTTATTTTTTATTTTTTGGTTAACCTGCAAGGCAAAGGTATAATGAGCTAGTATGACTAGCATACTAGCTCATTATCAATCACTTACCTTAGATCGAAGCCCCCGCAGCGGTCCTCGGACGCGTCCTCCGTCGAATCCATGATACCCGGAGTGACTTCCGGGTATCGCCGCTCCGGCGCTGTGATTGGCCGGAGCGGCGATGACGTCACTCCCGCACATGCGCGGGGAACGGCACGATCCCCGCGCATGCGCGAACTACCGGCATTGTACGGCAGGCTCCCATTCAAGAGCCGCTGCGCTCAGTGCGCCTGCGCCGTTATCTACGGCGCGCATGCGCCGTAGATAGCGGTACAGTTTTGTTTGCAAATATCTCCGAGACTGTGTAGGTCTCGGAGATATTACAAGCACCTACAGGTAAGCCTTAATGTAGGCTTACCTGTAGGTGCTTGTACAAAATGTGGGTATACAACCACTTGAATGAATAAAGCAGGGAGATCTTTGCAGTGCGGATTCTCAGGTACAGCTTCCCTTCCAGCGAGGAGAACAGGAAGCAGCACAGCAGTGACATCACCACGTCTCATAGGATGCACTCACTGCTCTGGCTGATCACTTTACCCGGGACTCAGTCATTTGTTTAAACAAGCGCAGATAGAATGACGGTAAAGCACCGCTAGTTTTAGCGGCACTTTACCATCGTTTTAGCAGCCCCACCCCGGTGTGAAAGTAGCCTTACACTGCATGGTGTCACTGCCCTGAAATGTACATATTAGGTGTGCGGAATGCTTGTGACCCCCATTAATAGTGAGAGGGATGACGGCCCAGCAGCACTTGCAGGGAGAGGTTTGCAGTCGGCACCCCCCTGGAGATGACACATTGTTAGGTTAGGTGTGGCTGGAAGGGCTGGACTCGTTCAAACAAAGCTTTTATGAGCCACACCATGAGTAATCTGAGGCTTTATATTCGAAGTTTGCTGGGAGGTTCCGGCGGCTCGGTGAGAAGCTGCAGACAGATGACATGCAAGACGTTCGGTCGTTGCTGGTGTCCCGCTGTCAGTGAATTGCCGGTCACCGTAATGAAGGGATGTTCAGCCGCCCTCATTGTATGTAATTGGCTTTGATGTGTCTTCTTCTTCTAGACCGACATTTCCATAATCTGACGGCAATGGCTCCTGTTTTAGACTATTTGCAGCACGTGGCTCTGTGCCTCTTCCCAGCAAATTGCCAACTATTTACAGCACCCGCCGGTGCCAAGCAGCAGCTGCGTGACAAATTACGGGGATATTGTCCAAATACAATGAGCCATTTAGTGGCGGGATCCAGCACATGCCAGGCGGCTGAGTTCTGTGTAAACATGAAGATGTGAAAGTGTTCCTCTACACCCGACCAAAGACCAATGTGACTAAATACCGATCACTTCATCAATAAATGAACATTAAAATTAAATCTACATATAAAAAATCTGAACTTCTGACATCTAAATTCACCAAAGATATGAAGAAAAATCACAGAACAGCAAAACAAACACGTCACACTTCCCAGCTCTGTAATGGTTTTGCACAGAGCAGTCCCAATCCTCCTTTTCTGGGGTCCCCATCTGCGCTCCAGGCCCCTCCTCCTCTTGTGCCACTTGTGCATGCGTGCTCCCGAGCCACCCAGTCTGCGTCTGTTTTTACCTTAAAGCGGAGTTCCTGCTAAGAAAAAAATATTAAAAGTCAGTAGCTACAAATACTGCAGCTGCTGACTTTTAATAATCGAACACTTACCTGTCCAGGGTCCAGCGATGCGGGGGAATGAAGCCCCTCTCGTCCTCCTCTCCGCGGCGCCGGCATTGTCACTGTGGGCACCCAGCTGTGGCTTCACAGGCGGGCATGCGCTGCGCACCGTGACTGGCCGAGCAATCATCTGGGACCTGTGATGTGTCCCAGATGATTGCCGAGAGGGGGGGGAGGGGTGAACTTCCTTCCGGTGCCGCGGTACCCCAGGAGGAAGTGGGAGCTGGAACCCCCCCCCCCACTGCTTTAATGCATAGAATGCATTAAAAGAGAAGTATGGGAAAAACATTTTTTTTTTTTTTTTTTTTTTTTTAGAATCTTACTTCCGTAGGTGGCAGAATCTGTCCCCTTCCATCTCCAACACTGAGAACCGAGCGATCAAACAGCGCTGGTCGTTTAGTTCTCAGAGCTCCCTGAGCAGAGAGCTGGTGGCTGTGGAGGGGGCGGGATCAGCCGGCTCAGACTCTCTCCTCTCCCCGGCGTGCTCCCTCCTCCTCCCCGACGCGCTCCCTCCTCCTCCCCGACGCGCTCCCTCCTCCTCCCCGACGCGCTCCCTCCTCCTCCCCGACGCTCTCCCTCCTCCTCCCCGACGCGCTCCCTCCTCCTCCCCGACGCTCTCCCTCCTCCTCCCCGACGCTCTCCCTCCTCCTCCCCGGCGCTCTCCCTCCTCCTCCCCGACGCTCTCCCTCCTCCTCCCCGACGCTCTCCCTCCTCCTTCCCGGCGCTCTCCCTCCTCCTTCCCGGCGCTCTCCCTCCTCCTTCCCGGCGCTCTCCCTCCTCCATCCCGGCGCTCTCCCTCCTCCATCCCGGCGCTCTCCCTCCTCCTTCCCGGCGCTCTCCCTCCTCCTTCCCGGCGCTCTCCCTCCTCCTTCCCGGCGCTCTCCCTCCTCCTCCTCCTCCTCCTCCTCCTCCTCATTCCCGGCGCTCTCCCCCCTCATTCCCGGCGCTCTTCCTCCTCCTCCCTCCCGGCGCTCTTCCTCCTCCTCCTCCTCCTCCTCCTCCTCCTCCTCCTCCTCCTCCCCGACGCTCTCCCTCCTCCTCCCCGGCGCTCTCCCTCCTCCTTCCCGACGCTCTCCCTCCTCCTCCTCCTCCTCCCCGGCGCTCTCCCTCCTCCTCCTCCTCCTCCTCCTCCCCGGCGCTCTCCCTCCTCCTCCTCCTCCTCCTCCTCCTCCCCGGCGCTCTCCCTCCTCCTCCTCCTCCTCCTCCTCCCCGGCGCTCTCCCTCCTCCTCCTCCTCCTCCCCGGCGCTCTCCCTCCTCCTCCTCCTCCTCCTCCTCCTCCTCCTCCTCCTCCTCCCCGGCGCTCTCCCTCCTCCTCCTCCCCGGCGCTCTCCCTCCTCCTCCTCGGCGCTCTCCCTCCCTCCTCCCCGGCGCTCTCCCTCCCTCCTCCCCGGCGCTTTCCCTCCCTCCTCCCCGGCGCTTTCCCTCCCTCCTCCCCTGCGCTCTCCCTCCTCCTCCCCTGCGCTCTCCCTCCTCCTCCCCTGCGCTCTCCCTCCTCCTCCTCCTCCTCCTCCTCCTCCTCCTCCTCCTCCTCCTCCTCCTCCTCCTCCTCCTCATTCCCGGCGCTCTCCCCCCTCATTCCCGGCGCTCTTCCTCCTCCTCCCTCCCGGCGCTCTTCCTCCTCCTCCTCCTCCTCCTCCTCCTCCTCCTCCTCCTCCTCCCCGGCGCGCTCCCTCCTCCTCCCCGGCGCGCTCCCTCCTCCTTCCCGGCGCGCTCCCTCCTCCTTCCCGGCGCTCTCCCTCCTCCTTCCCGGCGCTCTCCCTCCTCGCTCTCCCTCCTCCCTCCCCGGCGCTCTCCCTCCTCCCTCCCCGGCGCTCTCCCTCCTCCCTCCCCGGCGCTCTTCTCCCTCCTCCTCCCTCCCCGGCGCTCTTCTCCCTCCTCCTCCCTCCCCGGCGCTCTTCTCCCTCCTCCTCCCTCCCCGGCGCTCTTCTCCCTCCTCCTCCCTCCCCGGCGCTCTTCTCCCTCCTCCTCCCTCCCCGGCGCTCCTCCTCCTCCTCCCTCCCCGGCGCTCCTCCTCCTCCTCCCTCCCCGGCGCTCCTCCTCCTCCTCCCTCCCCGGCGCTCCTCCTCCTCCTCCTCCCTCCCCGGCGCTCTTCCTCCTCCTCGGCGCTCTTCCTCCTCCTCGGCGCTCTTCCTCCTCCTCCTCGGCGCTCTTCCTCCTCGGCGCTCTTCCTCCTCCTCCCTCCCCGGCGCTCCTCCTCCTCCTCCATCCCCGGCGCTCCTCCTCCCTCCCCGGCGCTCTTCCTCCTCCCTCCCCGGCGCTCTTCCTCCTCCCTCCCCGGCGCTCTTCCTCCTCCCTCCCCGGCGCTCTTCCTCCTCCCTCCCCGGCGCTCTTCCTCCTCCCTCCCCGGCGCTCTTCCTCCTCCCTCCCCGGCGCTCTTCCTCCTCCCTCCCCGGCGCTCTTCCTCCTCCTCCTCCTCCTCCTCCTCCTCCCTCCCCGGCGCTCTTCCTCCTCCTCCCTCCCCGGCGCTCTTCCTCCTCCTCCCTCCCCGGCGCTCTTCCTCCTCCTCCCTCCCCGGCGCTCTTCCTCCTCCTCCCTCCCCGGCGCTCTTCCTCCTCCTCCCTCCCCGGCGCTCTTCCTCCTCCTCCCTCCCCGGCGCTCTTCCTCCTCCTCCTCCCTCCCCGGCGCTCTTCCTCCTCCTCCTCCCTCCCCGGCGCTCCTCCTCCTCCTCCTCCCTCCCCGGCGCTCCTCCTCCTCCTCCTCCCTCCCCGGCGCTCCTCCTCCTCCTCCTCCTCCCCCCTCCCCGGCGCTCCTCCTCCTCCTCCTCCCCCCTCCCCGGCGCTCCTCCTCCTCCTCCCCCCTCCCCGGCGCTCCTCCTCCTCCCCCCTCCCCGGCGCTCCTCCTCCTCCTCCTCCCCCCTCCCCGGCGCTCCTCCTCCTCCTCCCTCCCCGGCGCTCCTCCTCCTCCTCCTCCCTCCCCGGCGCTCCTCCTCCTCCTCCTCCCTCCCCGGCGCTCTTCCTCCTCCCTCCCCGGCGCTCTTCCTCCTCCCTCCCCGGCGCTCTTCCTCCTCCCTCCCCGGCGCTCTTCCTCCTCCCTCCCCGGCGCTCTTCCTCCTCCTCCTCCTCCCTCCCCGGCGCTCTTCCTCCTCGGCGCTCTTCCTCCTCCTCCTCCTCGGCGCTCTTCCTCCTCCTCCTCCTCCTCGGCGCTCTTCCTCCTCCTCCTCCTCGGCGCTCTTCCTCCTCCTCCTCCTCGGCGCTCTTCCTCCTCCTCCTCCTCGGCGCTCTTCCTCCTCCTCCTCCTCCTCCTCGGCGCTCTTCCTCCTCCCCCTTGGCGCTCTTCCTCCTCCTCCCCGGCGCTCTCCCTCCTCCTCCCCGGCGCTCTCCTTTCCTGACGTCATGTCTTTGCTTCTCTCTGCAGATCACACACGCTGCAATGTCTGGATATTGGACGGGGACTTGCACCATAAAGGCCTTTTAAAATTTGCTGTATCGGCGGAGACCATGCGGGACACACTGGTGGTGTTTGTTCTGGACATGTCCCGGCCCTGGACTATAATGGAGTCATTGTTGAAGTGGGCCAGTGTCCTACGAGAGCACATAGACCGGCTGAAGGTCCCACCCGAGGAGCTGAGAGACATGGAGCAAAAGAGTAAGTCCCCCCCTCCCCCTCCAGTGCTTTGTATGGAGTGACACTGAAGACAAACACTTGGCTTTTCTTTGTGACGGGTGTCATTATTTCAGTGCTTGGTAACTTATGTGCTAAAAGGGGACTTCAGATGTGGCCCCTGACATCACCAAAGGGCCACACATAATGTTCAATATATGTAATGCTGGTGAGGAGTGTCAGAGACTGCAGACCTATTAGATCATTGCTCCAGACGTTGCTGTGGTGCTCCCCGCCCCCATTTATCGGTGATCCGGTCATCTCATGTCTGTGGGGCGCTATAAAATCTGTTCATCAATATTTGTAGCACTCCATATGAGAACAAAAACAGGACGGTGTTTTCCTGGCTGCGGTTTTCCGGCTATTTGATGAAATCTTAATGTGTGTAAATAACGATCGTTCTCTGCAAATATTGATCGCAGTGAATGTGTCATTACCTGTCTGGCCTCTGTACACTCGGCTTTGTTTGTCGTGTTCCGGGGTTGTTGTCTCTGAAAAGCAAACTGTTCATTCAGCTTTCCAGTTGCATCACACCGGAAGAGCAACTGATCGCTGATCACCGAAGATCTACAGCGCTAGACGGGCCACCTCATCCAATCAGAGAACGTTCTGCATTGATTGGTAAATGCGCAAGACGTTCTCTGAATGGCGCCCATGCTGAGCGAGCGGCCCGTCTTCTCTGTGCAGTAGGAGAGCCACTCAGAACGGAGCCCGGAGAGGAGCGCTGTAGTAACCGTGACTTGTACAGCGATTATCCGCTTCCACAGCTATCACCCAGGTATAGATTGTGTATAGATTGGTCCAAGCTGGATCCAGGTAACTATGTAAAAAAAAAAAGACCTGGATTTCGGCTT
Source organism: Rana muscosa (assembly GCA_029206835.1). Classification (NCBI taxonomy): domain Eukaryota; kingdom Metazoa; phylum Chordata; class Amphibia; order Anura; family Ranidae; genus Rana; species Rana muscosa. Next base: position 296,372,397 of record CM055119.1, read on the forward strand.
TAAAAGTGATATGTGACCATTTCTACAAATATCAGATTTTGTGTGCCAGGGTTCTAAAATTTACACCATTCCCGGAGGACCCCGGGGGGGGGGGGGAGGGGGCTTGGGGGTAAAGTGATGATCAGCAGGGAGAGGAGAGGGAGATGTGCATGGACAGCCAGCGGGGTGCAGGAGAGATAGGAGGAGAAACTTTGGGGTGATCCCAGCTGAAGATTACCTCCAATTTGCCTAAAAAAAATTAGGGTACCCCCAGAGTGAGCTCAGAAATCTGGTGCACCTCCCGCGTGTGATGAATGAATTGGTGCCGCGTGTCACAGGAAGTGTTGATGACGCTGAAATCTACAAACTGATTCAGCCTCTGGTGTGTGCCAGTCTTTGTTACTAACCCCTCCCCCCGCACCCCCTCTCCACCCTCCCCATTATCAGCTTCTGGTATGTGCCAGTCTTTGTTACTAACCCCTCCCCCCTCTCCACCTCCCCCATTATCAGCTTCTGGTGTGTGCCAGTCTTTGTTACTAACCCCTCCCCCCTCTCCACCTCCCCCATTATCAGCTTCTGGTGTGTGCCAGTCTTTGTTACTCCTCCCCCCCCCCCTGCACCCCCTCTCCACCTCCCCCATTATCAGCCTCTGGTGTGTGCCAGTCTTTGTTACTAACCCCTCACCCCCTCTCCACCTCCCCCCATTATCAGCCGCTGGTGTGTGCCAGTCTTTGTTACTCCTCCCCCCCTGCACCCCCTCTCCACCTCCCCCCCATTATCAGCCTCTGGTGTGTGCCAGTCTTTGTTACTCCTCCCCCTGCACCCCCTCTCCACCTCCCCCCCATTATCAGCCTCTGGTGTGTGCCAGTCTTTGTTACTCCTCCCCCGCACCCCCTCTCCACCTCCCCCTATTATCAGCCGCTGGTGTGTGCCAGTCTTTGTTACTCCTCCCCCCCCTGCACCCCCTCTCCACCTCCCCCCCCATTATCAGCCTCTGGTGTGTGCCAGTCTTTGTTACTCCTCCCCCTATTATCAGCCTCTGGTGTGTGCCAGTCTGTTACTCCTCCCCCCGCACCCCCTCTCCACCTCCCCCCCCCCCCCATTATCAGCCTCTGGTGTGTGCCAGTCTTTGTTACTCCTCCCCCCTGCACCGCCTCTCCACCTCCCCCCCATTATCAGCCTCTGGTGTGTGCCAGTCTGTTACTCCTCCCCCCCGCACCCCCCTCTCCACCTCCTCCTATTATCAGCCGCTGGTGTGTGCCAGTCTTTGTTACTCCTCCCCCTGCACCGCCTCTCCACCTCCCCCCCCCCCCCCCCCATTATCGGCTTCTGGTGTGTGCCAGTCTATGTTACTCCTCCCCCCGCACCCCCCCCCCATTATCAGCCTCTGGTGTGTGCCAGTCTTTGTTACTCCTCCCCCCCATTATCAGCCTCTGGTGTGTGCCAGTCTTTGTTACTCCTCCCCCCTGCACGGCCTCTCCACCTCCCCCCATTATCAGCCGCTGGTGTGTGCCAGTCTTTGTTGCTCCCCCCCCCCCCCCCCCATTATCAGCCGCTGGTTGTGGTAGTTGGAGGAATGAGATCACTTCTGTTGTTTCTCCTCCTCTGCTTCCTATCTGAGTAGATCTGAGACTTCCATCTAAATAAATGTCTCTGAAGCCTCTATTCAGCTTGTTGGTTTCATCTTTGCAGTTGTGAGAGACTTCCAGGAATATGTGGAGCCGGAAGACACGTCATCGGGTTCTCCGCAGAGAAGAGTGCCGACAACCTCCAGTCCAGAGGACGAGAATATCATCCTTCCTCTCGGGGACAACATTCTCACCCACAACCTTGGCATTCCCGTGCTCGTTGTTTGCACCAAGGTCAGTTCTTTCCTGAACCGGCGCGCTCTGTGGTCATATTTGCACGGGGAAGTCTAATGCACTACAGGAGGGCATGCTAACATCCATCTTACCTAGTGGTGGCCCAACTTAGAAGGGCCACATCTGTATCCACAAGTAGAGCAGGGGGCCAAAACCATATAACAGTCTTTCATTCTTCAGAAGATATTTGGTGGTTGGATCATAGCAAACCCTAAGGACTCGTGCTCATGGGCGTACATAAAGTGGAGTAAACCCACCGATCGTTTTCAGCCAAGGAAGCCGCCATCTTGGCCTCTGTTTAATCTGCAACTGCCATGATGCTGCAAATGTGATCCGTTATGACACCAGCCATTGGATAGTTTTGACAGTTTGGTTGAGAGCACAAGCCAATGTGACAGCATTTCCGGCAAGCCAGGAATATTAACTGTTTTTTTTTTTTTTAAACTATCAAATCGATGGGTTTACTTCCGCTTTAAGCATACATCCGTGTGAAGGGCCACGTTTACCCGCAGGGGATGAACAGATGTTCTGTGCATTCACACCGTACAAACAAAAGCCGTCACTCCGGTGTATGCTCTGCAATCCTCTGTTCATTGGCGGACGACCAATGACAGCCATAAATGTCAACGCGTTTCAGCCAAACTCGCCTTATTCATGACATGTTCCGCGCATCCGCCTCCAGGCAGTCCCATTCGTGTCAGTGGCTGCATGGACGTGTCCGCTGCTCCCTATCTGACATTCGTGTGGTTGTGGGCATTCGGGGACACGCCCTCACAGGGATGTAAAATTGGAAGCAGGGGCTGTGTCCATGCCGCCTCTGCAACCCGATTGATATTATTATTATTATACAGGATTTATATAGCGCCAACAGTTTGCGCAGCGCTTTACAACATCAGGGAAGACAGAATAATTTCAATACAGAGGGATCAGAGGGCCCTGCTCGTTAGAGCATACAGTCTAGAAGGGAGGGTCACGTGAAACAAAGGGTATTGGCTGTGGGGGATGATCAGGTGGACAGAATGGAAATACAGTTGTTAGGTGTGGGTGGGATAGGCTTCTCTGAAGAGGAGGGTTTTTAGGGATCCTCTAAAAGCTAATAGAGAAGGAGATAGACGGACAGATTGGGGTAAGGAGTTCCATAGGCTTGGAGAGGCTCTGGAAAAGTCCTGGAGACGAGCATGGGAGGAGGTGATGAGCGAGCTAGAGAGCAGGAGGTCTTGAGAGGAATGAAGAGAACGATTAGGTTGGTATTTAGAGACTAGGTCAGTGATGTATCTGGGGGCATTGATATAGAAGGGACTGTCTGCACACAGAGGCACAGAGCACTTTGTACATCCTGTGTGAGCAAACATGGAGCTTCACATGGCTGTAATGAACTTGGACTGCTCAGCCACTTACAGGGAGATTTGTATTTTATGAATGATGTCATCTGCCTGCCTCAGCCAATCAGAGGAAGCTTTGTTCCAGGAGTAGTAGGGGAAGTTCCCACCCCACTGCAGGAACACAGCGCTGTATACTGTATATAGCTCAGGCTCCGTACAGATTATAGAACGCTCGCAGCTACTGCCATCTGTTCGCCTTTGTTTACACCGGTGTGATTTGACAGATCCAAATCGCATGGCAAGTTGCACCCCATTGCTGGCAATGAAACTGTTCAAATCGCCACGACTCGCAGCGACATTGAAAAAGGTTCCTGCACTACTTTTTTCCCAATTTCATTGCGACTTTCATAGACTTGTGTTAAATGAAACTGCAATGAAATCGGAGGTGCAAATTGCACTGATCTGCGGCTTTGAAATCGCTCTAAAGTGGCACAATTTAAAAGTTGCACGGTTGTGAACCGGGGCTAAGGCTTCATGTACACCGGCCTACACTGGTGGCTCTTAAACTTGAGTTTAGGAGCTTTTGGCGTTTTTTTTTGTTGCCAAAGCCCCTGAACTCCACTCCATGAAAGCCTCTTTCTCCATGTATACACAGACTTTAAGCAGAGCTTGGCCACTGCCGCGTTTTTAGGTGAGCTTCAACCTCCCTCTCCGGAATGCAGGAGAATCGCATTCAGGAGAGGAACGTTTAGACTGCAGGAAAACGCAACAAAACTGCGGCAAAAACGTGCGGCAATTTTGAGGCGGTAAACGTAGGCCAGTCAGACTAAAAGCTGGAGATCACCTGTTCAACTCTTCACCTATCCTGCCATCCGGTACGACCACCTTACTGGTTATTAATACTCCTATGGGGAGGAATGATGGCACATTAGAACTTGTCTTTGTTTATATAATGTGGGTGATGTCAGGTAAGTGATTGGGGGGGGGGGGGGTTGGTGGAGATGTATTCTCTCTGTGTAGCACTGTGCTGCCCGTGGTGATCTCACCCAATGAAATGTGATAAGATGTGGGAAGAGGTGGTGACTGTGACTTTGTCTTGTCCCGGTCGCAGTGTGACGCGGTCAGCGTGCTGGAAAAGGAACACGACTACAGAGAGGAGCACTTTGACTTCATCCAATCTCACATCCGGAGGTTCTGCCTGCAGTGTATCCTTTCCAATGCCAAGTGACGGGTGGGAGGATCAAACCAGCTTTATTACATCCAACAATATACAATTCCCCCAGGCAGAATGTAAAGTATAAAGTGGGATTGATCAGCAGCTTTGTGATTGGATCGTTTGCCCCTTTTTTAAGAAGTGTGTACAGCCCCTCCCCTCCCAACCCCCCCAACCTTAATTTTATTTTGTGCCTAAATATAATTCATTTCTGAATACTTAGAACAGGGAAGGAGCGATGCAGTAATTCTTGATTGGCCCAGTACAGTGACCGTTTCCTGGCAGGATCGCTCAGGTGGGTTTGGACTCACTGCCGTGTTAGGATAATGGGAAAGAAAATAATCTCCCAGTATTTTTAGTTCAGGTTATTAGCCAATCATTGACCCAGTGCTGTGAGATGGGGGGTGTAGAGTCTCCTCTGTGTTACATAGAGATTCCTATCCTCCCTCCTGGGGGGTGAATGGAGTAATTGGGGGGCAGCTGTTAAGGAAAATAAGAAGTTCTGCATTTTTGGTTAAACTGACCAGACACCGGCAGGTCTGGCCTGTTAAGCTGATGGCCGGGCTTTATAAATGGGAAGAGAAGATCCCATAAACCCCTAAGGCCTCCTGCAGACCTCTGTGTTGTGGTAATGCACAGCACTTACATTGGGCCCCTTACTAGGGCCCTCCAATCTACAAATACAGCCTGTACCCACCCTGCAGGCAACACAAAACCCGCCATGCATTGAGGTGTGACCCATGTTTTCCTCTGCTGCATGTCCTGTTTTTGGTTCATTGCTGTGCATTGCAGCCCATTCCACATAATTCTATTCACATAGATAAGTCAAGCTGAGTATTAACATGCCAGCTTGTTGGACATCAGAAGGGAATAATAATGGTCAAAGGAATTAAAAATTGACTAATAAAAGTCCATTTAGTCCATGTTATGGAGAGGCAGCCCAGTGGAAAGTAAGAAGCAACTTCTGGAACAGCTGGGGATAAAGCACAGGCGCCAATCTAAGTGTAGTATAAGAGTACATTTATTGCACAAATGAATATCGGTACTCACAAGAGTGAAGTAATCACAAGCATTGGGTACACATGGCAGGGTGTCCGTGGAGAGGGTACATCTGTGAGGCTTCTCGCTGATGGCTCAGGGCGGGCCGCCCCCGGTGGTTGCTGACGCTTCCTGGATCTGGAGGAATGCACAGGGAGCCAGGGGGTGATGTCACTTCCGGGATGTCACTATTGGTCCATCACATCCTGGAAGTGACATCACCCCCTGGCTCCCTGTGCATTCCTCCAGATCCAGGAAGCGTCAGCAACCACCGGGGGCGGCCCGCCCTGAGCCATCAGCAAGAAGCCTCACAGATGTACCCTCTCCACGGACACCCTGCCATGTGTACCCAATGCTTGTGATTACTTCACTCTTGTGAGTACCGATATTCATTTGTGCAATAAATGTACTCTTATACTACACTTAGATTGGCGCCTGTGCTTTATCCCCACATAATTCGATTGAATCTTGTCAGCCATTTACAGTGCTGTGAAAAAGTATTCTCCCCCTTCCTGATTTTTTTTTTTTTTATTGTTTTTTGCATATTTGTCTTGGGGATAATCAAGATGTATATGTATAATGTGAGATGAGCCTTTGTGTTCTTTTTGGTCACCCGTGGCTTTGGCCTTGGAGCTCTCCCATGGACGCCATGTTTTCCCGTCTCTTTCTTATTGGTGAATCACAAACCCTGACCTTCCCTGAGGCAAGTGAGGCCTGCAGTTCTTTAGACGTTCTTCTGGGTTCTTTTAGGACCTCCGGGATGAGTCCTCGTTGTGCTCCTTGGAGTCATTTTGGTCGGCCGGCCGCTCCTGGGAAGGGTCACCACTGTTCCATGTTTTCTCCATTGGTGGATAATGACTCTCCCCGGTTCCCTGGAGTCCCAAGGCCATAGAAATGTCTGTTACCCTTTCCAGACTGATACATGTCAGTGACTTTTTGTTTCTCATCTGTTCTTGAATTTATTTAGATGGCGGCATGATGTGATGCTTTTTGAATATTTTTTTTTTTAGCAGCCTCAAACAGCTTCCATTTAAAAGAGAAATATGGGTTAAAATTTTATTTGAGATTCATACTTCGGTGGATGGAGCATCAGACCGATGCTCCATCTGTCCCCCGGCGTCTCTGCACTGAAAACCGAGCCACCGAACACCGCCGCTGGCTTAGTTCTCACAGATCCCCGAGAGGAAAGCTGCTGACTGTCAGTCAGCGTCTCTCCTCTCTGCTTCTCCACGCTCATTGGAGCGCCGAGCAGTGGAGGGGCGGGGAAAGGCTCGCTGAGACTGCCATCAATCACAGCAGCTGGCGAATCCTGACTTTCTAAGTCGTGATGAGGTGCTGCGCCAACTGATGGCAGTGACGTCAGCGGACTTCAGACCGCTCTCCGCTGAAAACGGGTCACAGGAGAGCAAAACAAATTGCCCTCCTGTGACCCAGAGGAGAAGCCCCGCCTAACGAGCTCAGGCTGGACTTCTCCTTAAAGCAATTTCTTGATTAACCAAATCCCGACCAGCCACCATGGTTATACTGCGGAAAAGTTGGCTCAGCTGCGCGAATGAATGTATTGGTACGTCTGTTCATGCACTGGCTTTTGCGGGGGAGCTCGCCCACAGGTCCAGCGGACTCGATATCCGCCACCCACCTGCGAGAGAGCCAGAACGGGGATCTGTCAATGTAAACAAGGCGGCTCCCCGTTCTGACAGGGGAGGAGAGAGAGATCAGATGTTTCTAGTGATCAGGAACAGCAATCTCTCTCTTCTCCCAGGCAGCCCATCCCCCCACAGTTAGGAATACCACCCTAGGGAACACATTCAACCCCTTTGATCGCCCCCTAGTGTTAACCTCTTCCCAGCCAGTGTCATTTTATACAGTAATCGGTGCATTTGTATAGCTCTGATCATTGTATTTGTGTCACTGGTCCCCAAAAAGTGTCACTTAGGGTCAGATTTCTCCGCTGCAATGTCGCAGTCCTGCTAAAAATCGCAGATTGCCGCCATTTCCAGTAAAAAAAAAAGTCCCTAAATATTTCCCCTATTTTGTAGACCCTATAACTTTTGCGCAAACCAATTACTATACACTTATTGTGACTTTTTTTCTTACCAAAAATTGTAGCAGAATACATATCGGCCTAAACTGATGAATACATTTTTGTGTTTTTATATTTTTTGGGGGATATTTATTATAGCAGAAAGTAAAACTTTTTTCAAAATTGTCTCTTTTTTTTGTTTATAGACAAAAAATTAAAATCTCAGAGATTATCAAATACCATCAAAAGAAAGCTCTATTTGGGTACAAAGTCGCACAACAATTGTCAGTGACGCGGTGCCGTATCGCAAAAAATGGCCCGGTCATTAAGGGGGAAATCCCTTCTGGGGCTGAAGGGGTTAAACAGGTCTGGCAGTAATCAGGCCTGGGTGTGGCAAACTAAATTTAACTCCACTTTCTAAAAAATGAGAGTTAATCGCAATTCATTAATGTGTGTGTGTGTGTGTGGGGGGAGGGGATTACTTTCTCACATACTGTAGGGCCAGTCAGGATTGGACGGCTTTTTTCCCTTCATAAATGAAATTGTCATTTAAAAACTGCATTTTGTATTTCCTCGGGTCATCTTTGTGTAATATTAACATTTAAGTGTGACAAATATGCAACAAATAAAATCAGGAGGGGGCAAATACTTTTTCCCAGCACTGTATGTGGTTTATAGTTCCCCTTGATGTGGGGATGTCGGTACTTTCCTTCCTCTTCTCTGGATTTCTCCTCAATGTGTGTGACAGACGGCGCGGCCTTAATATATTCTTCTGTCAAAGAAGAGAAGAACCTGGACTTGCTCTACAAGTACATCGTCCATAAAATGTACGGATTTCTCTTCAGTACTCCGGCCTTGGTGGTGGAGAAGGACGCCGTCTTCATGTAAGTCATTCATTATGTTTATTCCATTCAGACTTCCTAAATGTGTGTGAAATGTGTGCATTGTATTTACATTGGAGGATAAAGTGAATAGAATGACTGCATGTCTTAAAGGATCACTTCACCTTTTATAAAGGTAAAAAAATGTGCATTTTGTTATTTTTTACACTGGAGCCTGTAAAGCATCGCGCCTGTGATCCGGATCTTGCAGACTCTCAGTGCCAAGTTGTGGAGCACAGCCGGGTCCCGGGCTCTGGTTGTGTGGCACGGCCGGGTCCCGGGCTCTGGTTGTGTAGCACGGCCGGGTCCCGGGCTCTGGTTGTGTAGCACGGCCGGGTCCCGGGCTCTGGTTGTGTAGCACGGCCGGGTCCCGGGCTCTGGTTGTGTAGCACGGCCGGGTCCCGGGCTCTGGTTGTGGAGCACGGCCGGGTCCCGGGCTCTGGTTGTGGAGCACGGCCGGGTCCCGGGCTCTGGTTGTGGAGCACGGCCGGGTCCCGGGCTCTGGTTGTGGAGCACGGCCGGGTCCCGGGCTCTGGTTCTGTAGGAGAAGAGGTTCTATCCGATGCTCAGCAGAAGTGGACATTGGTTTTTATTGTTTTTCTTTCTTGATGTTTCCTGCAGTCCTGCTGGTTGGGACAATGAGAAGAAAATAGGAATTTTGCATGAAAATTTTTCCAGCATCAAACCTGAAGATGCCTTTGAAGACTTCATTGTAAAGCCGCCTATTAGAAAGGTAAGTGATCGTCTGTGTGAAGGATGTGGTGGAAATGCCGCAGTTCAAGGTCTGTGGGGGGAGGGGTTTATATATTTCCATCTTCACAGTCAGGAAACGCCCACCTAACCTGTATGTGTCGTCTTCTCTTCTCTGAATAGCTGGTCCATGATAAGGAGGTGGCAGCAGAAGATGAGCAGGTCTTCCTAATGAAGCAACAGGTACTTTTATTTTATTTTTTATGGTGAATACGAGTTTAAAATTAACCAAAGTGATGGAAATGAACCAGAACAGGCAGATGGGCATTGGGGGCGGGCAGATGGGCATTGGGGGCGGGCAGACGGGCAGGCATTGGGGGTGGGCAGGCAGGCATTGGGGGCATTCAGGCATTTGATTTAAGACTTCTGAGTGGGTGAGTGAATAACTTTTATAGCGCTACAAATGCGAACTAAATCGCCTCAAGGCGCTTTGCATCCAGTGTCGTCCTGATCCTTCAGAAGAGGTGGGTCTTATGTTTTTTCCTGAAAGCCTGATGATTTTCTTCCATGCGGATATCCGTGGGTAGAGCGTTCCATAGCCGTGGTCCTTGGACTGCAAATCTTCGTTCTCCCTTTGTTTTGTAGCGGGACTTGGGGATGTGAAGGAGGTTTTGGTTAGTTGATCGGAGAGTGCGATTCGGGGTGTAGTGTTTAATTTCTATATTCTTTATTGTTTTTCCATAGTGCATAACATTTTTATAAAAGTACAGTGGTGTAGTGTTTTATCTTCTCGCATAGATATTGAGGAGCGTTTCCTTGTGTGCACTTGTGGGTGAGGCAGAGGGTCTTGAATGTGATCCGATCCTTTACTGTTAGCCAATGCAGGGTCCTCAGTGATGGGGTGACGGATTCCCAAGGTTTTTTTCCCATTACTAGCCTGGCAGCCGTGTTCTGGACGACTTTGTAGGTGCGAAATTTGGTATTTGGGAAGTCCGAGGTAGAGGGCGTTTGCGTAGTCGAGTCGCGAGTTGATAATTGTTCCCACTACCACTGCTTTATCTTCTTCTGGGATGAAGGGGATGAGTCTACGCAGCAGGCGGAGGAGATGGTGAGATCCGCTGACTACTGATCCTATTTGTGCGTCCATCAACATCTCTGAGTCAAAGATGACTCCGAGGCTTTTGACTTTGGTGCTTGGTGTAATTATCTGTCCAAGGATGGTGGGGAGTGTCCAAGAAGTTTTAGTTTTAGCCTTTTTGTTTGCGTGGAGGAGAAGGAGTTCTGTTTTGGATCCGTTGAGTTTGAGAGAACTCTCCGTCACCCAATCATCGATCAATGTGAGGCAATTTTCCAATCCGTGATATTGGTCTTTTTTCCCGGTGATACGAAAGTAGAGTTGGGTGTCGTCAGCATATGAGTGGTAGCACAGGTCCTGTTTGCTGATGATTGAGGAGTGGGAGGAGGTAGATGTTGAAGAGCACAGGTGACAGGGGTGATCCTTGAGGGACTCCGCAAGAGATTGCGCGAGTTTCAGAGGTGAAGGCTCCTAGTTTCACTGTCTGGGAACGATTATCTAGGAAGGATGCGAACCAAGGTAGGTCCGGGTCTGCAACTCCTGCTACTTTTTTAAGGCGAATCAGTAGAGTTTTGTGATCTACTGTGTGGAACGCTGCACTGAGATCCAGCAGCACCAGAAGGCATGATTCTCCATCATCTGCGGCTTCGAGGGCGTCATCCCATATTTTAAGAAGTGCCGTTTCTGTGCCATGGCCAGGGAGGAAGCCTGATTGTAGTGGATCCAAGAGTTTGTAAGTGTCCAAGTGGAGTTGTAGCTGTTGTACTACTGCTTTCTCCATAATCTTCGAGATGGTGTTGAGGCTTGTTACCGGTCTCCGGTGATTTGGGTCTTTGGGGTCGAGGTTGGGTTTCTTTAGGCGGGGTTTGATTATGCCTTCCTTGAGAGAGCTTGGAACAATACCTTCTTTGAACGATTGGTTTATGAAGTGTGTTATGGTAGGTGCTAGAATGTCGGTACATTCTTTCAAGAGTTTTGTAGAAATTACGTTGGGGGTCAGACGGGCGGGCATGCGTTGGGGGTCAGTCAGACGGGTGGGTATTGGGCACACAGGCATTTGATTTAAGACTTCTAATTGTTTTCATTCTTTTATTGACAGTCTTACCTGGCGAAGCAGCCGGCCACTCCAACAAGAGCCTCGGTGAGTATCCAGAATAAATATACCGGACTAGTTGCCTTAATGCTGCTCAGCCTTAAAGAGAACCTGTAAGTAGCGGGTCTGTCTTCAGATCAGTTCCTGATGGTTTAGGTCAGTGGTTGTCAACTTGCAAGGTAAAGGGGGGCCTCAGATGTGTCCCCTAATGGCTCCAAAGGGCCACATATAATATTGCATATAATGCTGCAGGAAACTATCACAGCCTGAAGACTTATTAGCGGAAATGGACGGAGATTAGTGGTGTTTGGAGACTGAAGTCACACTATAGGAGACCATCAGACACCAGGCCATGTTCCAAGAAACGGCCAGACTTTACTACTATTAGGGGCCCTTTTCAAATCTCAAATGTTCCCTCTATTGACTGCTGGGGCCCAAGGGCCACACTTCAAACCCTAAAGGGCCGCATGTTGGGCACCAGGAGTCTAGGGGGACGCTGGATTACAGAGCCAGGCTTCAGGTAAATGATGATCAGTTACCCCTTTATTTTACTATCCAGTGGCTGTCTGCTGACCTCTCACCTTCTCTGAATTGTCCGTTCACATTTTATAAATTTTATAAATAACGTAATAAATGCATATCTTATAGCAGGTATATAAATGTGCATTGCACCCCCGATCAGCAGTTCACGGGTGCAATGTCAGGATCCTGCAGGCTGAGTCCGCGGTCTGCCAGTGCCCCTGACCCGGATCCTGCAGGCTGAGTCCGCGGTCTGCCAGTGCCCCTGACCCGGATCCTGCAGGCTGAGTCCGCGGTCTGCCAGTGCCCCTGACCCGGATCCTGCAGGCTGAGTCCGCGGTCTGCCAGTGCCCCTGACCCGGATCCTGCAGGCTGAGTCCGCGGTCTGCCAGTGCCCCTGACCCGGATCCTGCAGGCTGAGTCCGCGGTCTGCCAGTGCCCCTGACCCGGATCCTGCAGGCTGAGTCCGCGGTCTGCCAGTGCCCCTGACCCGGATCCTGCAGGCTGAGTCCGCGGTCTGCCAGTGCCCCTGACCCGGATCCTGCAGGCTGAGTCCGCGGTCTGCCAGTGCCCCTGACCCGGATCCTGCAGGCTGAGTCCGCGGTCTGCCAGTGCCCCTGACCCGGATCCTGCAGGCTGAGTCCGCGGTCTGCCAGTGCCCCTGACCCGGATCCTGCAGGCTGAGTCCGCGGTCTGCCAGTGCCCCTGACCCGGATCCTGCAGGCTGAGTCCGCGGTCTGCCAGTGCCCCTGACCCGGATCCTGCAGGCTGAGTCCGCGGTCTGCCAGTGCCCCTGACCCGGATCCTGCAGGCTGAGTCCGCGGTCTGCCAGTGCCCCTGACCCGGATCCTGCAGGCTGAGTCCGCGGTCTGCCAGTGCCCCTGACCCGGATCCTGCAGGCTGAGTCCGCGGTCTGCCAGTGCCCCTGACCCGGATCCTGCAGGCTGAGTCCGCGGTCTGCCAGTGCCCCTGACCCGGATCCTGCAGGCTGAGTCCGCGGTCTGCCAGTGCCCCTGACCCGGATCCTGCAGGCTGAGTCCGCGGTCTGCCAGTGCCCCTGACCCGGATCCTGCAGGCTGAGTCCGCGGTCTGCCAGTGCCCCTGACCCGGATCCTGCAGGCTGAGTCCGCGGTCTGCCAGTGCCCCTGACCCGGATCCTGCAGGCTGAGTCCGCGGTCTGCCAGTGCCCCTGACCCGGATCCTGCAGGCTGAGTCCGCGGTCTGCCAGTGCCCCTGACCCGGATCCTGCAGGCTGAGTCCGCGGTCTGCCAGTGCCCCTGACCCGGATCCTGCAGGCTGAGTCCGCGGTCTGCCAGTGCCCCTGACCCGGATCCTGCAGGCTGAGTCCGCGGTCTGCCAGTGCCCCTGACCCGGATCCTGCAGGCTGAGTCCGCGGTCTGCCAGTGCCCCTGACCCGGATCCTGCAGGCTGAGTCCGCGGTCTGCCAGTGCCCCTGACCCGGATCCTGCAGGCTGAGTCCGCGGTCTGCCAGTGCCCCTGACCCGGATCCTGCAGGCTGAGTCCGCGGTCTGCCAGTGCCCCTGACCCGGATCCTGCAGGCTGAGTCCGCGGTCTGCCAGTGCCCCTGACCCGGATCCTGCAGGCTGAGTCCGCGGTCTGCCAGTGCCCCTGACCCGGATCCTGCAGGCTGAGTCCGCGGTCTGCCAGTGCCCCTGACCCGGATCCTGCAGGCTGAGTCCGCGGTCTGCCAGTGCCCCTGACCCGGATCCTGCAGGCTGAGTCCGCGGTCTGCCAGTGCCCCTGACCCGGATCCTGCAGGCTGAGTCCGCGGTCTGCCAGTGCCCCTGACCCGGATCCTGCAGGCTGAGTCCGCGGTCTGCCAGTGCCCCTGACCCGGATCCTGCAGGCTGAGTCCGCGGTCTGCCAGTGCCCCTGACCCGGATCCTGCAGGCTGAGTCCGCGGTCTGCCAGTGCCCCTGACCCGGATCCTGCAGGCTGAGTCCGCGGTCTGCCAGTGCCCCTGACCCGGATCCTGCAGGCTGAGTCCGCGGTCTGCCAGTGCCCCTGACCCGGATCCTGCAGGCTGAGTCCGCGGTCTGCCAGTACCTCTGATAGGGGCAGGAAGAATCGGGGAACTCCTCAGCACTTTTGCAGTTCATCGAGAACAACAATCCGTCTTCCGTGGTGGCCAATGGTACTTGTAGTTAGTTCATTCACGGAACTCTGAGAATGAATATCGTGGCCATGTGGTGGGACCTCCACCCACTGTCACACGGAGGGGGAGGGGACGCAAGATCTGGAACTAGAACATATTCCCAGGGGGAACTTCTCCTTTAATGTTTTCTTCTTTTACCTCACTACCAGGTGAGAAGTTACTTCTATTTATATCATCTTTAAAGCCCAACCCCAGCCAAAACTTATGTTGCTTTGGTGTTCGCTCTCTCTGTCAGGATAGGAAGTGCTGGAAAATCTCTCTAAGACCCCTATCACACTGGAGGCGTTTTTCAGGCGCTTTAGCGCTACAAATAGCGCCTGTAAAGAGCCTGAAAAAAGCCTCATCTGCAATCCCAGTGTGATATCCCGAGTGCTTCCATACGGGGGCGCTGCGCTGGCGGGGCGTCAAAAAAAGTCCTGCCAGCAGCTTCTTTGCAGCGCTTTAGGAGTGTAGAGTACACCGCTCCTAAAGCGCCCCTTCCCATTGAAATCAATGGGCAGCGCCGCCGGCAAAGCGGGGGTTAAAAGCGCCTCGCTAGCGGTTGAAAAGCGCTGAAAAAAAAGATGGTAAAGCGGAGTTTTACCACCGACGCCCGGGGGCTTTCAGTGTAAAAGCCCTCTGAAGGGGATACCGACAGAAAACATACTTGGCCGTATGGGAAGGTGTTGAACTTTTTTCCTTCACTTTTTTTTTCTGTTCTGCCAGATATTTGACTGGAGGAATTCTTTGGATATTACTTCTTATAATGTTGAAAAATTTGAGATTTTTAGGTGTTATTATTGGGATAAATGTGTTCAGTTTCTGTAGACCAGCCTGCCTGTTATGTGAACATCTCTTGCCCCGGGCTAGTGATCCCATGCTGTACAATGGCGTGCCCCCCCCCCCCCCCCCCGGACAGGGAAGTAGTTCAGATCCCGGTGGTGTGATGTGTTGGTGGCCGTCTGCCAGTGCAGCCCCAATACATGAATGTCTGGGAGAGGAGCCGTGTGATGGTCACAAGCCACGGGGGTGAGACGCCCTTCCTCACAATCCCGCCCTTCATCTAATCCAAACTACAAACCTTTGCCGATCTTCCACTGAACACTTCTTATGCCACGTACACACGATCGAGATTCACGGCGGTGAATCCCGATGGGGAAAAACGAGGAACGGCTTGTTCCCCCCACACACGGCCGGTTTTCCCGTCATTTTTTTCTCTTGGTCGTGTGTAGGCTCCCTGGCAGTGTTTTCCTATGGGAAAACTGCCGCGGAAAAAAATGCCGTGAATCACGACGAGAAAAATGGTGGTGTGTACGCGGCATTGTTCATTCCGTGTTCACCACATCCCTACTGAGACAAAACGTTTTTTTTTTGGGACTTTTAGCAAAATTGCGGCCTGGTAAGGTCGTATATTTCCATCCCTGGAAACAGAGAGTGCAAGCGAGCGATCAGGCTAGCGAGCAGCAAGGAGGGGGTGGGACTTTAAATGAAGCACATGGTTGCAAATCAATATGTTGGTGGGTAAATAAAATGTTTAATGAATCATATACAGGGGTTGACATGCAATTTACTAATATCACTTTGCAAGACGGTTAGAAAAAGTAATAACACTGATATACAGTGATACAGTGAGCACTCCCTTTTAGTGCTCCTAATCTCAGCTTGTTACCTGTATAGAAGACAGAGAGTGCTCCTAATCTCAGCTCATTACCTGTATAGAAGAGAGAGAGTGCTCCTAATCTCAGCTCATTACCTGTATAGAAGAGAGAGAGTGCTCCTAATCTCAGCTTGTTACCTGTATAGAAGACACCCGGGATGCAGAAATCTAAAGAGGGTCGGCTCATACAGGCATGTTGGGCTATAAAGTGAAAGGCAAGTCAAAAACGAAGTTTAAATCTGCCCCCTCCCCCATTCTAGTTCTGTTTTATCTTTGCTGTAAATGGAAAGATGTTTATACTTGCCTATTCTGAAGTCGCTCCGGTCCGGTCACATGATCTTTCCAGCGCCGGCTTTAGTGCAGTGGAGAGATCGCCAACAACAGCTGGTGGTGACGTCACCGATAGGCTTACTATGGGGCTTCCATTGTCGGCTGTCTCTCTGCTGCACTGGAGCCGGTGTTCTGCCGAGATGGGTCCCCCTGGCTGATAATGCCCGCCCTGGACATGCACAGGCGCAGTGCTTTAGCAAACGGAGGTGCCGAAAATTGCCGAACATGAAGAGCTGTGAATCGGCTGTAGACGGCGCCTGCGCAATGAACACGACATTGTGACAGACGTTGACGCATGCTATTGATGCTCGTGCAACTCTGCAAGGGGCGGGTGTATTATTATTATATCGTGTAAGGGGCGGGTGTATGACTATTATATCGTGTAAGGGGCGGGTGTATTACTATTATATCCTGTTAGGGGCGGGTGTATTACTATTATATCCTGTTAGGGGCGGGTGTATTACTATTATATCCTGTTAGGGGCGGGTGTATTACTATTATATCCTGTTAGGGGCGGGTGTATTACTATTATATCCTGTTAGGGGCGGGTGTATTACTATTATATCCTGTTAGGGGCGGGTGGCTACAGCAAGGGGCGGATGTATTACTATTGTATCGTGTAAGGGGCAGGTGGCTAAAGAAGAGGCTGAACTTAAGTGATGGGCAGAGCTGATAAGTTGGGGGGGGGGGGGTTTATCAATAAACTACACGTCATTGCGGGGCGTGTTTTAAACAACTGAAGGGCGGGTTTTGCAATGTTAAATTCGGCCTTTTCTTTAGCCACCCGCCCCTTGCAGAGTGGAGCGAGCATCGGGAGCGTGCGTCGGCGTGTGGCACAATATCGTGCTCATTGCGCAGGCGCGCCGTGTACAGGTGATTCACAGCTGTGTTCATCTTCAGCGATTTTCGACGGCTCTGTTGTGCTCCGTACTGTGCAAGCGCTGCGCCTGCGCAGTACAAAGTGGGCATTATCCGCCGGGGGGACCATTCTCGGCAGGACACTGGCAGATGATCATGTGACCAGAGTGACTTCAGAATAGGTAAGTATTAAACGTCTTTTCTTTTACTGGGGAGATAGAAAAGTCTTGGAATGGGGGTGGGGGAAGATTTAAGCTTAGTTAGGGATTGGTCATCCTTCCGGTGTAAAGTGCATGAAAAGCCAAAACCTTCTCTTTGTTTTGGGTATATCAGTGAGGGGAGAGAACCTTACCTTCCAATGGGGACACTCCTTCCAGTGACAACCGTCTCGGAGAGGATTTCCCTCACTTCCTGTTGTGTCTGCAGCGCAGGATGTAGAAGGAAATCTCCCAAATTGGGACACAAAAGGGAAAAGAAACCCAAATGTGGCGACGGGTTTAACCCCTCACAACTTGTTCCAAAATGGTAAAAAAAAAAAAAAAAAAAAGTTTTGGCTTTGATGCACTTAAAAGTATTGCCTGCCTGTCATTGGAGGACATTGGTTTATTGCCCCCACCCCCCATCCCCCCACCCCCCCATTGTACTCTGATGTTTGACACATCAGAAGAGAACATAAAATTAATGTCATGTGTTTTTTTTCTTTTTCCCAGGAATCCCCGGCGAGAGCTCCCACAGGTTCCCCCCGGACTCCGGGCCGCACCGGTTCCACCACCACACCCAACTCTTCACCCATGACAGCCGTCAAGAAACCAGACCCCAATAGTAAGAGTAAACCCCCCCCCCCCTGTCCTTTTCAGAGTAATCCTGAAAATTCTGGTCTGGGAGGGCGATTTACTAAAACTGGAGCACACCGAATCTGGTGCAGCTGTGTATGGGAGCCAATCAGATTTCAGGTTTTATTGCCAAAGCTTCATTAAACAAACTGAAGTGAGAAGCTGATTGGTTAGTATGCAGAGCTGCACCAGATTCTGAGTGTTCCAGTATTCATAACTCCCCCCCCCAATGTGAAGGGGATTGATTCTGGAAGAGGCAGGAGACCTGGTGGGGGTGTCACTGACTGATCTACATTGATATCTATAACTATAGTACAGATCTGAGTACATATATTATATTATATTATTTTATGAGGGATATGTGGAGTGCGCAGAAAAACAGCGATAAGGAAATCATCAACTTCTACTCATGACTGAAAATGTATTTGGAAGAGGAGAGCGACAATATAAAAGTAAATAATAAAAACAAAGTAAAGAGATTGTGGCGGCTGTGAAGGTCTGATATAGTTGGCTGTCCAAACCTCCAACTGACTAATCAATAACGAGATCTGCTTTTTTAGCCAGGCCCCCTCCCCCATCAGGAAACACTGCAAAAAAAAGAAGAAAACATCCGTATTGGGAGGGGGGGGGGGGGGGGGGGTTGGGTTATTATACTTTATGACCACAGTATTCAGGTGAGGGTGAGGTCCGCATCCTTCAGATGTCATCTCAGGGAATGTCTAGAAGCACAATACATGGGAGGGGATGATTTTAGAGTCTCATAACATTTGGGCTCCTTGGCATTCTAGGATGCTGATGACCCCTCTCACCCACCTAGGTGCTGCGGGTAAGGCTCGGCTCACACTGTAACTGGCAGCAGATCGCACAGGAATGCTGTGCGTCTCTGTTCTCCGAATCGGGGCGGAATCTATACCTGAATTCAGCCCTCAAACGGAGCCAAAGACGCACCGCGTGCAGTGCGCCCCGCAGCCCCCCGGAGATATGTGAAGCGGCTCCATAGAGAGCTCCATAGAGAGCCGCTCACATTCTCCCGCTATGTGAATTGGGTGCAGGGAAACCTTCATCCCATCCCCATAGGTGTGAACCCGGCCTAAGGCCTCGTACACACGACCGCTTTTCTCTGCAAGAAACGACAAGAAAACTGCTGGCAGAGCTTTCTTGCCGAGTAAACTGTGCGTGTGTCCGAGGCTTTCAGGTTTCTCGTCAAGAAAACTGCCCAGAATCTCGATGAGAAAAATGGAGAACCTGCTCTCTCTATAACCACGTGTGTGTATGCGGCAACAAGCTTACCTGTCCTCCGGTAAGCCCGCGCATGCTCGATGAGACTTTGACGCATGCGCAGTAGCTTCCTAGGCATAGGTAGGGTGTAGCAAGATGGCGGCGACGGCATCGAATGTGACAAGCGCACGCTCGTCGTCACCGCGTTCGTTCCATTCAAAAGAGCGGCGGTTCTTTGGAATGGAGCGTGTGTACACTCGGCCGGGACAAGATTCTTGTTAAGAATCTCCTCAGGAAAAATGACGTGTTTTTTCCTGAGGAGAATCTCAGCCGTGCTTCAGAGTGCGGATCAGAGACGTAGATCTTTTTGGTTGCAGTAATTATAGAGTCTGGTGGGTGAACCACTAGAAGGAGATCTGTATTCAGCTTCAGTCTCCATGATTAATATTTGGAGATTTGGGTCCATTCACACTGGAAATTGCTCATTTTGTTTTTGAATCGGGTAGAAGGGAAGTTGCACATTCTCTGCGTGTTTTTCCAGGCGCAGTAACGTGCATTTGACACGCATGTTCTATGAGCATTTGATGTGCAGTTTTTTTCTAAGCTTGCATTTCTTTTCAGGTCACTTCCATCTTCTTTGGGCTTTTATTTACATTCCTGTGCATTTGTATTGCAGTAAAATGTTTGCTGTACTTTTCTTTCACTTCGCTGCAATAGTGTGACCTCTGCCTGGAATGATGACCTGGATTGTGGACTGTCTCTGCAGTTGGAGGAGATGTGGTGGGAATGGGAATGGCCCTTAGAGGCAGATATACTAAAGTAGATGAGAATCTCCACTCAGAACTGGCCCTGGTATGTGTGTGATGGAGACCTTAGATTGTCAGCTCTTTGGGGGAGTGAGTGATGAGTAAATTGTCAGCACTATATAAATACCTCTTCATTATATATCTGTTAGGACCTGATAGTGACTTAGGAATTCCATGACGACCTCCACCTCGTCTGATTGGCTCCTGGCAGCCTCTGACATTCTGTGTCCTTTCATCAGCATGAACTTTGCTCAGTTCTCTCCTTTCTATTCACCTCCCAGTGTTCCTCTCATTGCTCATCATCCCATCACATCTAGTAATGTTTCTAGGGCTGTTACTGATTACAATTTTCGTGTTCGATTAATCGTGTTTTTTTTTTTTATCGATTAATCGACTAATTTCGATTAATTATAACACATCATGCAAGCAGAAAAACAGTTGGTTAGCACGGACCAAAGACTTCCTTCACATCTCCTTATTACTCAGCAAGGGCACCGGATCATAAGTATAAAGACAAGATCTAAGTGCTCACTGTATAACATTAAACATTTATTAATGTGTTTAACACGAACTACTCACATAAAAACGATAGAATACAGCATGTATCATATGGCCATATCTCTTCCAAGGACAGCAGCGGGTGACGTCATACGCAGCTCCTCCCCCGTACGCGTGATGTTCCTTAGAACTTCTTCAGCGGGGCAGAGCTACGGCATCACCCAACAGACTACTTATAGAGAACCGTCGCCATAGCTACGGCTCAAGCCGACACAGCGAGGCACTCCTGAGACGTGGCACGTCAACCTACTGCAGCGCGCTGCTGTCATAGCAACAGCAGACGCCACGCCGGATGGCACAAATCCACAGCTTATCAGCCAATAGGACAAAATATACACTGTCCAGGCTGTCCGGTGACGTCACGGACATCGACGTTACTGGACTCCTCCCCCCTTCCCTTCGTTAGCAGATGGAGGCACTTGGGGAAGTGGGGAGGAGTCCGGTGAGGTCGATGTCCGTGACGTCACCGGAACTCCCTGAAGACCTGGAAGCCGGCGGAGAGGTGAGTATCGATCAAAAGAATTAAAGATTAATCAAGGAATTAATCTTTAATTTCCACAGCCCTAAATGTTTCCTTTGGGTAGGTACATTTCTTTTGTTCTTTATTTATTTTTTCACATTCAGTGAATTTTTGTGGCTGTGGAAGCAGGGCGGGGGCGGGGCTAAATCTCTGAGATCTTATTGGGTAATACTGAATTGATTGTCAGAGCTTTGGTTGTGTTCTTGCTTTAAAGCGGAACTAATCCCCCTCCCCCTTTTCCTTTTCTGCCATCTTGGCCACATGTGATCCGTCATGACTCTGCCACTTAAAGTGGAAGTAAACCCTCCTATCATTTTCAGGCAAGGAAGCTGCCATCTTGGCCTCTGTTTAATCTTCAACTGCCATGATGCTGCACATGTGATCAGTTATGACACCAGCCATTGGAAGGTTTGACAGTTTGGTTGCGAGCACAGCCAATGTGACAGTTGGCATTCCCGGCATGCCGGGAATGTAACTGATTTTTTAAACTGTTAAATCGATGGGTTTACTTCCGCTTTAATGGTGTGACTGTTTTAAAGCTCAAGTAACTGTGACAGTTGTAATTCCCAGCATGCCAGGAATGTAACTGTTTTTTTTTAAAGCTGGGTTTAAAGTGATTGTAAAGTCTTGTTTTATTTAGATTTTTTTAAATAACAAACGCGATACTTCCTCTCTGTAATGGATTTGCACAGAGTGGCCCAGATCCTCCTCTTCTCTGGTCCCTCTTCAGTGCTCCTGACCCCTCCCTCCTGTTCAGTGCCCCCCACAGCGAGCAGCTTGCTATGGGGGCACCTGAGCCAAGCTGCAGCTCCGTGTGTCCATTCAGACACAGAGCTGCAGCTCCGCCCCCTTTCTCTCCTCATTGGCTGAGCCCCACTGCTATCAAACCTGAGCCCCCTCTCTATCCAGTGATGTCGTAGGATTGTCTCGGCTGTCTGGGACTCTCCCTTCTCATTGGCTGAGATGGCAGTGGGAGCCAATGGCACTGCACTGCTATCTCAGCCAATGAAATGGGAGAGTCCCGGACTGCCGAGACAATCCTACAACATCACTGGATAGAGAGGGGGCTCAGGTAAGTATGAGGGGGGCTGCTGCACATAGAAGGCTTTTTATCTTCCAGGAGTTGTAAAGTCAGAAGGTGAATTCTATGCATTAAGATAAAAAAAAACTTCTGTGTGTAGCAACTTCTCCTCCCCCTCAATACTTACCTGAGCCCCCTCTCTCTCCAGCGATGTCCAGGACTCTCCTCCTGGTTGGCTAAGATACAGCAGCGCTGCCATCGGCTCCCGTGGCTGTCCATCAAAGTCAGTCAGCCAATGAGGGGAGAGAGGGGGCGGGGCCAGGGCTCCGTGTCTGAATGGATACATGGAGCTGTCACTCGGCTCAAGTTCCCCCTATAGGAAGCTGCAGGCTGTGGGGGGCACTCAATAGGAGGGAGGGGCCGGGAGCAGCAAAGTGGGACCAGAGAAGAGGAGGATCTGGGCTGCTCTGTGCAAAACCAACTGCATAGAGGAGGGAAGTATAACATGATTGTTATTTATAAAAAAAAAAAAAAAATAGACTTTACAATGACTTAAATGCATAGAATGCACCGTCTGCCTTTTTAGAATCACTTTAAGGGGGTAGGGGGGGGGGGCGGGGGTTGGTAGATTTCAAATATTCTTATTCTGTATTCTTGTTTAATATAATATTAATGTTTCCTTTTCCAGATGCAGCGGCCAGTGAAGGAGTCTTGGCCAGTTTCTTCAATAGCCTGCTGAGTAAAAAGACGGGATCGCCGGGAGGGAGCCCGGGGGGGTCGAGTCCTGCACAGAATTCAGCAAAGAAGCCAGGTATGGGTATGGAGGGGATCCCTGGGGCACATAAGCAGTTGGGCCTCATGCAGACTGCGGCTGTCATACGCTTGTTTTACCACGGGCTGCCCACCCGCAATGTACTGCAGACGGGCGGCCACACAGACAAACCCACCGCCTCCGAACCCCTTGTACCCGTACGTCACCGCCTCCGAACCCCTTGTACCCGTACGTCACCGCCTCCGAACCCCTTGTACCCGTACGTCACCGCCTCCGAACCCCATGTGCCCGTACGTCACCGCCTCCGAACCCCATGTGCCCGTACGTCACCGCCTCCGAACCCCATGTGCCCGTACGTCACCGCCTCCGAACCCCATGTGCCCGTACGTCACCGCCTCCGAACCCCATGTGCCCGTACGTCACCGCCTCCGAACCCCATGTGCCCGTACGTCACCGCCTCCGAACCCCATGTGCCCGTACGTCACCGCCTCCGAACCCCATGTGCCCGTACGTCACCGCCTCCGAACCCCATGTGCCCGTACGTCACCGCCTCCGAACCCCATGTGCCCGTACGTCACCGCCTCCGAACCCCATGTGCCCGTACGTCACCGCCTCCGAACCCCATGTGCCCGTACGTCACCGCCTCCGAACCCCATGTGCCCGTACGTCACCGCCTCCGAACCCCATGTGCCCGTACGTCACCGCCTCCGAACCCCATGTGCCCGTACGTCACCGCCTCCGAACCCCATGTGCCCGTACGTCACCGCCTCCGAACCCCATGTGCCCGTACGTCACCGCCTCCGAACCCCATGTGCCCGTACGTCACCGCCTCCGAACCCCATGTGCCCGTACGTCACCGCCTCCGAACCCCATGTGCCCGTACGTCACCGCCTCCGAACCCCATGTGCCCGTACGTCACCGCCTCCGAACCCCATGTGCCCGTACGTCACCGCCTCCGAACCCCATGTGCCCGTACGTCACCGCCTCCGAACCCCATGTGCCCGTACGTCACCGCCTCCGAACCCCATGTGCCCGTACGTCACCGCCTCCGAACCCCATGTGCCCGTACGTCACCGCCTCCGAACCCCATGTGCCCGTACGTCACCGCCTCCGAACCCCATGTGCCCGTACGTCACCGCCTCCGAACCCCATGTGCCCGTACGTCACCGCCTCCGAACCCCATGTGCCCGTACGTCACCGCCTCCGAACCCCATGTGCCCGTACGTCACCGCCTCCGAACCCCATGTGCCCGTACGTCACCGCCTCCGAACCCCATGTGCCCGTACGTCACCGCCTCCGAACCCCATGTGCCCGTACGTCACCGCCTCCGAACCCCATGTGCCCGTACGTCACCGCCTCCGAACCCCATGTGCCCGTACGTCACCGCCTCCGAACCCCATGTGCCCGTACGTCACCGCCTCCGAACCCCATGTGCCCGTACGTCACCGCCTCCGAACCCCATGTGCCCGTACGTCACCGCCTCCGAACCCCATGTGCCCGTACGTCACCGCCTCCGAACCCCATGTGCCCGTACGTCACCGCCTCCGAACCCCATGTGCCCGTACGTCACCGCCTCCGAACCCCATGTGCCCGTACGTCACCGCCTCCGAACCCCATGTGCCCGTACGTCACCGCCTCCGAACCCCATGTGCCCGTACGTCACCGCCTCCGAACCCCATGTGCCCGTACGTCACCGCCTCCGAACCCCATGTGCCCGTACGTCACCGCCTCCGAACCCCATGTGCCCGTACGTCACCGCCTCCGAACCCCATGTGCCCGTACGTCACCGCCTCCGAACCCCATGTGCCCGTACGTCACCGCCTCCGAACCCCATGTGCCCGTACGTCACCGCCTCCGAACCCCATGTGCCCGTACGTCACCGCCTCCGAACCCCATGTGCCCGTACGTCACCGCCTCCGAACCCCATGTGCCCGTACGTCACCGCCTCCGAACCCCATGTGCCCGTACGTCACCGCCTCCGAACCCCATGTGCCCGTACGTCACCGCCTCCGAACCCCATGTGCCCGTACGTCACCGCCTCCGAACCCCATGTGCCCGTACGTCACCGCCTCCGAACCCCATGTGCCCGTACGTCACCGCCTCCGAACCCCATGTGCCCGTACGTCACCGCCTCCGAACCCCATGTGCCCGTACGTCACCGCCTCCGAACCCCATGTGCCCGTACGTCACCGCCTCCGAACCCCATGTGCCCGTACGTCACCGCCTCCGAACCCCATGTGCCCGTACGTCACCGCCTCCGAACCCCATGTGCCCGTACGTCACCGCCTCCGAACCCCATGTGCCCGTACGTCACCGCCTCCGAACCCCATGTGCCCGTACGTCACCGCCTCCGAACCCCATGTGCCCGTACGTCACCGCCTCCGAACCCCATGTGCCCGTACGTCACCGCCTCCGAACCCCATGTGCCCGTACGTCACCGCCTCCGAACCCCATGTGCCCGTACGTCACCGCCTCCGAACCCCATGTGCCCGTACGTCACCGCCTCCGAACCCCATGTGCCCGTACGTCACCGCCTCCGAACCCCATGTGCCCGTACGTCACCGCCTCCGAACCCCATGTGCCCGTACGTCACCGCCTCCGAACCCCATGTGCCCGTACGTCACCGCCTCCGAACCCCATGTGCCCGTACGTCACCGCCTCCGAACCCCATGTGCCCGTACGTCACCGCCTCCGAACCCCATGTGCCCGTACGTCACCGCCTCCGAACCCCATGTGCCCGTACGTCACCGCCTCCGAACCCCATGTGCCCGTACGTCACCGCCTCCGAACCCCATGTGCCCGTACGTCACCGCCTCCGAACCCCATGTGCCCGTACGTCACCGCCTCCGAACCCCATGTGCCCGTACGTCACCGCCTCCGAACCCCATGTGCCCGTACGTCACCGCCTCCGAACCCCATGTGCCCGTACGTCACCGCCTCCGAACCCCATGTGCCCGTACGTCACCGCCTCCGAACCCCATGTGCCCGTACGTCACCGCCTCCGAACCCCATGTGCCCGTACGTCACCGCCTCCGAACCCCATGTGCCCGTACGTCACCGCCTCCGAACCCCATGTGCCCGTACGTCACCGCCTCCGAACCCCATGTGCCCGTACGTCACCGCCTCCGAACCCCATGTGCCCGTACGTCACCGCCTCCGAACCCCATGTGCCCGTACGTCACCGCCTCCGAACCCCATGTGCCCGTACGTCACCGCCTCCGAACCCCATGTGCCCGTACGTCACCGCCTCCGAACCCCATGTGCCCGTACGTCACCGCCTCCGAACCCCATGTGCCCGTACGTCACCGCCTCCGAACCCCATGTGCCCGTACGTCACCGCCTCCGAACCCCATGTGCCCGTACGTCACCGCCTCCGAACCCCATGTGCCCGTACGTCACCGCCTCCGAACCCCATGTGCCCGTACGTCACCGCCTCCGAACCCCATGTGCCCGTACGTCACCGCCTCCGAACCCCATGTGCCCGTACGTCACCGCCTCCGAACCCCATGTGCCCGTACGTCACCGCCTCCGAACCCCATGTGCCCGTACGTCACCGCCTCCGAACCCCATGTGCCCGTACGTCACCGCCTCCGAACCCCATGTGCCCGTACGTCACCGCCTCCGAACCCCATGTGCCCGTACGTCACCGCCTCCGAACCCCATGTGCCCGTACGTCACCGCCTCCGAACCCCATGTGCCCGTACGTCACCGCCTCCGAACCCCATGTGCCCGTACGTCACCGCCTCCGAACCCCATGTGCCCGTACGTCACCGCCTCCGAACCCCATGTGCCCGTACGTCACCGCCTCCGAACCCCATGTGCCCGTACGTCACCGCCTCCGAACCCCATGTGCCCGTACGTCACCGCCTCCGAACCCCATGTGCCCGTACGTCACCGCCTCCGAACCCCATGTGCCCGTACGTCACCGCCTCCGAACCCCATGTGCCCGTACGTCACCGCCTCCGAACCCCCATGTGCCCGTACGTCACCGCCTCCGAACCCCCATGTGCCCGTACGTCACCGCCTCCGAACCCCCATGTGCCCGTACGTCACCGCCTCCGAACCCCCATGTGCCCGTACGTCACCGCCTCCGAACCCCCATGTGCCCGTACGTCACCGCCTCCGAACCCCCATGTGCCCGTACGTCACCGCCTCCGAACCCCCATGTGCCCGTACGTCACCGCCTCCGAACCCCCATGTGCCCGTACGTCACCGCCTCCGAACCCCCATGTGCCCGTACGTCACCGCCTCCGAACCCCCATGTGCCCGTACGTCACCGCCTCCGAACCCCCATGTGCCCGTACGTCACCGCCTCCGAACCCCCATGTGCCCGTACGTCACCGCCTCCGAACCCCCATGTGCCCGTACGTCACCGCCTCCGAACCCCCATGTGCCCGTACGTCACCGCCTCCGAACCCCCATGTGCCCGTACGTCACCGCCTCCGAACCCCCATGTGCCCGTACGTCACCGCCTCCGAACCCCCATGTGCCCGTACGTCACCGCCTCCGAACCCCCATGTGCCCGTACGTCACCGCCTCCGAACCCCCATGTGCCCGTACGTCACCGCCTCCGAACCCCCATGTGCCCGTACGTCACCGCCTCCGAACCCCCATGTGCCCGTACGTCACCGCCTCCGAACCCCCATGTGCCCGTACGTCACCGCCTCCGAACCCCCATGTGCCCGTACGTCACCGCCTCCGAACCCCCATGTGCCCGTACGTCACCGCCTCCGAACCCCCATGTGCCCGTACGTCACCGCCTCCGAACCCCCATGTGCCCGTACGTCACCGCCTCCGAACCCCCATGTGCCCGTACGTCACCGCCTCCGAACCCCCATGTGCCCGTACGTCACCGCCTCCGAACCCCCATGTGCCCGTACGTCACCGCCTCCGAACCCCCATGTGCCCGTACGTCACCGCCTCCGAACCCCCATGTGCCCGTACGTCACCGCCTCCGAACCCCCATGTGCCCGTACGTCACCGCCTCCGAACCCCATGTGCCCGTACGTCACCGCCTCCGAACCCCCATGTGCCCGTACGTCACCGCCTCCGAACCCCATGTGCCCGTACGTCACCGCCTCCGAACCCCCTTGTACCCGTACGTCAACCCAACAAACTCACATTTTTTGAGAGGAGCTTTCGAGCAGAAAAAACACCCAAAAACGTGCAAAAAGCATGACAAAGCTCAAAAACACGCAACAAAATAGGAAAAATTAGCTGAGGAGTTTGTGAAAGAAAACGCTTCTCCTCAAAGCAGATCAATAAAAAGTACAAACTTCTTCAAGCTGAAATAAAAGCTCCAATGCCCGGAAAGCAGCTGGAGAGTCCATGGGCCCTAATGGTGTCGTCAGAAACTGGCAGGAAGAAATAACAGCGATTATTAACAACAATTAAAAAAATACTAATTATTTATTGTTACAGCATCCATAAAATGATATGAAGGCCTCCAATGTATACATGGAGAACCTCCCTTGGAGTAAATGACGCTTTATTCCATTCACAAAACATAATGATAGGTGGGGGTGTTTTCCATGGGTGGGAAATTCCTCAACATGTTTCATTTCATAGGAGCCCCCTGCTTCTTCAGGAGGTGAGGAGGGGGGAGGGGGGGGTAAGAATGGAAAATTAAACAATTGAAAGTACAGAATAATTGCTACACTTCTTATGTGAAACAGATCAGCAAATAACTCACCAAGTCAGAGAAGTCCGACACCGAGCAAGGGAAGGGAATAAGGTGCCAAGCAACTACTACACTGCTATGAGAAATAAATGAACATAATAATGAGGCCTTCCCCAAAATAAAATAATGATAAAATAAAATACAAACCCACCTTGTGGTTAATGTAAACCTTTATAGAGAAACACGCCCCATTCATCAGAAGTGGGGGGGGGGAGGGGAGGGAAGTATAATGTTGATGGGGGTTAAAAATAACAAACATTCTGATCTGTTCTGTGTATTGGTTTTGCACAGAGCAGCCCCGATCTTCCTCTTCTCGGGTCCCCCGCCTATGTTCCTGGCCCCTCCCTCCTGATGAGTGGAGCTTCCTATGGGGGCACCTGAGCCGCCGCTCCGTGTGTCCAT
The DNA here is from genome assembly GCA_029206835.1 of Rana muscosa. NCBI lineage: Eukaryota > Metazoa > Chordata > Amphibia > Anura > Ranidae > Rana > Rana muscosa. The sequence continues at coordinate 296,400,902 of CM055119.1, forward strand.
TCAGACACAGAGCCGTGGCTCAGCCCCGCCCCCTTTCTCTCCTTATTGGTTGACTGACTTTGACAGCAGCGGGAGCCAATGGCGCTTCGCTGCTGTCTCAGCCAATGAGTAGGGAGAGTCCCGGACACCCTGAGTCTCTCCTGCAACATCACTGGATGGAGATGGGGCTCAGGTAAGTATTAGGGGGGCTGCACATAGAAGCCTTTTTATATTAATGCACCTTCTGACTTTAGAACCCCTTTAGGTTTTCCGAGCACAGATATTGGCCACTGACTGTGTGTGTCTCTTCTCCAGGACAGAAGCCTGTACTGACCAACGTCCAGGAGGAACTGGACAGAATGACCCGCCAGCCTGATGCTGTATTAACAAATTCTGCCCCCACGGAGAACGAAGCCTGACCCGCCTATCAAGCAAACAATTACACCCGTGTAAATGACCAAATAATAACCATGTATAACGGACTTATGGCTGCTCTGACACAGCGGATACTGTAGGTTTCGTCGTGGAAAGGGGCGGGCCTCTTAGCTTGTCTCAAGTGTTACACGCCCCTTATGGGAAGCTTGCCTTGATTTTTATTCCACCTGATTAACCCCTCAAGTACAGGAAGTGGCTGACATCTTTCGGGTCTCTGCCCCCACGAATGCTTATAATGGGTTGCTGTGAATGGAGAGTCAGGAGACGGCGCGTCTCTCGTGTTCCCGCTGTCTGTAACGTGCGCCGTGCTGCTGACTCTGCTTTATAGAGGGAGATTTGTACGTTTTTGAACCTGAATGAAGCATGTGCTCCAGTTCTTGGAAGGTAAGGGCCCGGCTGTAGGCTAGGGACAGGAAGCCGGATCGCCTTCCCCTTTGTGCACCTGCTCCGGGACGCTTCTGCCCCAAGGGTGTATGTCTGGCTTTCCGGGAATCACTTTTCCCCTAGCAAACCTCAGCAAGGGAATTCTGGGTAGGACACTTTAGGTCGCCAGTTGGGAGAATTATACGGGGGGAGGGGGTGGTGTCCATATCGTAGGGTGGAAAAAAAATAGCATGTTTTTCAGTTCCAAGTGCCTAGAGAGGTTCAGGATGTGCCACTAGGAGGCGCTTGGAGGATTTCTGCACTGTATGAACAGTCACTTTTATAGACATTTATTATTTGCAGTGACCTAGCAGCAGTCACTCTTACCTGTTGATCCATAACGTTTCCCAGCATGCATTCCTGCATCATAAATACCAAACCCTCACCTGTGTAGAGCCCTCACCTGTGTAGAGCCCTCGCCTGTGTAGAGCCCTCGCCTGTGTAGGCTCTGCAGAGCTCGGCATTGAGGGGTTTGCTGCCAGCCCACCCGTTCTTCTCATAGATTATTATTTCTATTCTTGTTATGAACTCTTTATTTAAAGTTCTCCTGAAGGTAAGGCTGGGACTACATGCTGCAATGCTTAACCCATTAAACCCCAGAGACACAACAAGCTCCAGCTTTTCAGGTGGATCAACAAAAGTACAATGGGAATATTGCAGACCTGCAGTCTGTAGAACAGACCACTTTAGCACCTTGTCTAGCCTTATACCAACCAGAAAATAAACTGTACTCCTATGTACATAGCAATGTTCATACTTCTACCACAAGAGCACCACCCGCTGTGGAGTATGTGTGACCTTTATGTCCTGAACACCACTTTGTTTTCTTCTTTCTTTTATAAATGTGTTTTTTTTTATTACTTGCCAACAGTCCTAGCACTGTGGGGGCTGTTCCTTCTGTCTCCTCAGGGGCGGAGCTCCTCTTGGGGCTGTTCCTTCTGTTTTTTTAGGGGCGGAGCTTCTCTTGGGGCTGTTCCTTCTGTCTCCTTAGGGGTGGATCTCCTTGTCTGGGTTCTTTTGTGGGCGGAGCTTGTGAGGTTTCCCTTTGGACTGTTGGCAAGTAGATCGTTTTTTTGTTTTTTTTTATTCTTGTCAAGGCACTTTCCCAGTTGTAGCTGCAAAGTCTCTACAATGAGTTCTGGCTGGAGTACACTGCCGGAAAGGAAACCTCCGGTCACCGCCGCTGGGTTTCTATTTTAATTTATTTATTTTTTTAAAACTTTAAATTGGATAAAGTTGTTTTCTGTGCAGTGCAGTCCGGCCTCTCCGTGTATATTGAGTAGATATATGCCTCTGTTTACCACTAGAATCCACAACCTGATTTTCTGTGTAACCAAAACACTATCTACCGCGTTACAAATGTGTACTTACCTTCGGAGTGGGGGGCGCGCGTTCCTCGCTCCACTTTCTGCATTAATGGAATCTTTCTGCTTAGTGTCCTAACACAACGGTTATTAGTAAGGATTTGTCAGTATGAAGCATGTGGACCCCGATCGCTTCATTGTCCATTGTCTGCACACGCCGGAGGCGGTTCTTCTCATCCTAACCCACTGATTGGCTTATTCCCCCACACCTGTCCCTCCCACACTATTGTTTATAGCAACCAATCAGGTTTTTACCTTCAGATTCCCTGTTGGAGAAGAGAAGAAGAAACTGGTTGCCATTGGCTACAAAATTCTTACTTTTTGTAAAGACCTTTTTAAAAATTGGGTCTAATTGTGCCCCCCCCCCCCCCCAGTCATGTGACTGGTTCTGAGAGATTGGATAGGTGAGCGTTGGGTTCGGTGACGAGGAAGCCGCCTCGGCTAAGTGCAGGAAGATGACACAATGAGGTGATATTGCAGCCGGATCTCGTCTCAGAAATCGCAGTGCTCAGTAATTGTGTCCTCAGAAAACGCACAACTTCACTCTGATGTACATGTAATGCGCAGTCTGAGGTATTGGAAGGATTTCCTGAAAGTGGACCTTCATCCATTAAAATAACTTTCTTCTTGCCCCTCCCCTTTCCAATAATTGGAGCTTATTACCCTTTTTCTTTTAAACATTTTTATTGAAATTATAAACAATACAGATATAAAACCACACAATAGAGTATAGAAAAGTACCGGTACATGATAACATTAGTAACCTTCACCATTGGTCACCTAGGATGGGGGGGGGTGGGCCCTCATCTAGGATGGGGGGAGGTGGGCCCTCATCTAGGACGGGGGGAGGTGGGCCCTCATCTAGGACGGGGGGAGGTGGGCCCTCATCTAGGACGGGGGGGAGGTGGGCCCTCATCTAGGACGGGGGGGAGGTGGGCCCTCATCTAGGACGGGGGGAGGTGGGCCCTCATCTAGGACGGGGGGAGGTGGGCCCTCATCTAGGACGGGGGGAGGTGGGCCCTCATCTAGGACGGGGGGGGGTGGGCCCTCATCTAGGACGGGGGGGGGTGGGCCCTCATCTAGGACGGGGGGGGGGTGGGCCCTCATCTAGAACGGGGGGGTGGGCCCTCATCTAGAACGGGGGGGTGGGCCCTCATCTAGAACGGGGGGGTGGGCCCTCATCTAGGACGGGGGGGTGCGCCCTCATCTAGGACGGGGGGGTGCACCCTCATCTAGGACGGGGGGGTGCACCCTCATCTAGGACGGGGGGTGGGCCCTCATCTAGGACGGGGGGGGGGATCATCCCAGCCATGCATTGATCACAGCAGCTGGTCTTTGTGTTTTGTATATACAGCCCTCAGACGAGAAGTGGGACCAGTGGTGGCTGACCAGAGGTCCTATGTCTCTCCCCAAACTAGGTTTAAAAAAAGGAAACAAAAAATTAGTTTATTAAGTAGGAAGAGGAGAAAGAAGCAAGAAAGGGGAAAGAGACCGGGAGCCTCTCCTGGGGCACGAAGAGGCGAGCCTCAGATCTGAGGAGGGCGCCCCCCTCAGGTAGGGGATCCAGGGGTCCTGCAGGACAGCAGAGAGGGGTTTGTTTAATATTAACCAGGACATTTTGTCCTTTAAGAGGTCAGAAGATCACACCGGAGATTTCCAAGATCTTACGATCGTTATTCTGGCTCCTGTAAAAATGTAAAGCTCTTCAGACCCCATTTTTTTTTCAGCAGCTTTTTCTCTTGTAGGTGAGATTTCTACGCAAATCATTTCAGGAGGCAAATTAGCCAGCGGTTGCACCAGATTCTGCAGATATACAGATGAGAAGCCGGTCTTCAGGCAGAGTCATTGAATATCTTGTGAATACACAAATGTGACCAAAGATGGCGGCATGTGAGAGGCGGGGCGGGGCCAGTATTTCCAACAAAATCCCGGCAGAGTATAAACTGTAATTCTGATAAGTCGGATCTTCTGGCTCAGGCGGGGGGGGGGGGGGGGGGACGACTTGTAGAAATCGGAAAAGTCGGATTTTCTGAGTAGCCGGCTGCTCAGACTTTCTATATAGAAGAACGAGGGCCGTAGCCTGAGAAACGTATTATTAATATTCTTTTATTGAGCGCTTAGATTTCTTATTCATACAAACAACTCGCTAGATTTTTTTTAGGATTGGCCAGCTGAGGTATTACAGTTACCAGCGAAAAGTCAATTTGACAATTTTTTTTATGTCGGCTTGTTTGCTGTTTCATATTTCATGTTGGTGTTTTATACTCTCATTTTTCATTCATTCAGTAATATTGCTCCGCCGTTCAAACATAATATTATTCAGACCTCCAACCCGCCAAACAAAAGCCACCGGTACGCACAGCTCTGCGTTCCCGTCTCTATAAACACATTCAATAAAATGATGTATTGGAGAGGAACTTTATACTTGGAAATGAAGATGGGGAACGGGCAGGATTTTTATTGCAGAGGAGGTGTGATTTGTCTGGGTTTGTTTGGCTACTTACCTTCCCCCCCCTGTACAGTGATCTGTGCAGACACAGCTCATTGCACCAATTCTGCAATGCTGAAGCTGACGGAACGATGTCCTCCCAGCCCAGCCAATGACAGGCCAGCAATTGAAACCCAGAAACCCAGGGAGACCCCAAAACTACCAGATCTTGTGAGATTTGTGCCAACTGCTCCCCACATTCCCAGAGACCTGACGTCATGTGAACAATAACCGTGCCAGAGCTTGTACCGCGCGTGCGTGAGGTCTGGTGATTACACTACTCGTTAGAATGGCGGGGCGGGTTTATATGAGGAGAAAAGGAACGTTCAGATTTAGAGAGAAATGAGGCGAGAAATCGTACCGAGATCTATCTACTGACTTCATCAATGGCGGTTTTTTATTGGGGGGGGGGGGTTCATCCACTTTAAGACATGAACTTACATTGATAATAATTTTAGGGTAACATGTTGTAGATCTAAATGACTTTTAAAGGATAAACGTTCCCCTTCCAGAGATTCCAATATACTGGACAGACGTTCTGACGACACGTTTTCTGAGCACTTTCCTCCTTCAGAGGCCGCAGACTCTGTATAGATGGAGGACGATTTCTGACTTGTGTTCCATAGTTTATTCATTACAGATCTGAACACCCCAAGGAGGATGGTGGTGATGATGATGAGGATGGTGGAGGTGGTGGTGGTGATGATGGAGGTGGTGGTGGGGCGGCACCTGCACAGAACACAGAGGACGCTGACCCGGGTCATCACGGTGGCTCACTTTGTGCCCCGGTGACATCACAGACCCTTCTTGGACATGATTCGGTCCGATCCTCGATATTTTGTTCTGCTCTGTGTAGGTGCGGTTAGTTGTAAAGGGTTTGATACAGGGGTAGGTAACTGCGACGCACCAGCTGTGCGGAAACTACAAATCCCATCATTTCTCTGCCTCTGGAAGTCATGTCTTATAGGGCCTGATGGGATTTGTAGTCTTGCCGGAGTGCCGCCCCCCCTGTAATGCTTCACCACCCCTGTGATCTGGAAAAGTCGCTCGCAGTATCCGGTGTCCAATGCTCTTCTCCACTGACCTCTAAAATGGCGCTTTCTGGGGCAATTTAAAAAACAAAAAATAAAGATCACCTTTTAAAAGGGATGAAAGATCCGTCTGTTATTTCTGATTGTGTTCAATGCTTGTATCTAAAGTCCGGGCTTCTCCCTCCGTCTATAAACTCCTCCGGGGTTCCTGCAATACTCCATGAACTTCAACTTGGATTTCAAATCATTTCTATTTTTTTTTTTCTATAATCTTTATTTACAATTAATTGACCAACAAACGTAAAACAAAAACACCGCCTCATACAAATCCCCAATACATTTAACCACTTCAGCCCCGGACCATTTGGCTGGCCAAAGACCACGCCCCTTTTTGCAATTTGGCACTGCGTCGCTTTAACTGACAATTGCGCGGTCGTGCGGCGTGGCTCCCAAACAAAATTGACGTCCTTTTTTCCCCACAAATAGAGATTTCTTTTGGTGGTATTTGATCACCTCTGCGGTTTTTATTTTTTTTCGCTATAAACAAAAATAGAGCGACGATTTTGAAAAAAATTCATGATTTTTTACTTTTTGCTATAATAAATATGCCCAAAAAATATATAAAAACATTTTTTTCCTCAGTTTAGGTCGATACGTATTCTTCCACATATTTTTGGTTAAAAAAACCCCGCAATAAGCGTTTGATTGGTTTGCACAAAAGTTATAGCGTCTACAAAACAGGGGTTAGTTTTATGGCATTTTTATTAATATTTATTTTTTACTAGTAATGGCGGCGATCAGCGATTTTTATTGTGACTGCGATATTATGGCCGACCTATCGGCCACTTTTGACACTATTTTGGGGCCATTGTCATTTTTACAGCGATCAGTGCTATAAAAATACACCGATTACTGTGAAAATGACACTGGCAGTGAAAGGGTTAAGTGTGACCTAATGAGTGATTCTTACTGTGTGGGGGCGTGGCTTGGCGTGTGACATCACTGATCGGCATTCCCTATGACGGAACAGATGATCAGTGACACTCTCACTAGGAAGAACGGGGAAAGGTTTGTTTACACTTACCTCTCCCCGTTCTTCAGCTCTGTGACCCGATTGCGGGACACTGGCGGCGATCGGGTCCGCGGGTTCCGCAGGCGTGTTCATGGAGCTCAGGACCGGGTCGCGAGTGTGACCCACGCCTGGGCGTCTTAAAGAGGACGTATGTGCTTGTGCCCAGCCGTGCCATTCTGCCGTCTTATATGTACAGGCGGCGGTCCTTAAGTGGTTAAAGTTATGATGCAGTACTAATAAGATTCCTGAACTCCCAATAGGAAGAGTTCCACCTCTGGGATGAAAAAAGGGGGGGAGGGAGGGTAGTGTCACCTTCCTTTCATGGAGAAGGGAACTGTAGACTCCTGTTCTCTGTACTAATATTAACCACTTCCATACCGGGCCTATTCTGGCACTTCTCTCCTACATGTACAAATCAGCATTCTTTTGCTAGAAAATTACTCAGAACTCCCAAACATTATATATGTTTTTTTTAGCAGACACCCTAGAGAATAAAATGATGGTCATTGCAACTTTTTATCTTGCACGGTATTTGCGCAATAATTTTTCAAACGCCTTTTTTGGGGGAAAAAAATGGTTTCATGAATGAAAAAATAACAAAACAGTAAAGTTAGCCCAATTTTTTTGTAAAATATGAAAGCTTATGTTACGCCGAGTAAAAAGATACATAACATGTCACGCTTTAAAATTGCGCACACTCATGGAATGGCGCCAAACTTCGGTACTTAAAAATCTCCATAGGCGACGCTTTGAAAATTTTTACAGGTTATCAGGTTAGAGTTACAGAGGAGGTCTAGTGCTAGAATTGTTGCACGCGCTCTAACGCATGCGGCGATACCTCGCATGTGTGGTTTGAACGGCGTTTACATATGCGGACGGGACTTGCGTGTGTGTTCGCTTCTAAGTGCGAGCTATTGGGGACGGACGTTTTAAAAAAAAAAAATATTTTTTATTTAACTTTTTTTTGATCACTTTTATTCCTATTACAAGGAATGTAAACATCTCTTGTAATAGGAATGTGTGTGACAGGTCCTCTTTATGGAGAAATGCGGGGTCAATAAGACCTCCCCCTCCCCCCACATCTCTCCTCCAGGCTGGAAAGCATGAGATCAGTGAATTTTTTTTCACCAATCTCATACTTACTAGCTGCAATGGCGGCTTTGTTTACATTTGAGGACCCGGGCGTGACGTCATCACATCGCGCCCGGGCCTCCGATGATTATAGAGATGACTGGTGACCAGTCCTCTATATGCTCATCACGTGACCCACCACCGGCGCCGACGATTCTCTCCAGGTCCCCGAGCGCACGGGGAGCCCGGAGAAGCACCGGATGTCGGCGGGAGGGGGGATGTCCCCTCCCGACGCCTATAAGAACGATCAAGCGGCGGAACCGCCGCTATGATCGTTCTTATTGTGCACAGGATCGCCGGCTGAAAAAAAGGATATCTGAATGATGCCTCTAGCTGCAACCATCATTCAGATATCCCCCCTCAAACCCAGGACGTCATATGACGCCCACCCGGAGGGAGAGAGGGTTCCTGCCGGCGTCATTCTGCTATGGCCCAGTATGGAAGGGGTTAATCCATGGTTCCCATGTAGCATGGAACTCTTCTCATCTGCTATGGGTACAGCCCATTTCTCATCTGCCATGGTCTTGGTGACCCGTTTCATCCAATGTCCTATAGAAGGTGCTTCTGACTTTTTCCACTAGACCGGAATTAGCCCTTTAGCTGCATCCAACAGATGTGGATCTGGATCAATCACCTTGTGTGCTGCAGATGCTCCCTGTTTAGACCTATGATATTTCACCAAAGCCCCTTAGTGGGGCTCCTAAAAAATTTTTTTTTCAATAATTAAAAAAATAAAATTGTAAATAATAATTAAAAAATAAATTATTGTAAAGAGCAATAAAAAATAAAATAGTAAAAATAAAAACTGACGCCACCCACTGCCACCAAACTCCGCCCTACTGACATCGTCCACTGCTCTACGGACACCGGCAGTATATACTGTATACACATGCGCCCGGATATGTGTTTGAGATTTGGGGTGCACACACCTACACCCTGTTCCAAATTATTATGCCAATGATATTTTTGTCATTTAACTAAATAATTGATGTAAACAACAGTCAGCATAATTCTCATGTTATCAACTATTAAGAGTACAATTCAAATTTTATTGAACAAACCTCCGAATGATGACAGTTTTTTTTTTTTTTTCAAAATAAAAAACTTCCAATGCACCGTTCCAAATTATTCCGCACGGTAAGTTTCAAAACACTTTATAGGTTGTAAAGAACTGAAAATTGTCATTTGTTGTGTTTGCAGCATGTTTACTGAAATCAAAAGCTATTTCAATTAAACTTTGAACAACATTTAAAAATTTTAAACATTTTAACAGGTCACCTTACATTTTAACATAGGTCCCCTTACTTGATAGCGGCCTCACAAGACTTCCATCCATTGAACTTGTGAGTTTTTGGACAGTTTCTGCTTGAATTTGTTTGCAAGATGTCAGAATCGCCTCCCAGAGCTGCTGTTTGGATGTAAACTGCCTCCCACCCTTATAGATCTTTTGGTTGAGGATGCTCCAAAGGTTCTCAATAGGATTGAGGTCAGGGGAGGATGGAGGCCACACCATGACTTTCTCTCCTTTTATCCCCATAGCAGCCATTGATGCAGAGGTATTCATGAGATGGTGCATTGTCATGCATGAAGATGATTTTATTACGGAAAGCATAGTTCTTCCTTCTGTACCAGGGAAGGAAGTGGTCAGTCAGGAACTCCACATACTTTGCAGAGGTCATCTTTACACCTTCGGGGACCCTAAAGGGGCCGACCAGCTCTCTTCCCATGATTCCGGCCCAAAACATGACTCCACCACCGCCTTGCTAACGTCACAGCCTTGTTGGAACAGGGTGACCGTCCACCAACCATCCACTACTCCATCCATCTGGACCACCCAGGGTTACACGGCACTCATCAGTCAACAGGACTGTTGGGAAATTAGTCTTCATGTATTTTTCTGCCCAATGCAGCCGTTTCTGCTTGTGAGGATTGGTTAGTGGTGGCCGAATGGAAGGTTTATGCAAGACTCTGGAGGACTCTACACCTTGATGTCCGTGGGACTCCAGAGGCACCAGCAGCTTCAAATATCTGTTTGCTGCTATGTAATGGTGTTTTAGCAGCTGCTCTCTTGATCCGATGCATGAATCTGGCAGAAATCTTCCTCAATGTACCTTTATCTGCACGAAACCCGTCTGTGCTCTGAATCAGCCACAAATCTCCTAATAGTGCGATGATCAGGCTTAAGTTTTCGTGAAATATCTAATGTTTTCATACCTTGTCCAAGGCATTGAACTATTTTAGGGCTGTTACTGATTAAAATTTTCGTGTTTGATTAATCGTTTTTTTTTAATCTACTAATTTCGATTAATTATAACGCACATACAGATCCAACTACTTTTAGCTGATCTCCTTCCAGGCTGATTCCCAGTGCAGCTCCCAACCACTGGAAAAATGGATAGCAGGATACAAAAAACACACAAAGGCAGCGCTCGATGGGAAGAGCATTAAAACTTTTATAGTCTTCAAGTCGGTAACAAAATAAATATTGCACTGGAGATAAAATCGATGTAGCTACATAAACTGTAAAAATGGTGCGAGTAATACCAAACGGTAGCAAAAGCAGTCATAAAAACATGTAGCCAAGTATGATACTGGTATAAAAATGTGTACAACGATACCACTGCTGAATCCAGATGAGGAGGGGCTAACCTCAGTCCTTCGGCATGTAGATGTCCCGTGAAGAGAACTATCACAACTCCCAGTGGATGGCTGTAGAATCCCAGGGTGATAGAGGGAAGTGTAACAGCCCTTGCGTGTGGCAGATAGTAAGGCCCCGCCGGCATGCAGATATAAAGGCACAGCAAAGGAGCCCTTCAGATGGACACGGCAAGCCCCGCCCGTGTCCGTGATCTCCGACAGAACTCCCTGAAGACCCGGAAGTCAGCGGAGAGGTGAGTACCGATTAAAACAATTTTGATTGATCAAAAAAATTAATCGATTAATCGAGGATTAATAGTTACTTTCCACAGCCCTAAAATATTTCACTCTTTTCGGCAGCAGAGAGATCCTTTTTCTTCCCCATATTGCTTGAAAATGGTACTCTGCTTAATAATGTGGAACACCCTCCTTTAGTCGTTTTTCCTTTAATTGGGCTCACCTGGCAATCTAATTATCACAGGTGTCCGAGATTGATTTCAGTGATCAAAAGAGCCCTGAGACACAACGCCATCCATGAGTTACACTGAAAAACTAAATATTTAATCTTTGTGACACTGAAATATCATTGGCATAATAATTTGGAACAGGGTGTATGTGTGGAACTTTACTCTTCTTATATGCCCTGATGGAACTAGGTGTAGTACAAGGTCCCGAAGATGTTGGTCGTCGAATACCCCTCAGTCTCGGACAGATGTGGCCGTCGCATACCCCTCAGTCTCGGACAGATGTGGCCGTCGCATACCCCTCAGTCTCGGACAGATGTGGCCGTCGCATACCCCTCAGTCTCGGATAGATGTTGGCCGTCGCATACCCCTCAGTCTCGGATAGATGTTGGCCGTCGCATACCCCTCAGTCTCGGATAGATGTTGGCCGTCGCATACCCCTCAGTCTCGGACAGATGTGGCCGTCGCATACCCCTCAGTCTCGGATAGATGTTGGCCGTCGCATACCCCTCAGTCTCAGACAGATGTGGCCGTCGCATACCCCTCAGTCTCGGACAGATGTGGCCGTCGCATACCCCTCAGTCTCGGATAGATGTTGGCCGTCGCATACCCCTCAGTCTCGGATAGATGTTGGCCGTCGCATACCCCTCAGTCTCGGACAGATGTGGCCGTCGCATACCCCTCAGTCTCAGATAGATGTTGGCCGTCGCATACCCCTCAGTCTCGGACAGATGTGGCCGTCGCATACCCCTCCGTCTCGGATAGATGTTGTCTGTCGCATACCCCTCAGTCTCGGATAGATGTTGTCTGTCACATACCCCTCAGTCTCGGATAGATGTTGGGCGTCACATACCCCTCAGTCTCGGATAGATGTTGTGCGTGGCATACCCCTCAGTCTCGGAGAGATGTTGGGTGTCACGTACCCCTCAGTCTCGGATAGATGTTGTCTGTCGCATACCCCTCCGTCTCGGAGAGATGTTGGGTGTCATGTACCCCTCAGTCTCGGATAGATGTTGTCTGTCGCATACCCCTCAGTCTCGGATAGATGTTGTCTGTCACATACCCCTCAGTCTCGGATAGATGTTGGGCGTCACATACCCCTCAGTCTCGGATAGATGTTGTGCGTGGCATACCCCTCAGTCTCGGAGAGATGTTGGGTGTCACGTACCCCTCAGTCTCGGATAGATGTTGTCTGTCGCATACCCCTCCGTCTCGGAGAGATGTTGGGTGTCACGTACCCCTCAGTCTCGGATAGATGTTGTCTGTCGCATACCCCTCAGTCTCGGATAGATGTTGGGTGTCACGTACCCCTCAGTCTCGGATAGATGTTGTCCGTGGCATACCCCTCAGTCTCGGACAAATGTGGCCGTCGCGTACCCCTCAGTCTCGGATAGATGTTGTAGCGGAACTCCAACGTCCGCTGGGAAATCCTTGAAGCTGAGGAAGTACTGACTTATCCAAGGCACCTGTTACCCCCCAGTAACTGGACGACACACAGTTCTGGGAGTAAAATCAACACTTTATTTTGCCCCAGCTGGCTTTTTATATAATTTCCCATGCAAGGGTTTTCTTAACTCATTTTACAGGGGCATTCCCTTCAACAATTAACAGATGACAGTGATTTAATTACCTGGGACTATTTCTAACCACCTGGGATGCGTGAGACGTTTGTCTCCGCATAATTACCCATAACAATGAAAACGTGCCAGACACATTACTAGGAGTGTAATTACATCCCGTAGCAGATAATAGGTGCGGTCATTAACACACTGACAATAGATGAATGTAACGCTACCTCAGACCCCCCAATTAACCCAATTTACTTATTCAGACATCAGTAGACATTCTGTCTCTACATTTCCTGGAATGAATCTTTGCTGTCACCTCTGAAGTGATCCAAACCATTTCTCAGTTTCAGTATTTTGCTACAGATATCCGTCGCAAACCCCTCAGTCTCGGATAGATATTGGCCGTGGCATACCCCTCAGTCTCGGACAGATGTGGCCGTCGCATACCCCTCAGTCTCGGATAGATGTTGGGTGTCACGTACCCCTCAGTCTCGGATAGATGTTGTCCGTGGCATACCCCTCAGTCTCGGACAGATGTGGCCGTCGCGTACCCCTGAGTCTCGGATAGATGTTGTAGCGGAACTCCAACGTCCGCTGGGAAATCCTTGAAGCTTAGGAAGTACTGACTTATCCAAGGCACCTGTTACCCCCCAGTAACTGGACGACACACAGTTCTGGGAGTAAAATCAACACTTTATTTTGCCCCAGCTGGCTTTTTATATAATTTCCCATGCAAGGGTTTTCTTAACTCATTTTACAGGGGCATTCCCTTCAACAATTAACAGATGACAGTGATTTAATTACCTGGGACTATTTCTAACCACCTGGGATGCGTGAGACGTTTGTCTCCGCATAATTACCCATAACAATGAAACCGTGCCAGACACCTTACTAGGAGTGTAGTTACATCCCGTAGCAGATAATAGGTGCGGTCATTAACACACTGACAATAGATGAATGGAACGCTACCTCAGACCCCCCAATTAACCCAATTTACTTATTCAGACATCAGTAGACATTCTGTCTCTACATTTCCTAGAATGAATCTTTGCTGTCACCTCTGAAGTGATCCAAACCATTTCTCAGTTTCAGTATTTTGCTACAGATATCCGTCGCAAACTCCTCAGTCTCGGATAGATATTGGCCGTGGCATACCCCTCAGTCTCGGGTAGATATTGGCCGTGGCATACCCCTCAGTCTCGGATAGATATTGGCCGTGGCATACCCCTCAGTCTCGGATAGATATTGGCCGTGGCATACCCCTCAGTCTCGGACAGATGTGGCCGTCGCATACCCCTCAGTCTCTGATAGATGTTGTCCGTCGCATACCCCTCAGTCTCGGATAGATGTTGGCCGTCGCATACCCCTCAGTCTCGGATAGATGTTGGCCGTCGCATACCCCTCAGTCTCGGATAGATGTTGGCCGTCGCATACCCCTCAGTCTCGGATAGATATTGGCCGTGGCATACCCCTCAGTCTCGGACAGATGTGGCCGTCGCATACCCCTCAGTCTCGGATAGATGTTGGTCGTCGCATACCCCTCAGTCTCAGATAGATGTTGTCCGTCGCATACCCCTCAGTCTCGGACAGATGTGGCCGTCGCATACCCCTCAGTCTCGGATAGATGTTGTCCGTCGCAAACCCCTCGGTCTCGGATAGATGTTGTCCGTCGCATACCCCTCGGTCTCGGATAAATGTTGTCCGTCGCATACCCCTCGGTCTCGGATAGATGTTGTCCGTCGCAAACCCCTCGGTCTCGGATAGATGTTGTCCGTCGCATACCCCTCGGTCTCGGATAGATGTTGTCCGTCGCATACCCCTCGGTCTCGGATAGATGTTGTCCGTCGCATACCCCTCGGTCTCGGATAGATGTTGTCCGTCGCATACCCCTCGGTCTCGGATAGATGTTGTCCGTCGCATACCCCTCGGTCTCGGATAGATGTTGTCCGTCGCATACCCCTCGGTCTCGGATAGATGTTGTCCGTCGCATACCCCTCGGTCTCGGATAGATGTTGTCCGTCGCATACCCCTCGGTCTCGGATAGATGTTGTCCGTCGCATACCCCTCGGTCTCGGATAGATGTTGTCCGTCGCATACCCCTCGGTCTCGGATAGATGTTGTCCGTCGCATACCCCTCGGTCTCGGATAGATGTTGTCCGTCGCATACCCCTCGGTCTCGGATAGATGTTGTCCGTCGCATACCCCTCGGTCTCGGATAGATGTTGTCCGTCGCATACCCCTTAGTCTCAGATAGTGAGAATGCCCAAAAATTAGGCCATTTTGGGCTGAGCTCAGGAATTTGATCTATAAAATAACAACAGTCCTGATCAAGGATGATCCTTGCAATGCCTTTTCATGGTACTCAAAGTTCCATCAGGACATATAAGAAGAGTAAAGTTCCACATCTGTTGGATGCAGATAAAGGGCGAATTCCGGTCTAGTGGAAAAAGTCAGAAGCACCATCTATAGAACATTGGGTGAAACAGGTCACCAAACCATGGCAGATGAGAAATGGGTCGTACCCATGGCACATGAGAAATGGGTCGTACCCATAGTAGATGACAAGGGTTCCATTCTCAATGGGAACCATGGTAATCTAGTGTATCGCAGTCACTAGGGGCGGAGCCTGGCCTGTACAATCTCTCAGGTGATTGGTGGAGGTGGCCCACAAATGGATACATCACAGTTGCACTTTTAGACGACGGATGAAATATTCAGTACATGGGTCTTGTTAGGACAGAACACAAAACATTTTGTAGCAGAGGGACTTGGAGGAGGAGAAGATACAGGAAGTGAGTGAAACCAACAAAAGAGAAAATATAAAATGCCGAGTTTATTGTACAAAATATAAAAAGGACACACAGGAGTAGTGACCGTATCCGTGTAATATTCCCAAATATAGCGCCCATCTCTACTACAGAGACCAGTCCGGGCTCCACATAGGAAGCTTCACACACTTTGGAAACGCTCTCTTTAGAAGGGAATGTGATCAGATACAGCGAGGGGGAAAAGTCAGTCTATAATTTCATTGGTCGGTTTATAATAAAAGTGAGAAAAAAACAACAAAAATATCCTGAAAAACGCATTTCATAAAAGTTATAAATTGATTTGCATTTTAATGAGTGAAATAAACATTTGATCCCCCAAACAATCCGCAAGATTTCTGGCTCCCAGGTGTCTTCTATACAGGTAACAAGCTGAGATTAGGAGCACTCTCTCTCTCTTCTATACAGTTAATGAGCTGAGATTAGGAGCACTCTCTGTCTTCTATACAGGTAACGAGCTGAGATTAGGAGCACTCTCTGTCTTCTATACAGGTAGCGAGCTGAGATTAGGAGCACCCTCTCTCTTCTATACAGGTAACGAGCTGAGATTAGGAGCACTCTCTGTCTTCTATACAGGTAGCGAGCTGAGATTAGGAGCACCCTCTCTCTTCTATACAGGTAACAAGCTGAGATTAGGAGCACTCTCTGTCTTCTATACAGGTAACGAGCTGAGATTAGGAGCACTCTCTGTCTTCTATACAGGTAGCGAGCTGAGATTAGGAGCACTCTCTGTCTTCTATACAGGTAGCGAGCTGAGATTAGGAGCACTCTCTGTCTTCTATACAGGTAGCGAGCTGAGATTAGGAGCACTCTCTGTCTTCTATACAGGTAACGAGCTGAGATTAGGAGCACTCTCTGTCTTCTATACAGGTAACGAGCTGAGATTAGGAGCACTCTCTGTCTTCTATACAGGTAACGAGCTAAGATTAGGAGCACTCTCTGTCTTCTATACAGGTAGCGAGCTGAGATTAGGAGCACTCTCTGTCTTCTATACAGGTAGCGAGCTGAGATTAGGAGCACTCTCTGTCTTCTATACAGGTAGCGAGCTGAGATTAGGAGCACTCTCTGTCTTCTATACAGGTAACGAGCTGAGATTAGGAGCACTCTCTGTCTTCTATACAGGTAACAAGCTGAGATTAGGAGCACTCTCTTAACCACTTCAGCCCTGTAAAGGATTTACTCCCCTAATGACCAGGCCATTTTTTGCGATTCTGCGCTGCGTCGCTTTAGCTGACAATTGCACGGTCATGCAACGTTGTACCCAAACAAAATTGACGTCCTATTTTTTCCCATAAATAGAGATTTCTTTTGGTGGTATTTGATCACCTCTGCGGTTTACATTTTTTGCGCTAGAAACAGAGCAACAATTTTTAAAAGAAAACATTTTATTTTTACTTTTTGCTATAATAAATATTCCAAAAAAATATATATAAAAAAACAAAATTTCTTCCTCAGTTTAGGCCGGTATGTATTATTCTTCTTCATATTTTTGGTAAAAAAATAACAAAAAAATCGCAATAAGCGTATATTAATTGGTTTGTGCAAAAGTTATCAAGTCTACAAACTATGGGATAGATTTAGGGACGTTTATTTATTTTTATTGTTTTTACGGGTAATGGCGGTGATCTGTGATTTTTTTTTAGCGGGTCTGCGACATTGCGGCGGACAAATCTGAGCTCAAATGACACTTTTTGGGGACCAGTGACATTATTACATTGATCTGTGCTATAAAAATGCACTGATTGCTGTATAAATGTCACTGGCAGGGAAGGGGTTTACACTAGGGGGGCGATCAAGGGGTTAAGTGTGTTCCCATAGCGTGTTCTAATTGTAGGGGGGATGGGCTTACTGAGACATGACAGAGATCACTGGGAACAGTAGATCCCTGTTATGTCATTTGGCAGAACGGGGAATCGCCTTGTTTACATAGGCAGTTCCCCCTTCTGCCTCTCCTCATCGCGGGTCGCCAGCGGACATCGAGGCACGAGATATTCTCCTTGCACAGACTGCCGTACAGGCACGTCTGTTCGGGCAGGAGAACCGACCAGCCACAGCATATCTGCATGAGCAGGTCGGCAAGTGGTTATAGGGAGTGCTCCTAATCTCAGCTTGTTTCCTGTATAGAAGACACCTGTCCACAGAACCAATCAGATTCCAATCTCTCCATCATGGGGGAGACCAAAGATCTGTCCAAGGATGTCGGGGAGAAGATTGGAGACCTACACAAGGCTGGAATGGGCTACAAGACCATCGCCAAGCAGCTCGATGAGAGGAGACAACAGTTGGAGGGATTATTATTCACAAATGGAAGAAATACAAAATAACTGTCACTCTCCCTCAGTCTTCGGGTTGCCACCTCATTCCTTTAAACCCGATCACATATGAATGACACGGGTTCTGAGGCGGATTTAATGCAGATGAGGCACCAAGTGAGTTTAATCACCACCTTAATCAGCCTCAGAACCCGTGTACTTCATGGCTACATTCTCCCCCCACTTCAATTCTTTGGTCCTCATTAGATGGGGATATTGAACTAACCAAACATTAATGAAGATAAAGAGGTGATCGGGTTTAAAGGGATGAGGTGGCAACCCTACTCAGTCTGGGGCTCCATACAAGATCTCCCCTCAGTCTGGGGGCCCCATACAAGATCTCCCCTCAGTCTGGGGGCTCCACACAAGATCTCCCCTCAGTCTGGGGCCCCATACAAGATCTCCCCTCAGTCTGGGGCTCCATACAAGATCTCCCCTCAGTCTGGGGCCCCATACAAGATCTCCCCTCAGTCTGGGGCTCCATACAAGATCTCCCCTCAGTCTGGGGCCCCATACAAGATCTCCCCTCAGTCTGGGGCTCCATACAAGATCTCCCCTCAGTCTGGGCCCCCATACAAGATCTCCCCTCAGTCTGGGGCTCCATACAATATCTCCCCTCAGTCTGGGGGCTCCATACAAGATCTCCCCTCAGTCTGGGGCTCCATACAAGATCTCCCCTCAGTCTGGGGGCCCCATACAACATCTCCCCTCAGTCTGGGGGCCCCATACAAGATCTCCCCTCAGTCTGGGGCTCCATACAAGATCTCCCCTCAGTCTGGGGCTCCCATACAAGATCTCCCCTCAGTCTGGGGCTCCATACAAGATCTCCCCTCAGTCTGGGGGCTCCATACAAGATCTCCCCTCAGTCTGGGGCTCCATACAAGATCTCCCCTCAGTCTGGGGCCCCATACAAGATCTCCCCTCAGTCTGGGGCTCCATACAAGATCTCTCCTCAGTCTGGGGCTCCATACAAGATCTCTCCTCAGTCTGGGGGCTCTATACAAGATCTCCCCTCAGTCTGGGGCTCCATACAAGATCTCCCCTCAGTCTGGGGCTCCATACAAGATCTCTCCTCAGTCTGGGGCTCCATACAAGATCTCTCCTCAGTCTGGGGGCTCCATACAAGATCTCCCCTCAGTCTGGGGCTCCATACAAGATCTCCCCTCAGTCTGGGGGCTCCATACAAGATCTCCCCTCAGTCTGGGGGCTCCATACAAGATCTCCCCTCAGTCTGGGGCCCCATACAAGATCTCCCCTCAGTCTGGGGCTCCATACAAGATCTCCCCTCAGTCTGGGGCTCCATACAAGATCTCCCCTCAGTCTGGGGCTCCCATACAAGATCTCCCCTCAGTCTGGGGCCCCATACAAGATCTCCCCTCAGTCTGGGGCTCCCATACAATATCTCCCCTCAGTCTGGGGCTCCATACAAGATCTCCCCTCAGTCTGGGGCTCCATACAAGATCTCTCCTCAGTCTGGGGCTCCATACAAGATCTCCCCTCAGTCTGGGGCTCCATACAAGATCTCCCCTCAGTCTGGGGGCTCCATACAAGATCTCCCCTCAGTCTGGGGCCCCATACAAGATCTCCCCTCAGTCTGGGGCTCCCATACAAGATCTCCCCTCAGTCTGGGGCTCCATACAAGATCTCCCCTCAGTCTGGGGCTCCATACAAGATCTCCCCTCAGTCTGGGGGCTCCATACAAGATCTCCCCTCTGTCTGGGGCCCCATACAAGATCTCCCCTCAGTCTGGGGCCCCATACAAGATCTCCCCTCAGTCTAGGGCTCCATACAAGATCTCCCCTCAGTCTGGGGCTCCCATACAAGATCTCCCCTCAGTCTGGGGCTCCCATACAAGATCTCCCCTCAGTCTGGGGCTCCCATACAAGATCTCCCCTCAGTCTGGGGCCCCATACAAGATCTCCCCTCAGTCTGGGGCTCCCATACAAGATCTCCCCTCAGTCTGGGGCTCCCATACAAGATCTCCCCTCAGTCTGGGGCTCCATACAAGATCTCCCCTCAGTCTGGGGGCTCCATACAAGATCTCCCCTCTGTCTGGGGGCTCCATACAATATCTCCCCTCGTGGAGGTTCAATGATCGGTGAGAACGGTGAGGAATCTGCCCAGAACTACCCGGGAGAATCTTGTCACTGATCTCAGCCGGGACCATCGTCACCAAGAAAACAATCGGTAACACACTACACCGTGATTGGCTGAAATCCTGCAGCCCCCGCAAGGTCCCCCAATCAGGAAATCACATGTACAGCCCGTCTGATGTCTGATAATCAACATCTGAATGATTCCGAGGAGAACTGGGGGTAAGTTTTGTGGTCAGAGGAGACCCAAATCCATCTCTTTGGTATCAACTCAACTCGTCGTGTTTGGAGGAGGAGCCTATGACCCCAAAAACACCATCCCCCCCACCATCATACATGGAGAACACCATCCCCCCACCATCATACATGGAGAACACCATCCCCCACCGTCATACATGGAGAACACCATCCCCCACCATCATCCATGGAGAACACCATCCCCCACCGTCATACATGGAGAACACCATCCCCCACCATCATCCATGGAGGGGAAACATTATATTTTTGGGGGGTTTTCTGCTAAAGGGACAACTTCACTGCATCAAAGGGATGATGGGCGGAGCCATGTACCATCCAATCTTGGGTGAGAACCTCCTTCCCTCAGCCAGGGCATTGAGGATGGGTCTTCCAGCATGAAAAGGACCCAAAACACAGGGCCAAGGCAACAAAGGAGTGGCTCAAGAAGAAGCACATTAAGGTCATGGAGTGGCCTAGCCAGACTCCAGACCTTAATCCTATAGAAAACGTGTGGAGGGAGCAGAAGGTTCGAGTGACCTGTAACTGAACTTGAGCAGTTCTGCAAAAGAAGAGCGACCAAAGTCTAGATGTGTAAAGTTGGTAGAGACATCCCATCAAAATTACAGCAAAAGGGGATCCAACAAAATACTGACAGGGGGGGGGGGTCCCTCCTCCTCCTCCTCCTCCTCCTTTATTCTGTTTTCTCTGACATGTTGGTATTCTATCTTTCACTTGGATGTTATAAGTTGCATGCAGTAAATACAGATGGATAAAACAAAAACTGTGTCTGTCTTCATTTTAGAGTGCAAAGCAACAAAATTCGATTATTGTAGGAGGGGGGGAGGGGGGATTATTTTATATACTCGCTGTACTCAGTGCTATGTGATGGGAAATGAGGAAGTGATGGTCCTCCATACTGGTGATGTACTCAGTGCTATGGGATGGGAAATGAGGTAGTGATGGTCCTCCATACTGGTGATGTACTCAGTGCTATGGGATGGGAAATGAGGAAGTGATGGTCCTCCATACTGGTGATGTACTCAGTGCTATGGGATGGGAAATGAAGAAGTGATGGTCCTCCATACTGGTGATGTACTCAGTGCTATGGGATGGGAAATAAGGAAGTGATGGTCCTCCATACTGGTGATGTACTCAGTGCTATGTGATGGAAATGAGGAAGTGAAGGTCCTCCATACTGGCGATGTACTCAGTGCTATGGGATGGGAAATGAGGAAGTGAAGGTCCTCCATACTGGTGATGTACTCAGTGCTATGGGATGGGAAATGAGGAAGTGAAGGTCCTCCATACTGGTGATGTACTCAGTGCTATGTGATGGGAAATGAGGAAGTGAAGGTCCTCCATACTGGTGATGTACTCAGTGCTATGGGATGGGAAATGAGGAAGTGACGGTCCTCCATACTGGTGATGTACTCAGTGCTATGGGATGGGAAATGAGGAAGTGATGGTCCTCCATACTGGTGATGTACTCAGTGCTATGGGATGGGAATGAGGAAGTGAAGGTCCTCCATACTGGTGATGTACTCAGTGCTATGGGATGGGAAATGAGGAAGTGAAGGTCCTCCATACTGGCGATGTACTCAGTGCTATGGGATGGGAAATGAGGAAGTGATGGTCCTCCATACTGGTGATGTACTCAGTGCTATGGGATGGGAAATGAGGAAGTGAAGGTCCTCCATACTGGCGATGTACTCAGTGCTATGGGATGGGAAATGAAGAAGTGATGGTCCTCCATACTGGTGATGTACTCAGTGCTATGTGATGGGAAATGAGGAAGTGATGGTCCTCCATACTGGCGATGTACTCAGTGCTATGTGATGGGAAATGAAGAAGTGATGGTCCTCCATACTGGTGATGTACTCAGTGCTATGGGATGGGAAATGAGGAAGTGATGGTCCTCCATACTGGCGATGTACTCAGTGCTATGGGATGGGAATGAGGAAGTGATGGTCCTCCATACTGGTGATGTACTCAGTGCTATGTGATGAGAAATGAGGAAGTGATGGTCCTCCATACTGGTGATGTACTCAGTGCTATGGGATGGGAAATGAGGAAGTGATGGTCCTCCATACTGGTGATGTACTCAGTGCTATGGGATGGGAAATGAGGAAGTGATGGTCCTCCATACTGGCGATGTACTCAGTGCTATGTGATGAGAAATGAGGAAGTGATGGTCCTCCATACTGGCGATGTACTCAGTGCTATGTGATGAGAAATGAGGAAGTGAAGGTCCTCCATACTGGCGATGTACTCAGTGCTATGGGATGGGAAATGAAGAAGTGATGGTCCTCCATACTGGTGATGTACTCAGTGCTATGTGATGAGAAATGAAGAAGTGATGGTCCTCCATACTGGTGATGTACTCAGTGCTATGGGATGGGAAATGAGGAAGTGAAGGTCCTCCATACTGGTGATGTACTCAGTGCTATGGGATGGGAAATGAGGAAGTGAAGGTCCTCCATACTGGCGATGTACTCAGTGCTATGGGATGGGAAATGAGGAAGTGATGGTCCTCCATACTGGTGATGTACTCAGTGCTATGTGATGAGAAATGAGGAAGTGAAGGTCCTCCATACTGGCGATGTACTCAGTGCTATGGGATGGGAAATGAGGAAGTGATGGTCCTCCATACTGGCGATGTACTCAGTGCTATGTGATGGGAAATGAAGAAGTGATGGTCCTCCATACTGGTGATGTACTTAGTGCTATGTGATGGGAAATGAGGAAGTGATGGTCCTCCATACTGGTGATGTACTCAGTGCTATGTGATGAGAAATGAGGAAGTGATGGTCCTCCATACTGGTGATGTACTCAGTGCTATGGGATGGGAAATGAGGAAGTGATGGTCCTCCATACTGGCGATGTACTCAGTGCTATGTGATGAGAAATGAGGAAGTGATGGTCCTCCATACTGGTGATGTACTCAGTGCTATGGGATGGGAAATGAGGAAGTGATGGTCCTCCATACTGGCGATGTACTCAGTGCTATGTGATGAGAAATGAGGAAGTGATGGTCCTCCATACTGGTGATGTACTCAGTGCTATGTGATGAGAAATGAGGAAGTGAAGGTCCTCCATACTGGCGATGTACTCAGTGCTATGTGATGAGAAATGAGGAAGTGATGGTCCTCCATACTGGCGATGTACTCAGTGCTATGTGATGAGAAATGAGGAAGTGATGGTCCTCCATACTGGCGATGTACTCAGTGCTATGAGATGGGGAATGAGGAAGTGAGGGTTCTCCATACTGGCGATGTACTCAGTGCTATGGGATGGGGAATGAGGAAGTGATGGTCCTCCATACTGGCGATGTACTCAGTGCTATGGGATGGGAAATGAGGAAGTGATGGTCCTCCATACTGGCGATGTACTCAGTGCTATGTGATGAGAAATGAGGAAGTGATGGTCCTCCATACTGGCGATGTACTCAGTGCTATGAGATGGGGAATGAGGAAGTGAGGGTTCTCCATACTGGCGATGTACTCAGTGCTATGGGATGGGAAATGAGGAAGTGAAGGTCCTCCATACTGGCGATGTACTCAGTGCTATGTGATGGGACAATGAGGAAGTGATGGTCCTCCATACTGGTGATGTACTCAGTGCTGTGGGATGGGGAATGAGGAAGTGATGGTCCTCCATACTGGCGATGTACTCAGTGCTGTGGGATGGGAAATGAAGAAGTGATGGTCCTCCATACTGGCGATGTACTCAGTGCTATGGGATGGGAATGAGGAAGTGATGGTCCTCCATACTGGTGATGTACTCAGTGCTGTGTGATGAGAAATGAGGAAGTGATGGTCCTCCATACTGGTGATGTACTCAGTGCTATGGGATGGGAAATGAGGAAGTGAAGGTCCTCCATACTGGTGATGTACTCAGTGCTATGGGATGGGAAATGAAGAAGTGATGGTCCTCCATACTGGTGATGTACTTAGTGCTATGGGATGGGAAATGAGGAAGTGATGGTCCTCCATACTGGCGATGTACTCAGTGCTATGGGATGGAAATGAGGAAGTGATGGTCCTCCATACTGGCGATGTACTCAGTGCTATGGGATGGGAAATGAAGAAGTGAAGGTCCTCCATACTGGCGATGTACTCAGTGCTGTGGGATGGGAAATGAGGAAGTGATGGTCCTCCATACTGGCGATGTACTCAGTGCTATGGGATGGGAAATGAAGAAGTGATGGTCCTCCATACTGGTGATGTACTCAGTGCTATGGGATGGGAAATGAGGAAGTGATGGTCCTCCATACTGGTGATGTACTCAGTGCTATGTGATGGGAAATGAGGAAGTGAAGGTCCTCCATACTGGCGATGTACTCAGTGCTATGTGATGAGAAATGAGGAAGTGAAGGTCCTCCATACTGGTGATGTACTCAGTGCTATGGGATGGGAAATGAGGAAGTGAAGGTCCTCCATACTGGCGATGTACTCAGTGCTATGTGATGAGAAATGAGGAAGTGATGGTCCTCCATACTGGTGATGTACTCAGTGCTATGGGATGGGAAATGAGGAAGTGATGGTCCTCCATACTGGTGATGTACTCAGTGCTATGGGATGGGAAATGAGGAAGTGATGGTCCTCCATACTGGTGATGTACTCAGTGCTATGGGATGGGAAATGAGGAAGTGATGGTCCTCCATACTGGTGATGTACTCAGTGCTATGTGATGGGAAATGAGGAAGTGAAGGTCCTCCATACTGGTGATGTACTCAGTGCTATGGGATGGGGAATGAGGAAGTGAAGGTCCTCCATACTGGCGATGTACTCAGTGCTATGGGATGGGGAATGAGGAAGTGATGGTCCTCCATACTGGTGATGTACTCAGTGCTATGTGATGAGAAATGAGGAAGTGATGGTCCTCCATACTGGTGATGTACTCAGTGCTATGTGATGAGAAATGAGGAAGTGATGGTCCTCCATACTGGCGATGTACTCAGTGCTATGTGATGAGAAATGAGGAAGTGATGGTCCTCCATACTGGTGATGTACTCAGTGCTATGGGATGGGAAATGAGGAAGTGAAGGTCCTCCATACTGGTGATGTACTCAGTGCTATGGGATGGGAAATGAGGAAGTGATGGTCCTCCATACTGGCGATGTACTCAGTGCTATGTGATGAGAAATGAGGAAGTGAAGGTCCTCCATACTGGTGATGTACTCAGTGCTATGTGATGAGAAATGAGGAAGTGATGGTCCTCCATACTGGTGATGTACTCAGTACTATGTGATGGGAAATGAGGAAGTGATGGTCCTCCATACTGGTGATGTACTCAGTGCTATGTGATGGGACAATGAGGAAGTGATGGTCCTCCATACTGGCGATGTACTCAGTGCTATGGGATGGGAAATAAGGAAGTGATGGTCCTCCATACTGGCGATGTACTCAGTGCTATGTGATGGGAAATGAGGAAGTGAAGGTCCTTCATACTGGTGATGTACTCAGTGCTATGGGATGGGAAATGAGGAAGTGATGGTCCTCCATACTGGTGATGTACTCAGTGCTATGTGATGGGAAATGAGGAAGTGAAGGTCCTCCATACTGGTGATGTACTCAGTGCTATGTGATGAGAAATGAGGAAGTGATGGTCCTCCATACTGGTGATGTACTCAGTGCTATGGGATGGGAAATGAGGAAGTGAAGGTCCTCCATACTGGCGATGTACTCAGTGCTATGGGATGGGAAATGAGGAAGTGATGGTCCTCCATACTGGTAATGTACTCAGTGCTATGGGATGGGAAATGAGGAAGTGATGGTCCTCCATACTGGCGATGTACTCAGTGCTATGTGATGGGAAATGAAGAAGTGATGGTCCTCCATACTGGTAATGTACTCAGTGCTATGTGATGGGAAATGAAGAAGTGATGGTCCTCCATACTGGCGATGTACTCAGTGCTATGGGATGGGAATGAGGAAGTGATGGTCCTCCATACTGGTGATGTACTCAGTGCTATGGGATGGGAAATGAGGAAGTGATGGTCCTCCATACTGGCGATGTACTCAGTGCTATGGGATGGGAAATGAGGAAGTGAAGGTCCTCCATACTGGTGATGTACTCAGTGCTGTGGGATGGGAAATGAGGAAGTGATGGTCCTCCATACTGGTGATTTACTCAGTGCTATGGGATGGGAAATGAAGAAGTGATGGTCCTCCATACTGGTGATGTACTCAGTGCTATGTGATGGGAAATGAAGAAGTGATGGTCCTCCATACTGGTGATGTACTCAGTGCTATGTGATGAGAAATGAGGAAGTGATGGTCCTCCATACTGGTGATGTACTCAGTGCTATGTGATGGGAAATGAGGAAGTGATGGTCCTCCATACTGGCGATGTACTCAGTGCTGTGGGATGGGAAATGAGGAAGTGATGGTCCTCCATACTGGCGATGTACTCAGTGCTATGGGATGGGAATGAGGAAGTGATGGTCCTCCATACTGGCGATGTACTCAGTGCTGTGGGATGGGAAATGAGGAAGTGATGGTCCTCCATACTGGCGATGTACTCAGTGCTATGGGATGGGAAATGAGGAAGTGATGGTCCTCCATACTGGTGATGTACTCAGTGCTATGTGATGGGAAATGAGGAAGTGAAGGTCCTCCATACTGGTGATGTACTCAGTGCTATGTGATGAGAAATGAGGAAGTGAAGGTCCTCCATACTGGCGATGTACTCAGTGCTATGTGATGAGAAATGAGGAAGTGATGGTCCTCCATACTGGCGATGTACTCAGTGCTATGAGATGGGAAATGAGGAAGTGATGGTCCTCCATACTGGCGATGTACTCAGTGCTATGTGATGAGAAATGAGGAAGTGATGGTCCTCCATACTGGTGATGTACTCAGTGCTATGTGATGGGAAATGAAGAAGTGATGGTCCTCCATACTGGCGATGTACTCAGTGCTATGTGATGAGAAATGAGGAAGTGATGGTCCTCCATACTGGCGATGTACTCAGTGCTATGAGATGGGGAATGAGGAAGTGATGGTTCTCCATACTGGCGATGTACTCAGTGCTATGGGATGGGAAATGAGGAAGTGAAGGTCCTCCATACTGGCGATGTACTCAGTGCTATGGGATGGGAAATGAGGAAGTGATGGTCCTCCATACTGGCGATGTACTCAGTGCTGTGGGATGGGGAATGAGGAAGTGATGGTCCTCCATACTGGCGATGTACTCAGTGCTGTGGGATGGGGAATGAGGAAGTGATGGTCCTCCATACTGGTGATGTACTCAGTGCTATGGGATGGGAAATGAGGAAGTGATGGTCCTCCATACTGGCGATGTACTCAGTGCTGTGTGATGGGGAATGAGGAAGTGATGGTCCTCCATACTGGCGATGTACTCAGTGCTGTGTGATGAGAAATGAGGAAGTGATGGTCCTCCATACTGGTGATGTACTCAGTGCTATGGGATGGGAATGAGGAAGTGATGGTCCTCCATACTGGTGATGTACTCAGTGCTATGGGATGGGAAATGAGGAAGTGAAGGTCCTCCATACTGGTGATGTACTCAGTGCTATGGGATGGGAAATGAGGAAGTGATGGTCCTCCATACTGGCGATGTACTCAGTGCTGTGTGATGGGGAATGAGGAAGTGATGGTCCTCCATACTGGCGATGTACTCAGTGCTGTGTGATGAGAAATGAGGAAGTGATGGTCCTCCATACTGGTGATGTACTCAGTGCTATGGGATGGGAATGAGGAAGTGATGGTCCTCCATACTGGCGATGTACTCAGTGCTATGGGATGGGAAATGAGGAAGTGATGGTCCTCCATACTGGTGATGTACTCAGTGCTATGTGATGGGAAATGAGGAAGTGAAGGTCCTCCATACTGGTGATGTACTCAGTGCTATGTGATGAGAAATGAGGAAGTGAAGGTCCTCCATACTGGTGATGTACTCAGTGCTATGTGATGAGAAATGGGGAAGTGATGGTCCTCCATACTGGTGATGTACTCAGTGCTATGGGATGGGAAATGAGGAAGTGAAGGTCCTCCATACTGGTGATGTACTCAGTGCTATGTGATGAGAAATGAGGAAGTGAAGGTCCTCCATACTGGTGATGTACTCAGTGCTATGTGATGAGAAATGAGGAAGTGATGGTCCTCCATACTGGTGATGTACTCAGTGCTATGGGATGGGAAATGAGGAAGTGATGGTCCTCCATACTGGCGATGTACTCAGTGCTATGTGATGGGACAATGAGGAAGTGATGGTCCTCCATACTGGTGATGTACTCAGTGCTATGGGATGGGAAATGAAGAAGTGATGGTCCTCCATACTGGTGATGTACTCAGTGCTATGGGATGGGAATGAGGAAGTGATGGTCCTCCATACTGGTGATGTACTCAGTGCTATGGGATGGGAAATGAGGAAGTGATGGTCCTCCATACTGGTGATGTACTCAGTGCTATGTGATGGGAAATGAGGAAGTGATGGTCCTCCATACTGGTGATGTACTCAGTGCTATGGGATGGGAAATGAGGAAGTGATGGTCCTCCATACTGGTGATGTACTCAGTGCTATGGGAAGGGAAATGAGGAAGTGATGGTCCTCCATACTGGCGATGTACTCAGTGCTATGGGATGGGAAATGAAGAAGTGATGGTCCTCCATACTGGCGATGTACTCAGTGCTATGGGATGGAAATGAGGAAGTGATGGTCCTCCATACTGGTGATGTACTCAGTGCTGTGTGATGAGAAATGAGGAAGTGATGGTCCTCCATACTGGTGATGTACTCAGTGCTATGGGATGGGAATGAGGAAGTGATGGTCCTCCATACTGGCGATGTACTCAGTGCTATGGGATGGGAAATGAGGAAGTGATGGTCCTCCATACTGGTGATGTACTCAGTGCTATGGGATGGGAAATGAGGAAGTGAAGGTCCTCCATACTGGTAATGTACTCAGTGCTATGGGATGGGAAATGAGGAAGTGATGGTCCTCCATACTGGTGATGTACTCAGTGCTATGTGATGGGACAATGAGGAAGTGATGGTCCTCCATACTGGTGATGTACTCAGTGCTATGGGATGGGAAATGAGGAAGTGATGGTCCTCCATACTGGCGATGTACTCAGTGCTATGGGATGGGAAATGAAGAAGTGATGGTCCTCCATACTGGTGATGTACTCAGTGCTATGGGATGGGAAATGAGGAAGTGATGGTCCTCCATACTGGTGATGTACTCAGTGCTATGTGATGGGAAATGAGGAAGTGATGGTCCTCCATACTGGTGATGTACTCAGTGCTATGGGATGGGAAATGAGGAAGTGATGGTCCTCCATACTGGTGATGTACTCAGTGCTGTGGGATGGGAAATGAGGAAGTGATGGTCCTCCATACTGGTGATGTACTCAGTGCTATGGGATGGGAAATGAGGAAGTGATGGTCCTCCATACTGGCGATGTACTCAGTGCTGTGGGATGGGAAATGAGGAAGTGATGGTCCTCCATACTGGCGATGTACTCAGTGCTATGGGATGGGAAATGAGGAAGTGATGGTCCTCCATACTGGCGATGTACTCAGTGCTATGTGATGGGAAATGAAGAAGTGATGGTCCTCCAAACTGGTGATGTACTCAGTGCTATGGGATGGGAAATGAGGAAGTGATGGTCCTCCATACTGGTGATGTACTCAGTGCTATGGGATGGGAAATGAGGAAGTGATGGTCCTTCATACTGGCGATGTACTCAGTACTATGGGATGGGAAATGAAGAAGTGATGGTCCTCCATACTGGTGATGTACTCAGTGCTATGGGATGGGAAATGAAGAAGTGATGGTCCTCCATACTGGTGATGTACTCAGTGCTATGGGATGGGAAATGAGGAAGTGAAGGTCCTCCATACTGGTGATTTACTCAGTGCTATGGGATGGGAAATGAAGAAGTGATGGTCCTCCATACTGGTGATGTACTCAGTGCTATGGGATGGGAAATGAGGAAGTGATGGTCCTCCATACTGGTGATGTACTCAGTGCTATGGGATGGGAAATGAGGAAGTGATGGTCCTCCATACTGGCGATGTACTCAGTGCTATGGGATGGGAAATGAGGAAGTGATGGTCCTCCATACTGGCGATGTACTCAGTGCTGTGGGATGGGGAATGAGGAAGTGATGGTCCTCCATACTGGCGATGTACTCAGTGCTGTGGGATGGGGAATGAGGAAGTGATGGTCCTCCATACTGGCGATGTACTCAGTGCTATGGGATGGGAAATGAGGAAGTGATGGTCCTCCATACTGGCGATGTTCTCAGTGCTGTGTGATGGGGAATGAGGAAGTGATGGTCCTCCATACTGGTGATGTACTCAGTGCTATGGGATGGGAAATGAGGAAGTGAAGGTCCTCCATACTGGTGATGTACTCAGTGCTATGGGATGGGAAATGAGGAAGTGATGGTCCTCCATACTGGCGATGTACTCAGTGCTGTGTGATGGGGAATGAGGAAGTGATGGTCCTCCATACTGGCGATGTACTCAGTGCTGTGTGATGAGAAATGAGGAAGTGATGGTCCTCCATACTGGTGATGTACTCAGTGCTATGGGATGGGAATGAGGAAGTGATGGTCCTCCATACTGGCGATGTACTCAGTGCTATGGGATGGGAAATGAGGAAGTGATGGTCCTCCATACTGGTGATGTACTCAGTGCTATGTGATGGGAAATGAGGAAGTGAAGGTCCTCCATACTGGTGATGTACTCAGTGCTATGTGATGAGAAATGAGGAAGTGAAGGTCCTCCATACTGGTGATGTACTCAGTGCTATGTGATGAGAAATGAGGAAGTGATGGTCCTCCATACTGGTGATGTACTCAGTGCTATGGGATGGGAAATGAGGAAGTGATGGTCCTCCATACTGGTGATGTACTCAGTGCTATGTGATGGGAAATGAGGAAGTGAAGGTCCTCCATACTGGCGATGTACTCAGTGCTATGTGATGGGACAATGAGGAAGTGATGGTCCTCCATACTGGTGATGTACTCAGTGCTATGGGATGGGAAATGAAGAAGTGATGGTCCTGCATACTGGTGATGTACTCAGTGCTATGGGATGGGAATGAGGAAGTGATGGTCCTCCATACTGGTGATGTACTCAGTGCTATGTGATGGGAAATGAGGAAGTGATGGTCCTCCATACTGGTGATGTACTCAGTGCTATGGGATGGGAAATGAAGAAGTGATGGTCCTCCATACTGGTGATGTACTCAGTGCTATGTGATGGGACAATGAGGAAGTGATGGTCCTCCATACTGGTGATGTACTCAGTGCTATGGGATGGGAAATGAAGAAGTGATGGTCCTCCATACTGGTGATGTACTCAGTGCTATGGGATGGGAAATGAGGAAGTGAAGGTCCTCCATACTGGTGATGTACTCAGTGCTATGTGATGAGAAATGAGGAAGTGAAGGTCCTCCATACTGGTGATGTACTCAGTGCTATGTGATGGGAAATGAGGAAGTGATGGTCCTCCATACTGGCGATGTACTCAGTGCTATGTGATGGGAAATGAGGAAGTGAAGGTCCTCCATACTGGTGATGTACTCAGTGCTGTGGGATGGGAAATGAGGAAGTGATGGTCCTCCATACTGGTGATGTACTCAGTGCTATGTGATGGGAAATGAAGAAGTGACGGTCCTCCATACTGGCGATGTACTCAGTGCTATGGGATGGGAAATGAGGAAGTGATGGTCCTCCACACTGGTGATGTACTCAGTGCTATGGGATGGGAAATGAAGAAGTGATGGTCCTCCATACTGGCGATGTACTCAGTGCTATGGGATGGGAAATGAAGAAGTGATGGTTCTCCATACTGGCGATGTACTCAGTGCTATGGGATGGGAAATGAAGAAGTGATGGTCCTCCATACTGGCGATGTACTCAGTGCTATGGGATGGAAATGAGGAAGTGATGGTCCTCCATACTGGTGATGTACTCAGTGCTGTGTGATGAGAAATGAGGAAGTGATGGTCCTCCATACTGGTGATGTACTCAGTGCTATGGGATGGGAATGAGGAAGTGATGGTCCTCCATACTGGCGATGTACTCAGTGCTATGGGATGGGAAATGAGGAAGTGATGGTCCTCCATACTGGTGATGTACTCAGTGCTATGGGATGGGAAATGAGGAAGTGAAGGTCCTCCATACTGGTAATGTACTCAGTGCTATGGGATGGGAAATGAGGAAGTGATGGTCCTCCATACTGGTGATGTACTCAGTGCTATGGGATGGGAAATGAAGAAGTGATGGTCCTCCATACTGGTGATGTACTCAGTGCTATGGGATGGGAAATGAAGAAGTGATGGTCCTCCATACTGGTGATGTACTCAGTGCTATGGGATGGGAAATGAGGAAGTGATGGTCCTCCATACTGGCGATGTACTCAGTGCTATGGGATGGGAAATGAAGAAGTGATGGTCCTCCATACTGGTGATGTACTCAGTGCTATGGGATGGGAAATGAGGAAGTGAAGGTCCTCCATACTGGTGATGTACTCAGTGCTATGTGATGGGAAATGAGGAAGTGATGGTCCTCCATACTGGTGATGTACTCAGTGCTATGGGATGGGAAATGAGGAAGTGATGGTCCTCCATACTGGTGATGTACTCAGTGCTGTGGGATGGGAAATGAGGAAGTGATGGTCCTCCATACTGGTGATGTACTCAGTGCTATGGGATGGGAAATGAGGAAGTGATGGTCCTCCATACTGGCGATGTACTCAGTGCTGTGGGATGGGAAATGAGGAAGTGATGGTCCTCCATACTGGCGATGTACTCAGTGCTATGGGATGGGAAATGAGGAAGTGATGGTCCTCCATACTGGCGATGTACTCAGTGCTATGTGATGGGAAATGAAGAAGTGATGGTCCTCCAAACTGGTGATGTACTCAGTGCTATGGGATGGGAAATGAGGAAGTGATGGTCCTTCATACTGGCGATGTACTCAGTGCTATGGGATGGGAAATGAAGAAGTGATGGTCCTCCATACTGGTGATGTACTCAGTGCTATGGGATGGGAAATGAAGAAGTGATGGTCCTCCATACTGGTGATGTACTCAGTGCTATGGGATGGGAAATGAAGAAGTGATGGTCCTCCATACTGGTGATTTACTCAGTGCTATGGGATGGGAAATGAAGAAGTGATGGTCCTCCATACTGGTGATGTACTCAGTGCTATGGGATGGGAAATGAGGAAGTGATGGTCCTCCATACTGGTGATGTACTCAGTGCTATGGGATGGGAAATGAGGAAGTGATGGTCCTCCATACTGGCGATGTACTCAGTGCTATGGGATGGGAAATGAGGAAGTGATGGTCCTCCATACTGGCGATGTACTCAGTGCTATGGGATGGGAAATGAGGAAGTGATGGTCCTCCATACTGGTGATGTACTCAGTGCTATGGGATGGAAATGAGGAAGTGATGGTCCTCCATACTGGTGATGTACTCAGTGCTATGTGATGAGAAATGAGGAAGTGATGGTCCTCCATACTGGTGATGTACTCAGTGCTATGGGATGGGAAATGAGGAAGTGATGGTCCTCCATACTGGCGATGTACTCAGTGCTATGTGATGAGAAATGAGGAAGTGATGGTCCTCCATACTGGTGATGTACTCAGTGCTATGGGATGGGAAATGAGGAAGTGATGGTCCTCCATACTGGTGATGTACTCAGTGCTATGGGATGGGAAATGAGGAAGTGATGGTCCTCCATACTGGTGATGTACTCAGTGCTATGTGATGGGAAATGAGGAAGTGAAGGTCCTCCATACTGGCGATGTACTCAGTGCTATGTGATGGGAAATGAGGAAGTGAAGGTCCTCCATACTGGCGATGTACTCAGTGCTATGGGATGGGAAATGAGGAAGTGAAGGTCCTCCATACTGGTGATGTACTCAGTGCTATGTGATGGAAATGAGGAAGTGAAGGTCCTCCATACTTGCGATGTACTCAGTGCTATGGGATGGGAAATGAGGAAGTGATGGTCCTCCATACTGGTGATGTACTCAGTGCTATGTGATGGGAAATGAAGAAGTGATGGTCCTCCATACTGGTGATGTACTCAGTGCTATGTGATGAGAAATGAGGAAGTGATGGTCCTCCATACTGGTGATGTACTCAGTGCTATGTGATGGGAAATGAGGAAGTGAAGGTCCTCCATACTGGCGATGTACTCAGTGCTATGTGATGGGAAATGAGGAAGTGATGGTCCTCCATACTGGTGATGTACTCAGTGCTATGGGATGGGAAATGAAGAAGTGATGGTTCTCCATACTGGCGATGTACTCAGTGCTATGGGATGGGAAATGAGGAAGTGATGGTCCTCCATACTGGTGATGTACTCAGTGCTATGGGATGGGAAATGAGGAAGTGAAGGTCCTCCATACTGGTGATGTACTCAGTGCTATGGGATGGGAAATGAGGAAGTGAAGGTCCTCCATACTGGTGATGTACTCAGTGCTATGGGATGGGAAATGAGGAAGTGAAGGTCCTCCATACTGGTGATGTACTCAGTGCTATGGGATGGGAAATGAGGAAGTGAAGGTCCTCCATACTGGCGATGTACTCAGTGCTATGGGATGGGAAATGAGGAAGTGATGGTCCTCCATACTGGTGATGTACTCAGTGCTGTGGGATGGGAAATGAGGAAGTGATGGTCCCCCATACTGGTGAAGTACTCAGTGCTATGGGATGGGAAATGAGGAAGTGAAGGTCCTCCATACTGGTGATGTACTCAGTGCTATGGGATGGGAAATGAGGAAGTGAAGGTCCTCCATACTGGTGATGTACTCAGTGCTATGGGATGGGAAATGAGGAAGTGATGGTCCTCCATACTGGTGATGTACTCAGTGCTATGTGATGGGAAATGAGGAAGTGATGGTCCTCCATACTGGTGATGTACTCAGTGCTATGGGATGGGAAATGAAGAAGTGATAGTTCTCCATACTGGCGATGTACTCAGTGCTATGGGATGGGAAATGAGGAAGTGAAGGTCCTCCATACTGGTGATGTACTCAGTGCTATGGGATGGGAAATGAGGAAGTGAAGGTCCTCCATACTGGTGATGTACTCAGTGCTATGGGATGGGAAATGAGGAAGTGATGGTCCTCCATACTGGCGATGTACTCAGTGCTATGGGATGGGAAATGAGGAAGTGATGGTCCTCCATACTGGTGATGTACTCAGTGCTATGGGATGGGAAATGAGGAAGTGATGGTCCTCCATACTGGTGATGTACTCAGTGCTATGGGATGGGAAATGAGGAAGTGATGGTCCTCCATACTGGTGATGTACTCAGTGCTATGGGATGGGAAATGAGGAAGTGATGGTCCTCCATACTGGTGATGTACTCAGTGCTATGTGATGGGAAATGAGGAAGTGATGGTCCTCCATACTGGCGATGTACTCAGTGCTATGTGATGGGAAATGAGGAAGTGATGGTCCTCCATACTGGTGATGTACTCAGTGCTATGTGATGGGAAATGAGGAAGTGATGGTCCTCCATACTGGTGATGTACTCAGTGCTATGTGATGGGAAATGAGGAAGTGAAGGTCCTCCATACTGGTGATTTACTCAGTGCTATGGGATGGGAAATGAAGAAGTGATGGTCCTCCATACTGGTGATGTACTCAGTGCTATGTGATGGGAAATGAGGAAGTGAAGGTCCTCCATACTGGCGATGTACTCAGTGCTATGTGATGGGAAATGAGGAAGTGAAGGTCCTCCATACTGGCGATGTACTCAGTGCTGTGTGATGAGAAATGAGGAAGTGATGGTCCTCCATACTGGTGATGTACTCAGTGCTATGTGATGGAAATGAGGAAGTGATGGTCCTCCATACTGGCGATGTACTCAGTGCTATGGGATGGGAAATGAGGAAGTGAAGGTCCTCCATACTGGCGATGTACTCAGTGCTATGTGATGGGAAATGAGGAAGTGAAGGTCCTCCATACTGGCGATGTACTCAGTGTTATGTGATGGGAAATGAGGAAGTGATGGTCCTCCATACTGGTGATTTACTCAGTGCTATGGGATGGGAAATGAGGAAGTGATGGTCCTCCATACTGGTGATGTTCTCAGTGCTATGTGATGGAAAATGAGGAAGTGAAGGTCCACCATACTGGTGATGTACTCAGTGCTATGTGATGGGAAATGAAGAAGTGACGGTCCTCCATACTGGCGATGTACTCAGTGCTATGGGATGGGAAATGAGGAAGTGATGGTCCTCCATACTGGCGATGTACTCAGTGCTATGTGATGGGAAATGAAGAAGTGACGGTCCTCCATACTGGTGATGTACTCAGTGCTATGTGATGGGAAATGAGGAAGTGAAGGTCCTCCATACTGGCGATGTACTCAGTGCTATGGGATGGGAAATGAGGAAGTGATGGTCCTCCATACTGGTGATGTACTCAGTGCTATGGGATGGGAAATGAGGAAGTGATGGTCCTCCATACTGGCGATGTACTCAGTGCTATGGGATGGGAAATGAGGTAGTGATGGTCCTCCATACTGGTGATGTACTCAGTGCTATGTGATGGGAAATGAAGAAGTGATGGTCCTCCATACTGGCGATGTACTCAGTGCTATGGGATGGGAAATGAGGTAGTGATGGTCCTCCATACTGGTGATGTACTCAGTGCTATGAGATGGGAAATGAAGAAGTGATGGTCCTCCATACTGGCGATGTACTCAGTGCTATGGGATGGGAAATGAAGAAGTGATGGTTCTCCATACTGGCGATGTACTCAGTGCTATGGGATGGGAAATGAGGAAGTGAAGGTCCTCCATACTGGTGATGTACTCAGTGCTATGGGATGGGAAATGAGGAAGTGATGGTCCTCCATACTGGCGATGTACTCAGTACTATGTGATGGGAAATGAGGAAGTGATGGTCCTCCATACTGGTGATGTACTCAGTGCTATGTGATGGGAAATGAGGAAGTGATGGTCCTCCATACTGGTGATGTACTCAGTGCTATGGGATGGGAAATGAGGAAGTGATGGTCCTCCATACTGGTGATTTACTCAGTGCTATGGGATGGGAAATGAAGAAGTGATGGTCCTCCATACTGGTGATGTACTCAGTGCTATGTGATGGGAAATGAGGAAGTGAAGGTACTCCATACTGGCGATGTACTCAGTGCTATGTGATGGGAAATGAGGAAGTGAAGGTCCTCCATACTGGTGATGTACTCAGTGCTATGTGATGGGAAATGAGGAAGTGATGGTCCTCCATACTGGTGATGTACTCAGTGCTATGGGATGGGAAATGAGGAAGTGAAGGTCCTCCATACTGGCGATGTACTCAGTGCTATGTGATGGGAAATGAGGAAGTGAAGGTCCTCCATACTGGTGATGTACTCAGTGCTATGGGATGGGAAATGAGGAAGTGATGGTCCTCCATACTGGTGATGTACTCAGTGCTATGTGATGGGAAATGAGGAAGTGATGGTCCTCCATACTGGTGATGTACTCAGTGCTATGTGATGGGAAATGAGGAAGTGAAGGTCCTCCATACTGGTGATGTACTCAGTGCTATGGGAAGGGAAATGAAGAAGTGATGGTCCTCCATACTGGCGATGTACTCAGTGCTATGGGATGGGAAATGAGGAAGTGATGGTCCTCCATACTGGTGATGTACTCAGTGCTATGTGATGGGAAATGAGGAAGTGATGGTCCTCCATACTGGTGATGTACTTAGTGCTATGGGATGGGAAATGAGGAAGTGACGGTCCTCCATACTGGTGATGTACTCAGTGCTATGGGATGGGAAATGAGGAAGTGATGGTCCTCCATACTGGCGATGTACTCAGTGCTATGGGATGGGAAATGAGGAAGTGAAGGTCCTCCATACTGGTGATGTACTCAGTGCTATGTGATGGGAAATGAGGAAGTGATGGTCCTCCATACTGGTGATGTACTCAGTGCTGTGTGATGGGAAATGAGGAAGTGATGGTCCTCCATACTGGCGATGTACTCAGTGCTATGGGATGGGAAATGAGGAAGTGATGGTCCTCCATACTGGTGATGTACTCAGTGCTGTGGGATGGGAAATGAGGAAGTGATGGTCCTCCATACTGGTGATGTACTCAGTGCTATGGGGTGGGAAATGAGGAAGTGATGGTCCTCCATACTGGTGATGTACTCAGTGCTGTGGGATGGGAAATGAGGAAGTGATGGTCCTCCATACTGGTGATGTACTCAGTGCTATGTGATGGGAAATGAGGAAGTGATGGCCCTCCATACTGGCGATGTACTCAGTGCTATGTGATGAGAAATGAGGAAGTGAAGGTCCTCCATACTGGCGATGTACTCAGTGCTATGTGATGAGAAATGAGGAAGTGATGGTCCTCCATACTGGTGATGTACTCAGTGCTATGGGATGGAAATGAGGAAGTGATGGTCCTCCATACTGGTGATGTACTCAGTGCTATGTGATGGGAAATGAGCAAGTGATGGTCCTCCATACTGGTGATGTACTCAGTGCTATGGGATGGGAAATGAGGAAGTGATGGTCCTCCATACTGGCGATGTACTCAGTGCTATGTGATGGGAAATGAGGAAGTGAAGGTCCTCCATACTGGTGATGTACTCAGTGCTATGGGATGGGAAATGAGGAAGTGAAGGTCCTCCATACTGGTGATGTACTCAGTGCTATGGGATGGGAAATGAGGAAGTGAAGGTCCTCCATACTGGCGATGTACTCAGTGCTATGGGATGGGAAATGAGGAAGTGATGGTCCTCCATACTGGTGATGTACTCAGTGCTATGGGATGGGAAATTAAGAAGTGATGGTTCTCCATACTGGCGATGTACTCAGTGCTATGGGATGGGAAATGAATAAGTGAAGGTCCTCCATACTGGTGATGTACTCAGTGCTATGGGATGGGAAATGAGGAAGTGATGGTCCTCCATACTGGCGATGTACTCAGTGCTATGGGATGGGAAATGAGGAAGTGATGGTCCTCCATACTGGTGATGTACTCAGTGCTATGTGATGAGAAATGAGGAAGTGATGGTCCTCCATACTGGTGATGTACTCAGTGCTATGGGATGGGAAATGAGGAAGTGATGGTCCTCCATACTGGCGATGTACTCAGTGCTATGTGATGGGAAATGAGGAAGTGATGGTCCTCCATACTGGTGATGTACTCAGTGCTATGTGATGAGAAATGAGGAAGTGATGGTCCTCCATACTGGTGATGTACTCAGTGCTATGGGATGGAAATGAGGAAGTGATGGTCCTTCATACTGGCGATGTACTCAGTGCTATGTGATGGGAAATGAGGAAGTGATGGTCCTCCATACTGGCGATGTACTCAGTGCTATGGGATGGGGAATGAGGAAGTGATGGTCCTCCATACTGGCGATGTACTCAGTGCTATGGGATGGGAAATGAGGAAGTGATGGTCCTCCATACTGGTGATGTACTCAGTGCTATGGGATGGGAAATGAGGAAGTGATGGTCCTCAATACTGACGATGTACTCAGTGCTATGGGATGGGAAATGAGGAAGTGATGGTCCTCCATACTGGTGATGTACTCAGTGCTATGTGATGGGAAATGAAGTGATGGTCCTCCATACTGGTGATGTACTCAGTGCTATGTGATGGGAAATGAAGAAGTGATGGTCCTCCATACTGGCGATGTACTCAGTGCTATGTGATGGGAAATGAGGAAGTGATGGTCCTCCATACTGGTGATGTACTCAGTGCTATGGGATGGGAAATGAGGAAGTGATGGTCCTCCATACTGGTGATGTACTCAGTGCTATGGGATGGGAAATGAGGAAGTGAAGGTCCTCCATACTGGCGATGTACTCAGTGCTATGGGATGGGAAATGAGGAAGTGATGGTCCTCCATACTGGCGATGTACTCAGTGCTATGGGATGGGAATGAGGAAGTGATGGTCCTCCATACTGGTGATGTACTCAGTGCTATGGGATGGGAAATGAGGAAGTGATGGTCCTCCATACTGGCGATGTACTCAGTGCTATGGGATGGGAAATGAGGAAGTGATGGTCCTCCATACTGGCGATGTACTCAGTGCTATGGGATGGGAAATGAGGAAGTGATGGTCCTCCATACTGGTGATGTACTCAGTGCTATGTGATGGAAATGAGGAAGTGATGGTCCTCCATACTGGCGATGTACTCAGTGCTATGGGATGGGAAATGAGGAAGTGATGGTCCTCCATACTGGTGATGTACTCAGTGCTATGTGATGGGAAATGAAGAAGTGATGGTCCTCCATACTGGTGATGTACTCAGTGCTATGGGATGGGAAATGAAGAAGTGATGGTCCTCCATACTGGCGATGTACTCAGTGCTATGGGATGGGAAATGAGGAAGTGATGGTCCCCCATACTGGTGATGTACTCAGTGCTATGGGAAGGGAAATGAAGAAGTGATGGTCCTCCATACTGGTGATTAGGGATGAGCTTCGTGTTCGAGTCGAACATACGTTCGACTC
Source organism: Rana muscosa (assembly GCA_029206835.1). Classification (NCBI taxonomy): domain Eukaryota; kingdom Metazoa; phylum Chordata; class Amphibia; order Anura; family Ranidae; genus Rana; species Rana muscosa. Next base: position 296,441,451 of record CM055119.1, read on the forward strand.
GAACATTGGCTGTTCGATCGTTCGACGAAGATCGAACGATTTGGGCCGTTCGCGCCAAATTCGAGTGACGCGAACGGCCCACAATGCACTACGCCATCGCAGTGTCATCCAGGCGCTGTGATTGGCCAAGCATGCACTGTGACCCCGCATGCTTGGCCAATCACAGCGCCGGCAGCGAGGAGAGCAATGATTGGCCACAGGCAGGATGCCTGTGGCCAATTATTGCTGAGGGTGTTTAGTACACGCCCCACACTATAAAAGGCCGCCAGCACGGCGGCCTAGTGTAGTGTGTTCCGGAGCAGGGATAGAGCAGCATAGGCAGGGACAGTGACTGTTATTTCTTTCTTGCTTAACCTGGATTCCTTTAGTTTAGGGAAAGAGAAGGATAGGTAGGGAGAGTGTCAGTGTGTTTTGTGCTTCTGCTATAGTGTGCTTAAAAAAAAACATTTATTCTAGGGACAGAAAACTCTAGGTAGGGACAGTGTCAGTTTCTTTCACTCTGCAAGTCCTTGTTTCCAGGGACCTGGAAGGACAGTGAGTGAATTGTCCTTTTGCTATATTGTGATTAAAAAAAACATTTATTCTAGGGACAGAAAACTCTAGGTAGGGACAGTGTCAGTTTCTTTCACTCTGCAAGTCCTTGTTTCCAGGGACCTGGAAGGACAGTGAGTGAATTGTCCTTTTGCTATATTGTGATTAAAAAAAACATTTTTTTCTAGGGACAGAAAACTGTAGGTAGGGAGAGTGTTTTTTTTCTTTCACTCTGCAAGTCCTTGTTTCCAGGGACCTGTAAGGACAGTGAGTTAATTTTCCTTGTGCTATATTGTGATTAAAAAAAACATTTATTCTAGGGACAGAAAACTCTAGGTAGGGACAGTGTCAGTTTCTTTCACTCTGCAAGTCCTTGTTTCCAGGGACCTGTAAGGACAGTGAGTTAATTTTCCTTGTGCTATATTGTGATTAAAAAAAACATTTATTCTAGGGACAGAAAACTCTAGGTAGGGACAGTGTCAGTTTCTTTCACTCTGCAAGTCCTTGTTTCCAGGGACCTGGAAGGACAGTGAGTGAATTGTCCTTTTGCTATATTGTGATTAAAAAAAACATTTTTTTCTAGGGACAGAAAACTGTAGGTAGGGAGAGTATTTTTTTTCTTTCACTCTGCAAGTCCTTGTTTCCAGGGACCTGTAAGGACAGTGAGTTAATTGTCCTTGTGCTATATTGTGCTGAAAAAAACATTTATTCCAGGGACAGAAAACTCTAGGTAGGGACAGTGTCAGTTTCTTTCACTCTGCAAGTCCTTGTTTCCAGGGACCTGGAAGGACAGTGAGTGAATTGTCCTTTTGCTATATTGTGATTAAAAAAAACATTTTTTTCTAGGGACAGAAAACTGTAGGTAGGGAGAGTATTTTTTTTCTTTCACTCTGCAAGTCCTTGTTTCCAGGGACCTGTAAGGACAGTGAGTTAATTGTCCTTGTGCTATATTGTGCTGAAAAAAACATTTATTCCAGGGACAGAAAACTCTAGGTAGGGACAGTGTCAGTTTCTTTCACTCTGCAAGTCCTTGTTTCCAGGGACCTGGAAGGACAGTGAGTGAATTGTCCTTTTGCTATATTGTGATTAAAAAAAACATTTTTTTCTAGGGACAGAAAACTGTAGGTAGGGAGAGTGTTTTTTTTCTTTCACTCTGCAAGTCCTTGTTTCCAGGGACCTGTAAGGACAGTGAGTTAATTTTCCTTGTGCTATATTGTGATTAAAAAAAACATTTATTCCAGGGACAGAAAACTCTAGGTAGGGACAGTGTCAGTTTCTTTCACTCTGCAAGTCCTTGTTTCCAGGGACCTGGAAGGACAGTGAGTGAATTGTCCTTTTGCTATATTGTGATTAAAAAAAACATTTTTTTCTAGGGACAGAAAACTGTAGGTAGGGAGAGTGTTTTTTTTCTTTCACTCTGCAAGTCCTTGTTTCCAGGGACCTGTAAGGACAGTGAGTTAATTTTCCTTGTGCTATATTGTGATTAAAAAAAACATTTATTCTAGGGACAGAAAACTCTAGGTAGGGACAGTGTCAGTTTCTTTCACTCTGCAAGTCCTTGTTTCCAGGGACCTGGAAGGACAGTGAGTGAATTGTCCTTTTGCTATATTGTGATTAAAAAAAACATTTTTTTCTAGGGACAGAAAACTGTAGGTAGGGAGAGTGTTTTTTTTCTTTCACTCTGCAAGTCCTTGTTTCCAGGGACCTGTAAGGACAGTGAGTTAATTTTCCTTGTGCTATATTGTGATTAAAAAAAACATTTTTTCTAGGGACAGAAAACTGTAGGTAGGGAGAGTGTTTTTTTTCTTTCACTCTGCAAGTCCTTGTTTCCAGGGACAGAGAAGGACACCTGAAGGTAGCCCTTATTGCTTTTTTCCCATCTCCCTGCAGGCCATCTATTAGAATGTCTGGAAGGCAAACAAGGAGAGGCAGACAGTCAGGAGGCAATAAAAGAGGGCAAGCAGGCTCTGTGTCTGGGGGCAACAGTGCTGGTCGTGGACGCGGTGCATTGTCATCAGCACATGGCCATGGGACACGCTTGTCCTTCTTTTCGGCAGCTGGACATGTTGAGCCACATCATGCCGAAGACTTGGTAGAGTGGATGACCAAGCCCTCCTCCTCCTCCTCATCCTCTCTCACCCAGGCTCAGGGTACTGGAAAAGCAGCTGCCAAAGCGTCGTCTTCCCTGGTATCAATGTCAGACAAATCATCAGTCACTCCTTCCCTAGACCCACCATGTCCTCCTCCTGAGGAGTCCCCCGAACTGTTTCAGCACAGTGTTGGGTACATGCTCCAGGAGGATGCCCAGCGTTTCGAAGGGTCTGATGATGAAACCCAGCTAGAGGAAGGCAGTAGCGTGAGAGCAGACAGAGGGGATGCTCAAGAAGGACACCAATCTGGCAGTCATGTTCCAGCAGCTGCAGCATACTGCCAGATTGGCTCCAGTGATGAGGAGGGAGGGGATGATGAGGTCAATGACTCCACGTGGGTGCCTAATAGGAGAGAGGAGGAGGAGGAGGATGAGGAGGAGGCACATCTCCAACGAGGCAGGATGCCCTTTGGTGGCCAGCGTAAGGGCAGTACACCGACGGAATCACACCGCAGAGCTCCGCCTGTGCAGGGCGCTGCCTCTGCCCGTCATTCAAAAAGTTCTTTGGTGTGGGCCTTTTTTGAGGCTAGTGCATCAGATCGCACAGCTGCTGTTTGCAACATATGTCTCAAGCGTATATCGCGTGGCCAAAACATCAGCCGCTTGGGTACCACATGCCTGACCAGACATATGTTGACCTGCCATGCAGCTCGTTGGCAAGCCTACCTCAAAGACCCACACCAAAGAACAAAGCGGACCTCTCCTTGCACCACATCAGCTGGGATCTCCAACCCCACTATAACTTCAGTCCTCTCTGAAACATGCACTGAGAGGAATGAAGGTGTAGAATTAGGTGTGTCACAGCCAAGTACTTGCGCCCACTCTGCTAGCAGTACACCGACGTCCGATTCTAGCAGGCAAATTTCCCTGCCCCAGCTGCTGGACCGTCGAAAGAAGTTCACTCCCAGCCATCCACATGCCCAGCGGTTGAATGCTAGCTTGGCTAAATTGCTAGCGCTTCAACTGCTGCCTTTTCAGTTGGTAGACTCGGCCCCCTTCCGTGAGTTTGTGCAATGTGCGGTTCCTCAGTGGCAGGTTCCCAAACGCCACTTTTTCTCACGGAAGGCTATTCCGGCTCTCTACCGGCATGTGGAAGGCAATGTCTTGGCCTCGCTGGACAGGGCGGTCAGCGGTAAGGTGCATATTACCGCTGACTCATGGTCCAGCAGGCATGGACAGGGACGTTACCTTTCTTTCACGGCCCATTGGGTCACTCTTTTGGCAGCTGGGAAGGATTCAGGACAAGGTGCAGTAGTGTTGGAGGTTGTCCCACCGCCACGCCTCCAAAATGCTACTACTGGTTGTGACACACCTCTCTCCTCCACCCCCTCCTCTTCTTCTTCCTCCATGGCCTCTTCCTGTGGTTTGTCCTATGAACCAGCGGTGCTCCGTAGCCGTTCACGGGGCTACGCAAGTACGCAGGCAAAAAGATGCCATGCCGTGCTTGCGCTGGTGTGTTTGGGGGACAGAAGCCACACTGGGGCAGAGGTCCTGTCTGCTCTGCAGGGCCAGGCCGAGAGGTGGTTGACGCCACGCCAGCTTAAGCCAGGAATGGTGGTTTGCGACAATGGCACCAACCTCCTCTCCGCCCTCCGACAGGGACAACTGACCCATGTGCCCTGTGTGGCTCACGTCCTTAACCTGGTGGTGCAGCGGTTCTTGGGCAGGTACCCGGGCTTACAGGATGTCCTGAGGCAGGCCAGGAAAGTCTGTGTGCATTTCCGCAGATCTTATAATGCCAGTGCTCGCCTGGCTGAGCTGCAAAAGGAGTTGAACCTGCCCAAGAACCGCCTTATATGTGACATGCCCACCAGGTGGAACTCAACGTTGGCCATGCTGCAGCGGCTGCACACGCAGCAGAGGGCCATCAATGAGTACCTGTGCGACTACGGCACCAGGACAGGGTCAGGGGAGCTTGGTTTTTTTTCTCCACGCCAGTGGGGCATGATCAGGGATGCATGCACTGTCCTGGCACCATTTGAGGAGGCCACGAGGATGGTGAGCAGTGACAGTGCATGCATCAGTGACACTGTACCTCTTGTCCACCTGTTGGAGCACACGCTGCGTGGAATAATGGACAGGGCACTTGAGGCAGAACAGAGGCAGGAAGAGGAGGACTTCCTTGCCTCTCAAGGCCCCCTTTACCCAGACAGTGTTCCTTCTGTCCCACCCATCGCACAGGAAGAGGAGGAGGAGGAGGAGGAGGAGGAGGATTGTGTCAGCATGGAGGTGGAGGCTGGCACTCAGCATCATCAGCAGCAGTCTTTTAGGGATGATTTACAGTCCCAAGAAACCAGTGGACTTGTACGTGGCTGGGAGGAGGTGGCTGCGGATCATGTCGTCCTTAGTGACCCAGAGGACTCCGGAGCGAATGCCTCAGCAAACCTACGCTGCATGGCCTCCCTGATCCTGCAAAGTCTGCGGAAGGATCCTCGTATTCTTCGGATCAAGGAGAGGGACCATTACTGGCTGGCCACTCTCCTTGATCCACGGTACAAGGGTAAGGTTGCGGACCTTATGTTACCGTCGCAGAGGGAGCAGAGGATGAGACAACTCCGGGAGGCCTTGCAGAAAGGTCTGTGCAACGCGTTCCCAGAGACTGGGAGGTTGCAAACTCCTGGTCCTGGACAACGAGTTGCTGAGGCTTCGGCCAGTCAAAGAAGGAGCGGTGGGGAAGGTGGCCGTCTGACCGATGCGTTCAGACAATTCTTTAGTCCGCAGCCCCAAAGTATGATTGGTTCCAGCAACCATCGCCAGCGTCTGATAAACATGGTGCAGGAATATCTAGGGGCAAGGTCAGACTTGGACACCTTCCCCACCGAAAATCCTCTGGCTTACTGGGTCTTGAGGATGGATCACTGGCCAGAGCTTGCACAGTATGCAATTGAGCTACTGGCCTGTCCTGCATCCAGCGTTCTTTCGGAACGCACATTCAGTGCTGCTGGAGGATTTGTCACGGATCACAGGGTGCGCCTGTCCACCGACTCGGTTGATCGACTGACTTTCATCAAGATGAACCAGTCTTGGATCACCACCAGCTACCACACACCTGATGCTGATATAACAGACTAATTGATTTTAACATGTCACATCCCTTCAAGACTGATGCTGATGCTGAGTGCCTGTGCTGTTATGTTGACTGGCTATCCTCCTCCTCCGAGTCCTCAATGATACGATTGATGATGATAGCTTGGAAGATCATTTTTGTTTATGGGTGCCGCCACCAGTGCCTAACGCCCAATTTTTCAGCCCCTGTTTAACAGGGGCGTGTCATTACAATTTTTGAAGCAATACTTTGCAACAGGGCTCATTGCTGTGCTCCAAGTACAGTATCTGTGAGGAGTTGCAGTGTTGTGCCACCAGTGCCTAAGGCCCAATTTTTCAGCCCCTGTTTAACAGGGGCGTGTCATTACAATTTTTGAAGCAATACTTTGCAACAGGGCTCATTGCTGTGCTCCAAGTACAGTATCTGTGAGGGGTTGCAGTGTTGTGCCACCAGTGCCTAAGGCCCAATTTTTCAGCCCCTGTTCAACAGGGGCATGTAATTACAATTCTTGATCTAATAATTCACAGCAGGGCCCATTGCTGCACCCACCAAGAGTAACTGTCAGGGCTTACAGTGTTGTGGCACCAGCACCACCATCAAAGGCCCAATTTTTACTACCACTGTTCAACAATTATATGTAATTAAAATTCCTGATATAATAGTTGACAGCAGGGCGTTCCAGCACCAACCAAGAGTAACTGTGAGTGCTTACAGTGTTGTGCCAACACCAACAACTAAGGGGCCAATTTCTGCAGAGTATATACGGCAGGTCCCTACTTTCAAACATCCAACTTACAAACGACTCCTACTTGCAAACGCAAGAAGACAACAGGAAGTGAGAGGAAATCTACCACTAGGAAGGAAAATTCTCTCCTGTAAGAATAAATATGGGAGAAAGTTGTCTCCTCTGTACTGATGCTTTATCAGCAATCCTTGTTTCAAGAAAAACACCACATTTCAAAAACAGTTCTCATTGGGACGGAAAGTGAGGTGAAATGTTCTGAACAGGGGCACAGACAGCAAAACAAATGTTACAGGGGTGATAACCCTTACCTATGTTTTCCAAAAAGTTTAAAAATAGATTTTTGGGCTGGAGCTACACTTCAACAATGTACCTGTTCAAAATTACAAACAGATTCTACATAAGAACAAACCTACAGTCCCTGTCTTGTATGCACCGCCTGTATACGGCTGTTCAGAGTATATAGGGCCTTTTTTATTTTATGTGCGGGGTTCCCCTTAATATCCATACAAGACCCAAAGGGGCTGGTAATGGGCTGGGGTAGGGGGGGGGGGGGTCATGGGGTAGCTATGCCATTTTTCTTAAAGAATTTCATCCATATTACCGGGACCAGACATTACATTAAAGCCGCAAGCAGTTTTAAATGGCTTTTTTTTCCTTTAGAAGTGTCATTTTGTGCAGGGACAGTTCTAAACACGGGAAACACGTGGCACTTCACAGGCATACTTTAGACACCCCCCAGGTACGATATTTAAAGGAATATTTGACTTTTTTTTTTTCACTTTATGCATCATTAAAATGACTGCTCCCGAAAAACGACCGTTTTTAAAACTTCTTTTTGCATTGATACATGTCCCCTGGTGCAGAACCCGGGTTCCCAAACCCTTTTTAGGACAATAACATGCATAATAGTTGTTATAATTAGCACTTTAGAATTCGAACGTTCGCATCCATTGTATTTAATAGGGTTTTAATGTTCGTACGAACTTTCGGTCCGTTCGCGGGTTCTGGTGCGAACCGAACCCGGGGGTGTTCGGCTCATCACTACTGGTGATGTACTCAGTGCTATGGGATGGGAAATGAGGAAGTGAAGGTCCTCCATACTGGTGATGTACTCAGTGCTATGGGATGGGAAATGAGGAAGTGATGGTCCTCCATACTGGTGATGTACTCAGTGCTATGGGATGGGAAATGAGGAAGTGATGGTCCTCCATACTGGTGATGTACTCAGTGCTATGGGATGTGAAATGAGGAAGTGATGGTCCTCCATACTGGCGATGTACTCAGTGCTATAGGATGGGAAATGAGGAAGTGATGGTCCTCCATACTGGTGATGTACTCAGTGCTATGGGATGGGAAATGAGGAAGTGAAGGTCCTCCATACTGGTGATGTACTCAGTGCTATGGGATGGGGAATGAGGAAGTGAAGGTCCTCCATACTGGCGATGTACTCAGTGCTATGGGATGGGGAATGAGGAAGTGATGGTCCTCCATACTGGTGATGTACTCAGTGCTATGGGATGGGAAATGAGGAAGTGATGGTCCTCCATACTGGCGATGTACTCAGTGCTATGGGATGGGAAATGAGGAAGTGATGGTCCTCCATACTGGTGATGTACTCAGTGCTATGTGATGGGAAATGAGGAAGTGATGGTCCTCCATACTGGTGATGTACTCAGTGCTATGTGATGAGAAATGAGGAAGTGATGGTCCTCCATACTGGCGATGTACTCAGTGCTATGGGATGGGAAATGAGGAAGTGATGGTCCTCCATACTGGCGATGTACTCAGTGCTATGGGATGGGAAATGAGGAAGTGAAGGTCCTCCATACTGGTGATGTACTCAGTGCTATGGGATGGGGAATGAGGAAGTGAAGGTCCTCCATACTGGCGATGTACTCAGTGCTATGGGATGGGAAATGAGGAAGTGATGGTCCTCCATACTGGCGATGTACTCAGTGCTATGTGATGGGAAATGAAGAAGTGATGGTCCTCCATACTGGTGATGTACTCAGTGCTATGGGATGGGAAATGAGGAAGTGAAGGTCCTCCATACTGGCGATGTACTCAGTGCTATGGGATGGGAAATGAGGAAGTGAAGGTCCTCCATACTGGCGATGTACTCAGTGCTATGTGATGGGAAATGAGGAAGTGATGGTCCTCCATACTGGCGATGTACTCAGTGCTATGGGATGGGAATGAAGAAGTGATGGTCCTCCATACTGGCGATGTACTCAGTGCTATGGGATGGGAAATGAGGAAGTGAAGGTCCTCCATACTGGCAATGTACTCAGTGCTATGTGATGGGAAATGAAGAAGTGATGGTCCTCCATACTGGCGATGTACTCAGTGCTATGGGATGGGAAATGAGGTAGTGATGGTCCTCCATACTGGTGATGTACTCAGTGCTATGTGATGGGAAATGAAGAAGTGACGGTCCTCCATACTGGTGATGTACTCAGTGCTATGTGATGGGAAATGAGGAAGTGAAGGTCCTCCATACTGGTGATGTACTCAGTGCTATGTGATGGGAAATGAAGAAGTGAAGGTCCTCCATACTGGCGATGTACTCAGTGCTATGGGATGGGAAATGAGGTAGTGATGGTCCTCCATACTGGTGATGTACTCAGTGCTATGTGATGGGAAATGAAGAAGTGAAGGTCCTCCATACTGGCGATGTACTCAGTGCTATGGGATGGGAAATGAGGAAGTGATGGTCCTCCATACTGGTGATGTACTCAGTGCTATGGGATGGGAAATGAGGTAGTGATGGTCCTCCATACTGGTGATGTACTCAGTGCTATGTGATGGGAAATGAAGAAGTGATGGTCCTCCATACTGGCGATGTACTCAGTGCTATGGGATGGGAAATGAAGAAGTGATGGTTCTCCATACTGGCGATGTACTCAGTGCTATGGGATGGGAAATGAAGAAGTGATGGTCCTCCATACTGGTGATGTACTCAGTGCTATGGGATGGGAAATGAGGAAGTGATGGTCCTCCATACTGGCGATGTACTCAGTGCTATGGGATGGGAAATGAAGAAGTGATGGTCCTCCATACTGGTGATGTACTCAGTGCTATGTGATGGGAAATGAGGAAGTGAAGGTCCTCCATACTGGCGATGTACTCAGTGCTATGTGATGGGAAATGAGGAAGTGAAGGTCCTCCATACTGGCGATGTACTCAGTGCTATGTGATGGGAAATGAGGAAGTGAAGGTCCTCCATACTGGTGATGTACTCAGTGCTATGTGATGGGAAATGAGGAAGTGATGGTCCTCCATACTGGCGATGTACTCAGTGCTATGGGATGGGAAATGAGGTAGTGATGGTCCTCCATACTGGTGATGTACTCAGTGCTATGGGATGGGAAATGAGGAAGTGAAGGTCCTCCATACTGGCGATGTACTCAGTGCTATGTGATGGGAAATGAGGAAGTGAAGGTCCTCCATACTGGTGATGTACTCAGTGCTATGGGATGGGAAATGAGGAAGTGATGGTCCTCCATACTGGTGATGTACTCAGTGCTATGGGATGGGAAATGAGGAAGTGATGGTCCTCCATACTGGTGATTTACTCAGTGCTATGGGATGGGAAATGAGGAAGTGATGGTCCTCCATACTGGTGATGTACTCAGTGCTATGTGATGGGAAATGAGGAAGTGATGGTCCTCCATACTGGCGATGTACTCAGTGCTATGGGATGGAAATGAAGAAGTGACGGTCCTCCATACTGGTGATGTACTCAGTGCTATGGGATGGGAAATGAAGAAGTGATGGTCCTCCATACTGGTGATGTACTCAGTGCTATGGGATGGGAAATGAGGAAGTGATGGTCCTCCATACTGGTGATGTACTCAGTGCTATGTGATGGGAAATGAGGAAGTGATGGTCCTCCATACTGGTGATGTACTCAGTGCTGTGGGATGGGAAATGAGGAAGTGATGGTCCTCCATACTGGTGATGTACTCAGTGCTATGGGATGGGAAATGAGGAAGTGAAGGTCCTCCATACTGGTGATGTACTCAGTGCAATGGGATGGGAAATGAAGAAGTGATGGTCCTCCATACTGGCGATGTACTCAGTGCTGTGGGATGGGAAATGAGGAAGTGATGGTCCTCCATACTGGTGATGTACTCAGTGCTATGTGATGGGAAATGAGGAAGTGATGGTCCTCCATACTGGTGATGTACTCAGTGCTATGGGATGGGAAATGAGGAAGTGATGGTCCTCCATACTGGCGATGTACTCAGTGCTATGTGATGGGAAATGAGGAAGTGATGGTCCTCCATACTGGTGATGTACTCAGTGCTATGTGATGAGAAATGAGGAAGTGATGGTCCTCCATACTGGTGATGTACTCAGTGCTATGGGATGGAAATGAGGAAGTGATGGTCCTCCATACTGGCGATATACTCAGTGCTATGTGATGGGAAATGAGGAAGTGATGGTCCTCCATACTGGCGATGTACTCAGTGCTATGGGATGGGGAATGAGGAAGTGATGGTCCTCCATACTGGCGATGTACTCAGTGCTATGGGATGGGAAATGAGGAAGTGATGGTCCTCCATACTGGTGATGTACTCAGTGCTATGGGATGGGAAATGAGGAAGTGATGGTCCTCCATACTGGTGATGTACTCAGTGCTATGGGATGGGAAATGAGGAAGTGATGGTCCTCAATACTGACGATGTACTCAGTGCTATGGGATGGGAAATGAGGAAGTGATGGTCCTCCATACTGGTGATGTACTCAGTGCTATGTGATGGGAAATGAAGTGATGGTCCTCCATACTGGTGATGTACTCAGTGCTATGTGATGGGAAATGAAGAAGTGATGGTCCTCCATACTGGCGATGTACTCAGTGCTATGTGATGGGAAATGAGGAAGTGATGGTCCTCCATACTGGTGATGTACTCAGTGCTATGGGATGGGAAATGAGGAAGTGATGGTCCTCCATACTGGTGATGTACTCAGTGCTATGGGATGGGAAATGAGGAAGTGAAGGTCCTCCATACTGGCGATGTACTCAGTGCTATGGGATGGGAAATGAGGAAGTGATGGTCCTCCATACTGGTGATGTACTCAGTGCTATGGGATGGGAATGAGGAAGTGATGGTCCTCCATACTGGTGATGTACTCAGTGCTATGGGATGGGAAATGAGGAAGTGATGGTCCTCCATACTGGCGATGTACTCAGTGCTATGGGATGGGAAATGAGGAAGTGATGGTCCTCCATACTGGCGATGTACTCAGTGCTATGGGATGGGAAATGAGGAAGTGAAGGTCCTCCATACTGGCGATGTACTCAGTGCTATGGGATGGGAAATGAGGAAGTGATGGTCCTCCATACTGGTGATGTACTCAGTGCTATGTGATGGAAATGAGGAAGTGATGGTCCTCCATACTGGCGATGTACTCAGTGCTATGGGATGGGAAATGAGGAAGTGATGGTCCTCCATACTGGTGATGTACTCAGTGCTATGTGATGGGAAATGAAGAAGTGATGGTCCTCCATACTGGCGATGTACTCAGTGCTATGGGATGGGAAATGAGGAAGTGATGGTCCCCCATACTGGTGATGTACTCAGTGCTATGGGAAGGGAAATGAAGAAGTGATGGTCCTCCATACTGGTGATGTACTCAGTGCTATGGGATGGGAAATGAGGAAGTGAAGGTCCTCCATACTGGTGATGTACTCAGTGCTATGGGATGGGAAATGAGGAAGTGATGGTCCTCCATACTGGTGATGTACTCAGTGCTATGGGATGTGAAATGAGGAAGTGATGGTCCTCCATACTGGCGATGTACTCAGTGCTATAGGATGGGAAATGAGGAAGTGATGGTCCTCCATACTGGTGATGTACTCAGTGCTATGGGATGGGAAATGAGGAAGTGAAGGTCCTCCATACTGGTGATGTACTCAGTGCTATGGGATGGGGAATGAGGAAGTGAAGGTCCTCCATACTGGCGATGTACTCAGTGCTATGGGATGGGGAATGAGGAAGTGATGGTCCTCCATACTGGTGATGTACTCAGTGCTATGGGATGGGAAATGAGGAAGTGATGGTCCTCCATACTGGCGATGTACTCAGTGCTATGGGATGGGAAATGAGGAAGTGATGGTCCTCCATACTGGTGATGTACTCAGTGCTATGTGATGGGAAATGAGGAAGTGATGGTCCTCCATACTGGTGATGTACTCAGTGCTATGGGATGGGAAATGAGGAAGTGATGGTCCTCCATACTGGCGATGTACTCAGTGCTATGGGATGGGAAATGAGGAAGTGATGGTCCTCCATACTGGCGATGTACTCAGTGCTATGGGATGGGAAATGAGGAAGTGAAGGTCCTCCATACTGGTGATGTACTCAGTGCTATGTGATGGGAAATGAGGAAGTGAAGGTCCTCCATACTGGTGATGTACTCAGTGCTATGGGATGGGAAATGAGGAAGTGAAGGTCCTCCATACTGGTGATGTACTCAGTGCTATGGGATGGGGAATGAGGAAGTGAAGGTCCTCCATACTGGCGATGTACTCAGTGCTATGGGATGGGAAATGAGGAAGTGATGGTCCTCCATACTGGCGATGTACTCAGTGCTATGTGATGGGAAATGAAGAAGTGATGGTCCTCCATACTGGTGATGTACTCAGTGCTATGGGATGGGAAATGAGGAAGTGAAGGTCCTCCATACTGGCGATGTACTCAGTGCTATGGGATGGGAAATGAGGAAGTGAAGGTCCTCCATACTGGCGATGTACTCAGTGCTATGGGATGGGAAATGAGGAAGTGATGGTCCTCCATACTGGCGATGTACTCAGTGCTATGGGATGGGAATGAAGAAGTGATGGTCCTCCATACTGGCGATGTACTCAGTGCTATGGGATGGGAAATGAGGAAGTGAAGGTCCTCCATACTGGCGATGTACTCAGTGCTATGTGATGGGAAATGAAGAAGTGATGGTCCTCCATACTGGCGATGTACTCAGTGCTATGGGATGGGAAATGAGGAAGTGATGGTCCCCCATACTGGTGATGTACTCAGTGCTATGGGAAGGGAAATGAAGAAGTGATGGTCCTCCATACTGGTGATGTACTCAGTGCTATGGGATGGGAAATGAGGAAGTGAAGGTCCTCCATACTGGTGATGTACTCAGTGCTATGGGATGGGAAATGAGGAAGTGATGGTCCTCCATACTGGTGATGTACTCAGTGCTATGGGATGGGAAATGAGGAAGTGATGGTCCTCCATACTGGTGATGTACTCAGTGCTATGGGATGTGAAATGAGGAAGTGATGGTCCTCCATACTGGCGATGTACTCAGTGCTATAGGATGGGAAATGAGGAAGTGATGGTCCTCCATACTGGTGATGTACTCAGTGCTATGGGATGGGAAATGAGGAAGTGAAGGTCCTCCATACTGGTGATGTACTCAGTGCTATGGGATGGGGAATGAGGAAGTGAAGGTCCTCCATACTGGCGATGTACTCAGTGCTATGGGATGGGGAATGAGGAAGTGATGGTCCTCCATACTGGTGATGTACTCAGTGCTATGGGATGGGAAATGAGGAAGTGATGGTCCTCCATACTGGCGATGTACTCAGTGCTATGGGATGGGAAATGAGGAAGTGATGGTCCTCCATACTGGTGATGTACTCAGTGCTATGTGATGGGAAATGAGGAAGTGATGGTCCTCCATACTGGTGATGTACTCAGTGCTATGGGATGGGAAATGAGGAAGTGATGGTCCTCCATACTGGCGATGTACTCAGTGCTATGGGATGGGAAATGAGGAAGTGATGGTCCTCCATACTGGCGATGTACTCAGTGCTATGGGATGGGAAATGAGGAAGTGAAGGTCCTCCATACTGGTGATGTACTCAGTGCTATGGGATGGGAAATGAGGAAGTGAAGGTCCTCCATACTGGTGATGTACTCAGTGCTATGGGATGGGGAATGAGGAAGTGAAGGTCCTCCATACTGGCGATGTACTCAGTGCTATGGGATGGGAAATGAGGAAGTGATGGTCCTCCATACTGGCGATGTACTCAGTGCTATGTGATGGGAAATGAAGAAGTGATGGTCCTCCATACTGGTGATGTACTCAGTGCTATGGGATGGGAAATGAGGAAGTGAAGGTCCTCCATACTGGCGATGTACTCAGTGCTATGGGATGGGAAATGAGGAAGTGAAGGTCCTCCATACTGGCGATGTACTCAGTGCTATGTGATGGGAAATGAGGAAGTGATGGTCCTCCATACTGGCGATGTACTCAGTGCTATGGGATGGGAATGAAGAAGTGATGGTCCTCCATACTGGCGATGTACTCAGTGCTATGGGATGGGAAATGAGGAAGTGAAGGTCCTCCATACTGGCGATGTACTCAGTGCTATGGGATGGGAAATGAGGTAGTGATGGTCCTCCATACTGGTGATGTACTCAGTGCTATGTGATGGGAAATGAAGAAGTGAAGGTCCTCCATACTGGCGATGTACTCAGTGCTATGGGATGGGAAATGAGGTAGTGATGGTCCTCCATACTGGTGATGTACTCAGTGCTATGTGATGGGAAATGAAGAAGTGAAGGTCCTCCATACTGGCGATGTACTCAGTGCTATGGGATGGGAAATGAGGAAGTGATGGTCCTCCATACTGGTGATGTACTCAGTGCTATGGGATGGGAAATGAGGTAGTGATGGTCCTCCATACTGGTGATGTACTCAGTGCTATGGGATGGGAAATGAGGAAGTGATGGTCCTCCATACTGGCGATGTACTCAGTGCTATGGGATGGGAAATGAAGAAGTGATGGTTCTCCATACTGGCGATGTACTCAGTGCTATGGGATGGGAAATGAGGAAGTGAAGGTCCTCCATACTGGCGATGTACTCAGTGCTATGTGATGGGAAATGAGGAAGTGAAGGTCCTCCATACTGGTGATGTACTCAGTGCTATGGGATGGGAAATGAGGAAGTGATGGTCCTCCATACTGGTGATGTACTCAGTGCTATGGGATGGGAAATGAGGAAGTGATGGTCCTCCATACTGGTGATTTACTCAGTGCTATGGGATGGGAAATGAGGAAGTGATGGTCCTCCATACTGGTGATGTACTCAGTGCTATGTGATGGGAAATGAGGAAGTGATGGTCCTCCATACTGGCGATGTACTCAGTGCTATGGGATGGAAATGAAGAAGTGACGGTCCTCCATACTGGTGATGTACTCAGTGCTATGGGATGGGAAATGAAGAAGTGATGGTCCTCCATACTGGTGATGTACTCAGTGCTATGGGATGGGAAATGAGGAAGTGATGGTCCTCCATACTGGTGATGTACTCAGTGCTATGTGATGGGAAATGAGGAAGTGATGGTCCTCCATACTGGTGATGTACTCAGTGCTGTGGGATGGGAAATGAGGAAGTGATGGTCCTCCATACTGGTGATGTACTCAGTGCTATGGGATGGGAAATGAGGAAGTGAAGGTCCTCCATACTGGTGATGTACTCAGTGCAATGGGATGGGAAATGAAGAAGTGATGGTCCTCCATACTGGCGATGTACTCAGTGCTATGAGATGGGGAATGAGGAAGTGATGGTCCTCCATACTGGTGATGTACTCAGTGCTATGTGATGGGAAATGAGGAAGTGAAGGTCCTCCATACTGGTGATGTACTCAGTGCTATGGGATGGGAAATGAGGAAGTGAAGGTCCTCCATACTGGTGATGTACTCAGTGCTATGGGATGGGAAATGAGGAAGTGATGGTCCTCCATACTGGTGATGTTCTCAGTGCTATGTGATGGAAAATGAGGAAGTGAAGGTCCTCCATACTGGTGATGTACTCAGTGCTATGTGATGGGAAATGAAGAAGTGACGGTCCTCCATACTGGCGATGTACTCAGTGCTATGGGATGGGAAATGAGGAAGTGATGGTCCTCCATACTGGCGATGTACTCAGTGCTATGTGATGGGAAATGGAGAAGTGATGGTCCTCCATACTGGCGATGTACTCAGTGCTATGGGATGGGAATGAGGAAGTGATGGTCCTCCATACTGGTGATGTACTCAGTGCTATGTGATGGGAAATGAGGAAGTGAAGGTCCTCCATACTGGCGATGTACTCAGTGCTATGGGATGGGAAATGAGGAAGTGATGGTCCCCCATACTGGTGATGTACTCAGTGCTATGGGAAGGGAAATGAAGAAGTGATGGTCCTCCATACTGGTGATGTACTCAGTGCTATGGGATGGGAAATGAGGAAGTGAAGGTCCTCCATACTGGTGATGTACTCAGTGCTATGGGATGGGAAATGAGGAAGTGATGGTCCTCCATACTGGTGATGTACTCAGTGCTATGGGATGGGAAATGAGGAAGTGATGGTCCTCCATACTGGTGATGTACTCAGTGCTATGGGATGTGAAATGAGGAAGTGATGGTCCTCCATACTGGCGATGTACTCAGTGCTATAGGATGGGAAATGAGGAAGTGATGGTCCTCCATACTGGTGATGTACTCAGTGCTATGGGATGGGAAATGAGGAAGTGAAGGTCCTCCATACTGGTGATGTACTCAGTGCTATGGGATGGGGAATGAGGAAGTGAAGGTCCTCCATACTGGCGATGTACTCAGTGCTATGGGATGGGGAATGAGGAAGTGATGGTCCTCCATACTGGTGATGTACTCAGTGCTATGGGATGGGAAATGAGGAAGTGATGGTCCTCCATACTGGCGATGTACTCAGTGCTATGGGATGGGAAATGAGGAAGTGATGGTCCTCCATACTGGTGATGTACTCAGTGCTATGTGATGGGAAATGAGGAAGTGATGGTCCTCCATACTGGTGATGTACTCAGTGCTATGGGATGGGAAATGAGGAAGTGATGGTCCTCCATACTGGCGATGTACTCAGTGCTATGGGATGGGAAATGAGGAAGTGATGGTCCTCCATACTGGCGATGTACTCAGTGCTATGGGATGGGAAATGAGGAAGTGAAGGTCCTCCATACTGGTGATGTACTCAGTGCTATGGGATGGGAAATGAGGAAGTGAAGGTCCTCCATACTGGTGATGTACTCAGTGCTATGGGATGGGGAATGAGGAAGTGAAGGTCCTCCATACTGGCGATGTACTCAGTGCTATGGGATGGGAAATGAGGAAGTGATGGTCCTCCATACTGGCGATGTACTCAGTGCTATGTGATGGGAAATGAAGAAGTGATGGTCCTCCATACTGGTGATGTACTCAGTGCTATGGGATGGGAAATGAGGAAGTGAAGGTCCTCCATACTGGCGATGTACTCAGTGCTATGGGATGGGAAATGAGGAAGTGAAGGTCCTCCATACTGGCGATGTACTCAGTGCTATGTGATGGGAAATGAGGAAGTGATGGTCCTCCATACTGGCGATGTACTCAGTGCTATGGGATGGGAATGAAGAAGTGATGGTCCTCCATACTGGCGATGTACTCAGTGCTATGGGATGGGAAATGAGGAAGTGAAGGTCCTCCATACTGGCGATGTACTCAGTGCTATGGGATGGGAAATGAGGTAGTGATGGTCCTCCATACTGGTGATGTACTCAGTGCTATGTGATGGGAAATGAAGAAGTGAAGGTCCTCCATACTGGCGATGTACTCAGTGCTATGGGATGGGAAATGAGGTAGTGATGGTCCTCCATACTGGTGATGTACTCAGTGCTATGTGATGGGAAATGAAGAAGTGAAGGTCCTCCATACTGGCGATGTACTCAGTGCTATGGGATGGGAAATGAGGAAGTGATGGTCCTCCATACTGGTGATGTACTCAGTGCTATGGGATGGGAAATGAGGTAGTGATGGTCCTCCATACTGGTGATGTACTCAGTGCTATGGGATGGGAAATGAGGAAGTGATGGTCCTCCATACTGGCGATGTACTCAGTGCTATGGGATGGGAAATGAAGAAGTGATGGTTCTCCATACTGGCGATGTACTCAGTGCTATGGGATGGGAAATGAGGAAGTGAAGGTCCTCCATACTGGCGATGTACTCAGTGCTATGTGATGGGAAATGAGGAAGTGATGGTCCTCCATACTGGTGATTTACTCAGTGCTATGGGATGGGAAATGAGGAAGTGATGGTCCTCCATACTGGTGATGTACTCAGTGCTATGTGATGGGAAATGAGGAAGTGATGGTCCTCCATACTGGCGATGTACTCAGTGCTATGGGATGGAAATGAAGAAGTGACGGTCCTCCATACTGGTGATGTACTCAGTGCTATGGGATGGGAAATGAAGAAGTGATGGTCCTCCATACTGGTGATGTACTCAGTGCTATGGGATGGGAAATGAGGAAGTGATGGTCCTCCATACTGGTGATGTACTCAGTGCTATGTGATGGGAAATGAGGAAGTGATGGTCCTCCATACTGGTGATGTACTCAGTGCTGTGGGATGGGAAATGAGGAAGTGATGGTCCTCCATACTGGTGATGTACTCAGTGCTATGGGATGGGAAATGAGGAAGTGAAGGTCCTCCATACTGGTGATGTACTCAGTGCAATGGGATGGGAAATGAAGAAGTGATGGTCCTCCATACTGGCGATGTACTCAGTGCTATGAGATGGGGAATGAGGAAGTGATGGTCCTCCATACTGGTGATGTACTCAGTGCTATGTGATGGGAAATGAGGAAGTGAAGGTCCTCCATACTGGTGATGTACTCAGTGCTATGGGATGGGAAATGAGGAAGTGAAGGTCCTCCATACTGGTGATGTACTCAGTGCTATGGGATGGGAAATGAGGAAGTGATGGTCCTCCATACTGGTGATGTTCTCAGTGCTATGTGATGGAAAATGAGGAAGTGAGGAAGTGTGGGATGGGAAATGAGGAAGTGATGGTCCTCCATACTGGTGATGTACTCAGTGCTATGTGATGGGAAATGAAGAAGTGACGGTCCTCCATACTGGCGATGTACTCAGTGCTATGGGATGGGAAATGAGGAAGTGATGGTCCTCCATACTGGCGATGTACTCAGTGCTATGTGATGGGAAATGGAGAAGTGATGGTCCTCCATACTGGCGATGTACTCAGTGCTATGGGATGGGAATGAGGAAGTGATGGTCCTCCATACTGGTGATGTACTCAGTGCTATGTGATGGGAAATGAGGAAGTGAAGGTCCTCCATACTGGTGATGTACTCAGTGCTATGGGAAGGGAAATGAAGAAGTGATGGTCCTCCATACTGGCGATGTACTCAGTGCTATGGGATGGGAAATGAGGAAGTGATGGTCCTCCATACTGGTGATGTACTCAGTGCTATGTGATGGGAAATGAGGAAGTGATGGTCCTCCATACTGGTGATGTACTTAGTGCTATGGGATGGGAAATGAGGAAGTGATGGTCCTCCATACTGGCGATGTACTCAGTGCTATGGGATGGGAAATGAGGAAGTGAAGGTCCTCCATACTGGTGATGTACTCAGTGCTATGTGATGGGAAATGAGGAAGTGATGGTCCTCCATACTGGTGATGTACTCAGTGCTGTGTGATGGGAAATGAGGAAGTGATGGTCCTCCATACTGGCGATGTACTCAGTGCTATGGGATGGGAAATGAGGAAGTGATGGTCCTCCATACTGGTGATGTACTCAGTGCTGTGGGATGGGAAATGAGGAAGTGATGGTCCTCCATACTGGTGATGTACTCAGTGCTATGGGGTGGGAAATGAGGAAGTGATGGTCCTCCATACTGGTGATGTACTCAGTGCTGTGGGATGGGAAATGAGGAAGTGATGGTCCTCCATACTGGTGATGTACTCAGTGCTATGTGATGGGAAATGAGGAAGTGATGGCCCTCCATACTGGCGATGTACTCAGTGCTATGTGATGAGAAATGAGGAAGTGAAGGTCCTCCATACTGGCGATGTACTCAGTGCTATGTGATGAGAAATGAGGAAGTGATGGTCCTCCATACTGGTGATGTACTCAGTGCTATGGGATGGAAATGAGGAAGTGATGGTCCTCCATACTGGTGATGTACTCAGTGCTATGTGATGGGAAATGAGCAAGTGATGGTCCTCCATACTGGTGATGTACTCAGTGCTATGGGATGGGAAATGAGGAAGTGATGGTCCTCCATACTGGCGATGTACTCAGTGCTATGTGATGGGAAATGAGGAAGTGAAGGTCCTCCATACTGGTGATGTACTCAGTGCTATGGGATGGGAAATGAGGAAGTGAAGGTCCTCCATACTGGTGATGTACTCAGTGCTATGGGATGGGAAATGAGGAAGTGAAGGTCCTCCATACTGGCGATGTACTCAGTGCTATGGGATGGGAAATGAGGAAGTGATGGTCCTCCATACTGGTGATGTACTCAGTGCTATGGGATGGGAAATGAAGAAGTGATGGTTCTCCATACTGGCGATGTACTCAGTGCTATGGGATGGGAAATGAATAAGTGAAGGTCCTCCATACTGGTGATGTACTCAGTGCTATGGGATGGGAAATGAGGAAGTGATGGTCCTCCATACTGGCGATGTACTCAGTGCTATGGGATGGGAATGAGGAAGTGATGGTCCTCCATACTGGTGATGTACTCAGTGCTATGGGATGGGAAATGAGGAAGTGATGGTCCTCCATACTGGCGATGTACTCAGTGCTATGGGATGGGAAATGAGGAAGTGATGGTCCTCCATACTGGCGATGTACTCAGTGCTATGGGATGGGAAATGAGGAAGTGATGGTCCTCCATACTGGTGATGTACTCAGTGCTATGTGATGGAAATGAGGAAGTGATGGTCCTCCATACTGGCGATGTACTCAGTGCTATGTGATGGGAAATGAAGAAGTGATGGTCCTCCATACTGGTGATGTACTCAGTGCTATGGGATGGGAAATGAGGAAGTGATGGTCCTCCATACTGGTGATGTACTCAGTGCTATGGGATGGGAAATGAGGAAGTGAAGGTCCTCCATACTGGTGATGTACTCAGTGCTATGGGATGGGAAATGAGGAAGTGATGGTCCTCCATACTGGTGATGTACTCAGTGCTATGGGATGTGAAATGAGGAAGTGATGGTCCTCCATACTGGCTATGTACTCAGTGCTATAGGATGGGAAATGAGGAAGTGATGGTCCTCCATACTGGTGATGTACTCAGTGCTATGGGATGGGAAATGAGGAAGTGAAGGTCCTCCATACTGGTGATGTACTCAGTGCTATGGGATGGGGAATGAGGAAGTGAAGGTCCTCCATACTGGCGATGTACTCAGTGCTATGGGATGGGGAATGAGGAAGTGATGGTCCTCCATACTGGTGATGTACTCAGTGCTATGGGATGGGAAATGAGGAAGTGATGGTCCTCCATACTGGCGATGTACTCAGTGCTATGGGATGGGAAATGAGGAAGTGATGGTCCTCCATACTGGTGATGTACTCAGTGCTATGTGATGGGAAATGAGGAAGTGATGGTCCTCCATACTGGTGATGTACTCAGTGCTATGGGATGGGAAATGAGGAAGTGATGGTCCTCCATACTGGCGATGTACTCAGTGCTATGGGATGGGAAATGAGGAAGTGATGGTCCTCCATACTGGCGATGTACTCAGTGCTATGGGATGGGAAATGAGGAAGTGAAGGTCCTCCATACTGGTGATGTACTCAGTGCTATGTGATGGGAAATGAGGAAGTGAAGGTCCTCCATACTGGTGATGTACTCAGTGCTATGGGATGGGAAATGAGGAAGTGAAGGTCCTCCATACTGGTGATGTACTCAGTGCTATGGGATGGGGAATGAGGAAGTGAAGGTCCTCCATACTGGCGATGTACTCAGTGCTATGGGATGGGAAATGAGGAAGTGATGGTCCTCCATACTGGCGATGTACTCAGTGCTATGTGATGGGAAATGAAGAAGTGATGGTCCTCCATACTGGTGATGTACTCAGTGCTATGGGATGGGAAATGAGGAAGTGAAGGTCCTCCATACTGGCGATGTACTCAGTGCTATGGGATGGGAAATGAGGAAGTGAAGGTCCTCCATACTGGCGATGTACTCAGTGCTATGGGATGGGAAATGAGGAAGTGATGGTCCTCCATACTGGCGATGTACTCAGTGCTATGGGATGGGAATGAAGAAGTGATGGTCCTCCATACTGGCGATGTACTCAGTGCTATGGGATGGGAAATGAGGAAGTGAAGGTCCTCCATACTGGCGATGTACTCAGTGCTATGGGATGGGGAATGAAGAAGTGATGGTCCTCCATACTGGCGATGTACTCAGTGCTATGGGATGGGAATGAAGAAGTGATGGTCCTCCATACTGGTGATGTACTCAGTGCTATGGGATGGGAATGAAGAAGTGATGGTCCTCCATACTGGCGATGTACTCAGTGCTATGGGGTGGCGGCACTGACAGTTCCTGAAGGGTGACAGTGTGCAGATTAGTCCTCGTCTCCTCCGTACATGTCCGCCAGCTTGGTGAAGCGCGGCCCCCAGTCATTCAGAGCGCTGCAATCCTGATCCCCGCCGGAGGAGTGCAGGGAGCTGAGAGAGGCGGCGTCCGACCTGCTTCCTTCATAGTCCAATCGTATGGAGAGGGGGGATGGGGCCATGCGGTCATTTTTCAAATTCATTTTATTGTATCTGACAAATACAAAAGGAAAAAAACGTCAATCATCCAGACAGAAATCTTGTGAGCTGATAACTTCCTGTACTCTCTGCACTGCTATCAGTTACATTGTTCCATGCTAACTCTGAGAACTACAAAACACCTCCCCTGTTATTGAGATGAGGGGACAGTGTTATGAAGTCCTAACACTCTCCCTGTCCTATGGCGTGTAAACATTTTTTTGCTCCTGGGTTCAGATACAATTTAAGGATCACATAATCTGAACACTTCTACAACACAAGGGGTCTATTTCACAAAGTTCTCACACAAGGGAGAGGGGCTTTGTATCAGCCATGTGACTTTTATTTTATATTGCAATATTTTTTATTGAGGTAAATACAAAACAGGAGAGAAAAAAAAAAATTAAGTCAATAAAAAAAAAAAAGGGAAGAAAATGAACAAATAGCCGGGTTACATTCGGCCAAGCATTTAAACGTTTTGACAATGTACAGGTCCTTCTCAAAAAATGAGCATATTGTGATAAAGTTCATTATTTTCTGTAATGTACTGATAAACATTAGACTTTCATATATTTTAGATTCATTACACACAACTGAAGTAGTTCAAGCCTTTTCTTGTTTTAATATTGATGATTTTGGCATACAGCTCATGAAAACCCCAAAATCCTATCTCAAAAAATTAGCATATTTCATCCGACCAATAAAAGAAAAGTGTTTTTAATACAAAAAAAGTCAACCTTCAAATAATTCTGTTCAGTTATGCACTCAATACTTGGTCGGGAATCCTTTTGCAGAAATGACTGCTTCAATGCGGCGTGGCATGGAGGCAACCAGCCTGTGGCACTGCTGAGGTGTTATGGAGGCCCAGGATGCTTCGATAGCGGCCTTAAGCTCATCCAGAGTGTTGGGTCTTGCGTCTCTCAACTTTCTCTTCCTAATATCCCACAGATTCTCTATGGGGTTCAGGTCAGGAGAGTTGGCAGGCCAATTGAGCACAGTAATACCATGGTCAGTAAACCATTTACCAGTGGTTTTGGCACTGTGAACAGGTGCCAGGTCGTGCTGAAAAATGAAATCTTCATCTCCATAAAGCTTTTCAGCAGATGGAAGCATGAAGTGCTCCAAAATCTCCTGATAGCTAGCTGCATTGACCCTGCCCTTGATAAAACACAGTGGACCAACACCAGCAGCTGACATGGCACCCCAGACCATCACTGACTGTGGGTACTTGACACTAGACTTCAGGCATTTTGGCATTTCCCTCTCCCCGGTCTTCCTCCAGACTCTGGCACCTTGATTTCCGAATGACATGCAAAATTTGCTTTCATCCGAAAAAAGTACTTTGGACCACTGAGCAACAGTCCAGTGCTGCTTCTCTGTAGCCCAGGTCAGGCGCTTCTGCCGCTGTTTCTGGTTCAAAAGTGGCTTGACCTGGGGAATGCGGCACCTGTAGCCCATTTCCTGCACACGCCTGTTCACGGTGGCTCTGGATGTTTCTACTCCAGACTCAGTCCACTGCTTCCGCAGGTCCTCCAAGGTCTGAAATCGGTCCTTCTCCACAATCTTCTTCAGGGTCCGGTCACCTCTTCTCGTTGTGCAGCGTTTTCTGCCACACTTTTTCCTTCCCACAGACTTCCCACTGAGGTGCCTTGATACAGCACTCTGGGAACAGCCTATTCGTTCAGAAATTTCTTTCTGTGTCTTACCCTCTTGCTTGAGGGTGTCAATGATGGCCTTCTGGACAGCAGTCAGGTCGGCAGTCTTACCCATGATTGCGGTTTTGAGTAATGAACCAGGCTGGGAGTTTTTAAAAGCCTCAGGAATCTTTTGCAGGTGTTTAGAGTTAATTAGTTGATTCAGATGATTAGGTTAATAGCTCGTTTAGAGAACCTTTTCATGATATGCTAATTTTTTGAGATAGGAATTTTGGGTTGTCATGAGCTGTATGCCAAAATCATCAATATTAAAACAAGAAAAGGCTTGAACTACTTCAGTTGTGTGTAATGAATCTAAAATATATGAAAGTCTAATGTTTATCAGTACATTACAGAAAATAATGAACTTTATCACAATATGCTCATTTTTTGAGAAGGACCTGTATATCTATACTACACCTTTATTATATATCTATATTACACCTTTATTATATATCGATACTATACCTTTATTATATATCTATATTACACCTTTATTATATATCTATACTACACCTTTATTATATATCTATACTACACCTTTATTATATATCTATATTACACCTTTATTATATATCGATACTACACCTTTATTATATATCTATATTACACCTTTATTATATATTGA
This sequence comes from Rana muscosa, assembly GCA_029206835.1. Taxonomy (NCBI): domain Eukaryota; kingdom Metazoa; phylum Chordata; class Amphibia; order Anura; family Ranidae; genus Rana; species Rana muscosa. The sequence goes on from CM055119.1 coordinate 296,466,838, forward strand.
TATTACACCTTTATTATATATCTATACTACACCTTTATTATATATCTATACTACACCTTTATTATATATCTATATTACACCTTTATTATATATCTATATTACACCTTTATTATATATTGATATTACACCTTTATTATATATCTATACTACACCTTTATTATATATCTATACTACACCTTTATTATATATCTATATTACACCTTTATTATATATCTATATTACACCTTTATTATATATTGATATTACACCTTTATTATATATCGATACTACACCTTTATTATATATCTATACTACACCTTTATTATATATCTATACTACACCTTTATTATATATCTATACTACACCTTTATTATATATCTATACTACACCTTTATTATATATCTATATTACACCTTTATTATATATCTATACTACACCTTTATTATATATCTATACTACACCTTTATTATATATCTATATTACACCTTTATTATATATCGATACTACACCTTTATTATATATCTATACTACACCTTTATTATACAGGTCCTTCTCAAAAAATGAGCATATTGTGATAAAGTTCATTATTTTCTGTAATGTACTGATAAACATTACACTTTCATATATTTTAGATTCATTACACACAACTGAAGTAGTTCAAGCCTTTTCTTGTTTTAATATTGATGATTTTGGCATACAGCTCATGAAAACCCAAAAATCCTATCTCAAAAAATTAGCATATTTCATCCGACCAATAAAAGAAAAGTGTTTTTAATACAAAAAAAGTCAACCTTCAAATAATTCTGTTCAGTTATGCACTCAATACTTGGTCGGGAATCCTTTTGCAGAAATGACTGCTTCAATGCGGCGTGGCATGGAGGCAACCAGCCTGTGGCACTGCTGAGGTGTTATGGAGGCCCAGGATGCTTCGATAGCGGCCTTAAGCTCATCCAGAGTGTTGGGTCTTGCGTCTCTCAACTTTCTCTTCCCAATATCCCACAGATTCTCTATGGGGTTCAGGTCAGGAGAGTTGGCAGGCCAATTGAGCACAGTAATACCATGGTCAGTAAACCATTTACCAGTGGTTTTGGCACTGTGAGCAGGTGCCAGGTCGTGCTGAAAAATGAAATCTTCATCTCCATAAAGCTTTTCAGCAGATGGAAGCATGAAGTGCTCCAAAATCTCCTGATAGCTAGCTGCATTGACCCTGCCCTTGATAAAACACAGTGGACCAACACCAGCAGCTGACATGGCACCCCAGACCATCACTGACTGTGGGTACTTGACACTGGACTTCAGGCATTTTGGCATTTCCCTCTCCCCAGTCTTCCTCCAGACTCTGGCACCTTGATTTCCGAATGACATGCAAAATTTGCTTTCATCCGAAAAAAGTACTTTGGACCACTGAGCAACAGTCCAGTGCTGCTTCTCTGTAGCCCAGGTCAGGCGCTTCTGCCGCTGTTTCTGGTTCAAAAGTGGCTTGACCTGGGGAATGCGGCACCTGTAGCCCATTTCCTGCACACGCCTGTTCACGGTGGCTCTGGATGTTTCTACTCCAGACTCAGTCCACTGCTTCCGCAGGTCCTCCAAGGTCTGGAATCGGTCCTTCTCCACAATCTTCTTCAGGGTCCGGTCACCTCTTCTCGTTGTGCAGCGTTTTCTGCCACACTTTTTCCTTCCCACAGACTTCCCACTGAGGTGCCTTGATACAGCACTCTGGGAACAGCCTATTCGTTCAGAAATGTATTTCTGTGTCTTATCCTCTTGCTTGAGGGTGTCAATGATGGCCTTCTGGACAGCAGTCAGGTCGGCAGTCTTACCCATGATTGCGGTTTTGAGTAATGAACCAGGCTGGGAGTTTTTAAAAGCCTCAGGAATCTTTTGCAGGTGTTTAGAGTTAATTAGTTGATTCAGATGATTAGGTTAATAGCTCGTTTAGTGAACCTTTTCATGATATGCTAATTTTTTGAGATAGGAATTTTGGGTTGTCATGAGCTGTATGCCAAAATCATCAATATTAAAACAAGAAAAGGCTTGAACTACTTCAGTTGTGTGTAATGAATCTAAAATATATGAAAGTCTAATGTTTATCAGTACATTACAGAAAATAATGAACTTTATCACAATATGCTAATTTTTTGAGAAGGACCTGTATTTCTACCCCGCCTTAGAACCTGTCAGGAGATAGGAGGCACATGCATAATATCATCATAAGAGCTATTCAAGCCCTCAGGTAGGGCATAGTATGTGTGCAAGTACCCAACCCAGTAGCGTTAGAATATACCAGTTCTTGGGGGAGGGATAGGGAGGGTCCAGGGCTTCAGTGGACCCCGATTAAAAAAATTTGGGGTTAGCCGTGGATCCCTGCTATAATAAGGTTTCCTGCCTCATCAGTAACGTTCTATCACATGTGACAGCAGGAAGGTAAAGTCACCTGGTTGCATCCAGGGGGGTAGATATATTTCGCCCAGATTCAGGCTTTACGCCGACTTATACAACTAGGTGGAGAGTTGTATAAGGCTAGTGGGCTCATGGATGACTCATACCTCTAGGGAGAGTGTGGGGCGTCGTGCAGACAGGGAGTTGATGAGACCAGCTGAAGCTTGTCAGCTCATTTAGGCCTCTATAAGAACTCCCAGCTTCATTAGATGTGAGCTCATGCCTGGACCCAGACCTGTGTGGACTGTCTAGGGAGAGTGAACCCCTGTGCGGTGAGACAAAGCCTGTGTGGCTATTTGCTTGGACATTTAAAACCAGGGACTTAGGGACTAGGACAGCACTAGGCTGATCCCAGTTGTTAGTTAGGAAACCTGTATGTTTAGTCAGAGGTCAAGTTGACCAGGATTTATTTTGTTTATGTTTCTTTTTCTTTGCTGTGTTTTGTCACTGTAAATAGAAAATAAACCGCACCTTTTTGATTTTGAAAACCCCAACCTCCGTTTGCTGGGCCTGTTTTTGTGTGGGGAGCCCATCTCGGGGGTCACACACACCCGCTGCCGAGCCAACCCCCTCACAGTTGGTGGAGAATGCGGGCAGTTTTTTTTAAGCCAGCATGGAGGAGATACTGAAGCAGCTGGCTCTAGCAAATGCCAATCAACAGCAGACAAATGCAGGTTTGCAAAAGAACTTCGCAGCCCAGCAGCAAGCTCATCAACAGAGCCTTGCAGCCCAGCAGCAGACAAACGCAACTTTGCAACAGAGTCTGGAAGCTCAGCAACAAGCCCAGCAGCAATCTGAGGCCCGCTTCATAGACCTGTTGCAGAAGCAAGAGCAGAGACTACAACAACAGATGGAAGCAGTAATGCAGCAACGTCCGCAGACCAGTGAGGAAAGCCGTCCCACTAATACCGCGTCCTTTGGGGTGAGTCGTTTATTGACAAAAATGACTGGAGAGGATGATCCAGAGGTATTTTTGACCACATTTGAAAGGACCGCTGAAAGAGAAAAGTGGCCTGAGGAGCAGTGGGCTGGACTGGTGGCTCCTCTGTTAACTGGTGAATCGCAGAAAGCTTACTATGACCTAGAGCCTAACCAAGCAAAAGACTATGTGATGCTAAAAGCTGAAATATTGGCAAGGCTGGGTGTCACCCAGGCTGTCCGGGCTCAGCGTGTGCATAACTGGACTTTCCAGCTTGGAAAACCCCCCAGGTCTCAAATGTATGATCTCATTCACCTGAGCAGAAAGTGGCTACAGCCAGAGACTTTGTCCGCACCAAAGATTGTGGAACGTGTTGTAATGGATCGGTTTTTGAGAGCTCTTCCTACTGCCATCCAAAAGTGGGTAAGCCATGGAGACCCAGAGACGGCCGATGGTCTTGTGGATCGTGTGGAGAAATACTTGGCTACAGAGAACCTGACGGCCTCTTCCAGAGACACTCGGACTTTCCACCCTAAGACCAGACCATCCCCAGGGGCGGATAAGAGGATTCCAAGGGGTGAGGGTGGAGAGAGTGAGAGGGTGGGAGCTCTACCCCAAGTTTGGCGAGAACAGCCTGGGAAATCAGCGGCTCAAGAGGCCGCAAGAAGGATCGTTTGCTACCGCTGCCGGCAAGCGGGACATATTGCAGCCAATTGCCCGGTTGTGGAGGAACCCATGCAGTGTGACTTTCTGACGGGCAGACGTCAGTCGCTGTGTGCGACATTCGCATGCACTGCCATTCGAGGAACTGAGAAACATTTATGCAAAATGTGTGTTAATGGTAGAAATGTTGTGGTATTGCTGGATTCAGGTAGCCTTGTGACCCTGATAAAGGCTGAGTTAGTTAAAACAGAGGTCTCTGGGAATAGCAAGGTAGCTGTTATTTGTGTGCATGGGGACACCCGAGAGTATCCAGTGACTACAGTGTGTTTCGAGACCCCCAAAGGTACCCTCTCTCATCCAGTGGGCTTAGTATCTCAGTTACCGCATGACGCCATTGTGGGAAGGGATTTTCCGAAGTTCTGGGAACTGTGGGATGATCCTGAGCCCCCCACTGGTGCCCCTATGTACCAGGAATGTGATAGCCAGAACTCCCCTGAGAGTGGTGAGGACTCTCCGGAATTTCCCTTATCAGTATTGGCAGGGGAGACTCAAGAAACTGGAGAGGAGCCCACCTCCTCAGACGAAAACCTACCGTCTGTGGAGTTTTCTGATCTTGAGGTTCACAGGGAAAACTTTGCCACAGAACAGTTGAAAGACCCCGCCCTAATAAAGGCACGGGAAAACGTAGTGAAAATAGATGGCGAGTTAGTGAACCCAGATAATACCTGCACTTACCCATACTTCAGCGTAGAGAAGGACCTACTGTATCGGGTGGCAAAAAGGCCAGAAGAAACCGTTGAGCAGCTTGTGGTGCCCAAACCTTACAGGAAGTTGGTGTTGGAGTTGGCCCATGGGCACATTCTTGGAGGTCATCTGGGGACAGAGAAAACCCGAGAGAGGGTATTACAGAGATTCTATTGGCCGGGGGTGATGAAGGACATAGAAAATTATTGTTCCTCCTGCCCTGTGTGTCAGAGGTCGGCCCCGATGCCACATTTCCGTAGCCCGCTGGTCCCTCTACCCATCATTGAGGTCCCGTTTGAGAGGATCGCCATGGATTTGGTAGGTCCTATAATCAAGTCCGCTAGGGGGCACCAGTACATATTAGTTATAATGGACTATGCCACCCGTTATCCAGAAGCGATCCCTCTCCGAAATACCTCGGCCAAAACCATAGCCAAAGAGCTATCTCTTGTGTTTAGCCGGGTGGGTATTTGTAAAGAACTGCTTACGGACCAAGGTACACCCTTTATGTCCTGGGTTATGAAGGAGCTGTGTAAATTGTTCAAAGTGACGCAATTACGTACATCTGTGTATCACCCCCAAACCGATGGGCTGGTTGAAAGATTCAACAAAACCCTAAAACAAATGTTGAAGAAAGTGGTGGATAGAGATGGAAAGGATTGGGACTGTCTACTTCCTTATCTGATGTTTGCTATTAGGGAGGTGCCCCAATCCTCTACGGGATTCTCCCCCTTTGAGTTACTGTATGGGAGACACCCAAGAGGGCTGTTGGATATTGCCAAGGAAACTTGGGAAAGTGAGAGTTCTCCCCACAGGAGTGTGATTGAGCATGTCGCCCTGATGCAAGACCGAATTGCACAGGTAATGCCCATCGTGAAGGAACATTTGGCCCAAGCGCAGTTGGCACAGCAGAGAGTGTACAACCGTGGAGCCAAGACCCGTACCTTTTCCCCGGGGGATAGGATATTGGTACTTGTCCCTACGGTTGAAAGTAAATTCCTTGCCAAATGGCAAGGCCCCTACGAGATAATGGAAAAAGTGAGCAAAGTGAATTACAAGGTCAGACAACCAGGAAGGCGAAAGCCCGAACAGATCTATCACGTTAATCTGTTGAAAGCCTGGAGGGATAGAGAGTCCCTAGTCGCAGACACTTGGTCACCAGCTCAAACTGGTTGCGTGATTCCTGAGGTTGGAATAGCAGCCACCTTGTCACAACCCCAACAACAGGAGGTTAAGGAGTTTGTGCTTCGCAACAAGGAGGTATTCTCTGAGCTGCCGGGACAAACATCTGGGGTAGAGCATGACATCATTACCCCGCCCGGTGAAAGGGTGAAGTTAAAACCCTATCGGATCCCAGAGGCTCGACGGGAGGCAATACGGGAGGAAGTACAGAAAATGCTGAACTTAGGGGTGATAGAGGAGTCCCAAAGTGATTGGTCTAGTCCCATTGTGTTGGTGCCTAAACCGGATGGGAGCTGGCGATTTTGTAACGATTTTCGTCAGTTGAACAAAGTTACAAAATTTGACACCTACCCCATGCCACGTATAGATGAGTTGATCGACCGGCTGGGAACAGCCCGATACATGACGACTCTTGACCTCACAAAAGGGTATTGGCAAATCCCCCTGGCCAAGTCGGCCAAAGAGAAAACCGCATTTGTAACCCCAGACGGGGCGTTCCAATATAAAAGAATGCCGTTCGGGTTACAGAATGCGCCGGCCACATTCCAGCGGAAAATGGACCAGATGCTGAGGCCCCATCGGAAGTATGCTGCGGCTTACCTGGATGACGTAATTGTCCATAGCACAGATTGGGCCTCACATCTGCCAAAAGTGCAAGCAGTCCTGGACTCTGTTCGGGAAACGGGGTTTACGGCTAACTCCAAGAAGTGTACCATTGGGCAGGAGGAGGCCAAATATCTTGGGTACACCATTGGGAGGGGAGTAATAAAACCCCAACTCAACAAAGTCGAGGCCATCCAGAGTTGGCCACGTCCCAACAGCAAGAAGCAGGTACGAGCCTTTCTGGGAATCGCTGGGTATTATCGGCGATTCATTCCCCACTTTGCTTCTAAGGCTGTGCCCCTAACCAACCTGACGAAGGGAAAGGGTCGGTCATGATTAAATGGACCCCCGAGGCTGAGGCAGCATTCCAATTCTTGAAACAAGCCTTATGTAGCCAGCCAGTGTTGTACTCACCCGACTTCTCTAAAGACTTTGTCGTACAAAGTGATGCGTCAGATGTGGGGTTAGGAGCAGTATTGTCCCAGGTCTGGAACGGGGAAGAGCACCCAGTCATTTACCTCAGCAGGAAGTTGAAGTCCCATGAGGTAAATTACGCCACCGTTGAAAAGGAGTGTTTAGCGGTGAAGTGGGCTCTAGATTCCCTTCGGTACTACCTGCTAGGTAGGCACTTTGACATGGTTACGGATCACGCTCCGTTAAAGTGGATGGCTCAAAACAAGGAAACAAATAGAAGAGTGAATAGGTGGTTCCTGGCCCTCCAGGAATTCAACTTCACAGTAAAGCATCGCCCTGGCGTTCAAATGGGGAATGTGGATGCTTTGTCTCGAGTACATGAATGCCTGATTGCTGGTGTTCCAACCCCGAGGTTAAAACAAGAGGGGGGGTATGTGACAGCAGGAAGGTAAAGTCACCTGGTTGCATCCAGGGGGGTAGATATATTTCGCCCAGATTCAGGCTTTACGCCGACTTATACAACTAGGTGGAGAGTTGTATAAGCCCAGCTGAGGCTAGTGGGCTCATGGATGACTCATACCTCTAGGGAGAGTGTGGGGCGTCGTGCAGACAGGGAGTTGATGAGACCAGCTGAAGCTTGTCAGCTCATTTAGGCCTCTATAAGAACTCCCAGCTTCATTAGGTGTTTGCTCATGCCTGGACCCAGACCTGTGTGGACTGTCTAGGGAGAGTGAACCCCTGTGCGGTGAGACAAAGCCTGTGTGGCTATTTGCTTGGACATTTAAAACCAGGGACTTAGGGACTAGGACAGCACTAGGCTGATCCCAGTTGTTAGTTAGGAAACCTGTATGTTTAGTCAGAGGTCAACTTGACCAGGATTTATTTTGTTTATGTTTCTTTTTCTTTGCTGTGTTTTGTCACTGTAAATAGAAAATAAACCGCACCTTTTTGATTTTGAAAACCCCAACCTCCGTTTGCTGGGCCTGTTTTTGTGTGGGGAGCCCATCTCGGGGGTCACACACACCCGCTGCCGAGCCAACCCCCTCACACACAGTATATCGATAACCAAGGTATACAAAAAGGTATACCACCAAGATTAGAAAGAAAGAGAGAACAAGGGAGAGAGGAAAGGAGCATAGAAGAGAAAGAGAAAGGAGGGAAGGGATAGAGAGAGAGAGAGAGAGAGAGAGAGAGAGAGAGAGGGTCATGGATCCCAGATCTTATTGAACATCTCTGCTTTATTGTGAAGAGTGTAAGTGAGCTTATCATTATTTATAATCCAGTTGAGTTTATCCTTAACTTAATCTAGGGGTATTCTTGAGTGTTTCCAGTTCCTTGCAATTGTTATTTTCGCTGCCAACAAGATATAGGTTATGAGGCGTATTGATTTTTTGAGGATCCCGTCGGGCAGTCTATGAAAGCGCGCTCTCTGGGGACCGCGGATGTTGATACATGTTACTGAATTGATCAGATTAAAAATCCTTATCCAAAACCTGGTCACTAGTGGACATTGCCTCCAAATATGGTACATGGTGCCCATCTGCCCACATTGTCGGAAACAATGAGGCGAGGAGGAGGGATGCATTTTAGCTATTCTCGTGGGGACTTAGTACCAGCGTAGCAGCGTTTTGTAATTGGCTTCAATAAGGGTAGTGTTAATAGAGATTTTTGAGAGTTGGTAGGCAATATCTTGCCAGTCTGACAGCTCAAGGGAGAGGTTCAAGTCCCTCTCCCATTGGGTCATATAGGCGAGTTTAGTATCTGGTTCAATTATAGAAGAGTATATGGTAGAGACCCGACCCCTCTGTGTGCCTCTGTTTTGGCAAGTTAGTTCAAGTGCGGTAAGTGTCATGGGGCCCCCACCTGTTTAATTTTGGAATTAATGAATGAGGAACTTTGGTTATATCGGAATACCTCAATGGGAGGCATTGAGAAGTTGTCTTTGAAGTATGTTATCTTATGCACTTGGTTTCTATTAAGGAAGTCCCCAATTCTCATTAATCCTTTATTGAGCCACCATTGGAATTGTTGTGGAGCAAGGCCAGGAGAAAAATCCGGATTGCAAAAGATGGGCGCTAGAGGTGTGTGGGGCGACATAAGAGACGCTCGGTGTCTTGTTCTATCCCATACCGCTAGAGAATGTGATAAGGTAGGACATAGAATAGATGGGCGTTTGCGATTAGGAAGCCCACTTGAAGCTGTATGTGTTTTGGAGGAGCTGCACCTCCGTGGGAGGTAGTGAGATATTAAGTGCCAGGGTTTTTTGTGAGTTAAGGGTCAAACCCGAAATTAGCGAGAAACGATCTAGCAAGGACAAGAGTTCTGGGAGTGAGGTTTGGGGTTTGGTGATGTACATAAGGACATCGTCAGCAAATAGTGCACATTTGTGTTCTTGTAGACCACAATAGACACCATGGATGTTGAGATGGGAGTGGATAGCCATTGTAAGGGGTTCTATAGCTAGAGCAAATAGTAGGGGAGAGAGCGGGCATCCCTGTCTAGTACTTCACTGGACTGCGAATATGGATGATTTATGTCCTCTGATAGAAATTTGAGCTATCGGGGAGCTATAAAGTGTTTTCATCAATGAGAGAAACGTAGAGCCGAATCCCATAGTCTCAAGGGTAACAAAGAGATCCCAGTTCAGGCTATCGAAAGCTTTGTTAAGGTCTAGTGATAAGAGCAAGAGTTCCCGAGCTGGGAGGTTATCCCAATTGGAGCATACCGCTGAGATAAGGGCAATAGATCTGCAAATTTGATCTAAGGTCTGACGTCCTGCAATAAACCCCGATTGGTCTTTGTGTATGTAATGTTCCAGAAAGGAATTAATTCGGAGGGCTAAAATCTTTGTTAGAATCTTTAGGTCACAATTAATTAAGGAGATTGGGCGATAGTTGCGAACATCAGAGAAATCTCTGCCGGGTTTGGGGATAACGCTGATATAAGCTTTATTGTTGTCAGATGGGACTACTCCCCCGTCCCTCAGGGAATTAAAATAAAGAGCCAGGTGTGGGACGAGGTGCGTAGCAAATTTTTTATAGTAGATGTTAGGGAGCCCGTCCGGGCCCGGAGATTTATGAAGTGAGAGAGATTTGAAAGCATCAGTAACCTCTTCGGTTGTGAATGGTTGGTCCACTAATTCTCTATGATCATCAGTGATGATTGGGAGGGGAAGAGCCCCCAGAAATTCCCTGATAGTTGGGGGAGCTACATCTTGGGGTTTCTTATATAGGTCTGCGTAGAAGTTATGGAATTCATCAAGGATATTATGGGGGTCCTGGGAGAGAACTTTATTTTAGGGAGCGTACGATGGGAATGTCTAGGAGTGAGTTTGTGCGCCAGTAGGGATCCTGGGCGGTCCCGCCAAGTGAAGAATTTATGATTCGTCCACCGCAATTGTTTCTCGGCCCTTGTAGTGAGGCAGATATTTAATTCTAATCTGGTTTGTTCCAGCTTCTTAAACAAGTTGGGAGAAGGGGAGCGTTTATGTTGTTTGGTTAGAGACTCAAACTCTGTGGTTTTGGCAGAAATCAGTTCAGCGCAAGCCTTTTTTAGTCTGGAGGCTGAAGCTGAATAAAGGAGCCCCTGATAGTGGCTTTGTGCGCTGCCCAATTAATGGCAGGGGATGTGTCCCCAGGGATATTATTATGTGACTTTCATTTTAAATCTCATTGGACTACAAAAAGAAGAAGAATCCTTATCCTGCATTAGGTTTGTGAATTCAGCATTTTTCATCCATTCTCTTGCAGTCTCTGAATGTAGATCTCCATTTATATAAAGAGGATGCAGCAATCACCCTGCACAGCAAGAGCGCACCCCTCCGTGACATAATGTGTACTCTTTGGGTCTGATTTGGTGAAACGTTCTTCTCAGATTCCTGAACTCCAGGAACTTGTAAGCTGCTATGCTGACCCTTTTCTTCTACAAATGGTATCTGTGTGTCTTCCATGCTATCTCAGCCACTAACATCCCATAAATCTGGAGGACTGAGGACATACTGTGAGGGCGGAGCACCATGGCCCTCCCCCTGAGCACCATGGCCCTCCCCCTGAGTAGTCATCATCACTGCCCCCTGCGCTGACATTGTAATGATACAAAGAGCATCACAACACTTTCTGCATCCACCACCACCTCCCAGCGAGGAAGAGCCTGTCACATGACCGGAAGAGGAAGAGGACTGGCCTGTCACATGACCGGAAGAGGAAGAGGACTGGCCTGTCACATGACCAGAAGAGGAAGAGGACTGGCCTATCACATGACCAGGAGAGGAAGAGGACCGGCCTGTCACATGACCGGAAGAGGAAGAGGACTGGCCTGTCACATGACCAGAAGAGGAAGAGGACTGGCCTATCACATGACCAGGAGAGGAAGAGGACCGGCCTGTCACATGACCGGAAGAGGAAGAGGACTGGCCTGTCACATGACCAGAAGAGGAAGAGAACTGGCCTATCACATGACCAGGAGAGGAAGAGGACTGGTCTGTCACATGACCGGACGAGGAAGAGGACCGGCCTGTCACATGACCAGAAGAGTTAGAGGACCGGCCTGTCACATGACCAGGAGAGGAAGAGGACTGGCCTGTCAAATGACCAGGAGAGGAAGAGGACTGGCCTGTCACATGACCAGGAGAGGAAGAGGACTGGTCTGTCACATGACCAGTAGAGGAAGAGGACTGGTCTGTCACATGACCAGGAGAGGAAAAGGACTGGCCTGTCGCATGACCAGAAGAAGAAGAGGACTGGCCTGTCACATGACCAGAAGAAGAGGACGGCCTGTCACATGACCAGAAGAGGACCGGCCTGTCACATGACCAGAAGAGGACCGGCCTGTCACATGACCAGAAGAGGAAGAGGATCGGCCTGTCACATGACCAGAAGAGGCAGAGGACCGGCCTGTCACATGACCAGAAGAGGCAGAGGACCGGCCTGTCACATGACCAGAAGAGGCAGAGGACCGGCCTGTCACATGACCAGAAGAGGCAGAGGACCGGCCTGTCACATGACCAGAAGAGGCAGAGGACCGACCTGTCACATGACCATGAAAGGAAGAGGACCAACCTGTCACCTGACCAGGAGAGGAAGAGGACCGGCCTATCACATGACCAGGAGAGGAAGAGGACCGGCCTGTCACATGACCAGGAGAGGAAGAGGACCGGCCTGTCACATGACCAGGAGAGGAAGAGGACCAGCCTGTCACATGACCAGGAGAGGAAGAGGACCGGCCTGTCACATGACCAGGAGAGGAAGAAGACTGGCCTGTCACATGACCAGGAGTGGAAGAGGACTGGCCTGTCACATGACCAGAAGAGGAAGAGGACCGGCCTGTCACCTGACCAGGAGAGGAAGAGGACTGGCCTATCACTTGACCAGGAGAGGAAGAGGACTGGCCTGTCACATGACCAGAAGAGGAAGAGGACGGCCTGTCACATGACCAGAGGACCGGCCTGTCACATGACCAGAAGAGGACCGGCCTTTCACATGACCAGAAGAGGACGAGGACTGGCCTGTCACCTGACCAGGAGAGGAAGAGGACCGGCCTGTCTCCTGACCAGAAGAGGAATAGGACCGGCCTGTCACATGACCAGAAGAGGACCGGCCTGTCACATGACTAGGAGAGGAAGAGGACCGGCCTGTCACATGACTAGGAGAGGAAGAGGACGGCCTGTCACATGACCAGAGGACCGGCCTGTCACATGACCAGAAGAGGACCGGCCTGTCACATGACCAGAAGAGGACGAGGACTGGCCTGTCACCTGACCAGGAGAGGAAGAGGACCGGCCTGTCTCCTGACCAGAAGAGGATGAGGACTGGCCTGTCACATGACCAGGAGAGGAAGAGGACTGGTCTGTCACATGACCAGGAGAGGAAGAGGACCGGCCTGTCACATGACCAGGAGAGGAAGAGGACTGGCCTGTCACATGACCAGGAGAGGAAGAGGACTGGTCTGTCACATGACCAGGAGAGGAAGAGGACTGGTCTGTCACATGACCAGGAGAGGAAGAGGACTGGTCTGTCACATGACCAGGAGAGGAAGAGGACTGATCTGTTACATGACCAGGAGAGGAAGAGGACTGGTCTGTCACATAACCAGGAGAGGAAGAGGACCGGTCTGTCACATGACCAGGAGAGGAAGAGGACTGGCCTGTCACATGACCAGGAGAGGAAGAGGACTGGTCTGTCACATGACCAGGAGAGGAAGAGGACTGGTCTGTCACATGACCAGGAGAGGAAGAGGACTGGTCTGTCACATGACCAGGAGAGGAAGAGGACTAGTCTGTCACATGACCAGGAGAGGAAGAGGACTAGTCTGTCACATGACCAGGAGAGGAAGAGGACTGGTCTGTCACATGACCAGGAGAGGAAGAGGACCGGCCTGTCACATGACCAGGAGAGGAAGAGGACGGCCTGTCACATGACCAGGAGAGGAAGAGGACCGGCCTGAACATTTTGGATGAAGTTAAGAATATTAAGAAGAAAACAGCATATTCCCGGGATGGGACCTCCGGTGGAGTTCGGAGTTTGGCTTTCAGGATAGGAACTCTTTGCTGAATACGGCTCGTTGTCTGATGTATAATGAGGCCATTTATACGTCTATTGTATGCAAAGTGTGAGATCCCGATGGCCGTTTATAATGGAACAACAAACCTGTTACATTTTCTTGTACAATTTTCCTTTAGATTTACCTTAAACTATGTAGTACAAGGGCTGCCTAATTGGATACAATTCTAAGTTGTTTCGTTTTGACTTCATATTATATGTTTTTTGGTAAAACTAAAGGAAGATTGTACAAGAGAATTGAACATGTATGGCCAGCCTAACACATGGGGGCCCCTCCCCCCTCTGATCTGGGATGTGATGGCTGTACTGCTTCTCCATGCACTGTACACTTCTACTGATGAAGCTGGAAGGACGACTACTTACCTCCTCAATGAAGGTTCTGAGCTCATCGGGATTGGCTGGTCTTGGCCCGGAAGGAGGAGTCGGTGTGAGTGGTGTGGCGACATCATCATAAATGACCTCAGGGTGGGCATCAAGTCCTTGGTGAAGCTGACCAAGTTCTAAACCCTGCGGGGGGTAAAAACAAAGCTCAGTTACGGTTCTTTAGGAAAATGTGAGAAATTTTGTTTTCCCTTCTGTAAATGATCCGGTAATTACACGGAGCTGAAAGTTAAAATTAGGCTTACAGAGAGAAAGGCTGATCTAAATATTGATGGGGAGGAAGAGCAGAGAGAGAGCTCTAGGTGGGTGTCCCCGGGGGTAAGGGCAGGAAGTGTCCCAGGGTAAGGGCAGGAAATGTCTCTGGGGTGAGTGCAGGAAATGTCCCAGGGTAAGGGCAGGAAATGTCTCCGGGGTGAGGGCAGGAAGTGTCTTCGGGGTAAGGGCAGGAAGTGTCCCAGGGTAAGGGCAGGAAATGTCTCCGGGGTAATGGCAGGACGTGTTCCCGGGGTAAGGGCAGGAAGTGTCCTCGGGGTAAGGGCAGGAAGTGTCCTGGGGTAAGGGCAGGAAATGTCTCCGGGTTAAGGGCAGGAAGTGTTCCCGGGGTAAGGGCAGGAAGTGTCCTCGGGGTAAGGGCAGGAAGTGTCCTGGGGTAAGGGCAGGAAATGTCTCCGGGTTAAGGGCAGGAAGTGTTCCCGGGGTAAGGGCAGGAAGTATCCCCGAAGTAATGGCAGGAAGTGTCCCTGGGGTAAGGGCAGGAAGTGTCCCTGGGGTGAGGGCAGGAAGTGTCTTCGGGGTAAGGGCAGGAAGTGTCCCAGGGTAAGGGCAGGAAGAGTCCCTGGGGTGAGGGCAGGAAGTGTCTCCGGGGTGAGGGCAGGAAGTGTCTTCGGGGTAAGGGCAGGAAGTGTCCTGGGTAAGGGCAGGAAATGTCTCAGGGGAAAGGGCAGGAAGAGTCCCTGGGATGAGGGCAGGAAGTGTCCCCGGGGTGAGGGCAGGAAGTGTCTTCGGGGTAAGGGCAGGAAGTGTCCTGGGTAAGGGCAGGGCAGGAAGTGTCTCTGGGTAAGGGCAGGAAGTGTCCTGGGTAAGGGCAGGAAGTGTCTCTGGGTAAGGGCAGGGAGTGTCCCCGGGGTAAGGGCAGGAAGTGTCCCTGAGGTAAGGGCAGGAAGTGTCCTGGGTAAGGGCAGGGCAGGAAGTGTCCTCGGTAAGGGCAGGAAGTGTCTCTGGGTAAGGGCAGGGAGTGTCCCTGGGGTAAGGGCAGGAAGTGTCCCTGAGGTAAGGGCAGGAAGTGTCTCTGGGTAAGGGCAGGAAGTGTCCTGGGTAAGGGCAGGAAGTGTCTCTGGGTAAGGGCAGGAAGTGTCCCTGAGGTAAGGGCAGGGAGTGTCCCCGGGGTGAGGGCAGGAAGTGTCCCAGGTAAGGGCAGGAAATGTCTCCGGGTTAAGGGCAGGAAGTGTCTCTGGGTAAGGGCAGGAAGTGTCTCTGGGTAAGGGCAGGAAGTGTCTTCGGGGTAAGGGCAGGAAGTGTCTCTGGGTAAGGGCAGGGAGTGTCCCCGGGGTAAGGGCAGGAAGTGTCCCTGAGGTAAGGGCAGGAAGTGTCCTGGGTAAGAGCAGGGCAGGAAGTGTCCTGGGTAAGGGCAGGAAGTGTCTCTGGGTAAGGGCAGGGAGTGTCCCCGGGGTAAGGGCAGGGAGTGTCCCCGGGGTAAGGGCAGGAAGTGTCCCTGAGGTAAGGGCAGGAAGTGTCCTGGGTAAGGGCAGGAAGTGTCCTGGGTAAGGGCAGGAAGTGTCCCTGGGGTAAGGGCAGGAAGTGTCCCCGGGGTAAGGGCAGGAAGTGTCCCCGGGGTAAGGGCAGGAAGTGCCCTGGGTAAGGGCAGGAAGTGTCCTGGGTAAGGGCAGGAAGTGTCTCTGGGTAAGGGCAGGAAGTGTCCCTGGGGTAAGGGCAGGAAGTGTCCCTGAGGTAAGGGCAGGAAGTGTCTCTGGGTAAGGGCAGGAAGTGTCTTCGGGGTAAGGGCAGGAAGTGTCTCTGGGTAAGGGCAGGGAGTGTCCCCGGGGTAAGGGCAGGAAGTGTCCCTGAGGTAAGGGCAGGAAGTGCCCTGGGTAAGGGCAGGGCAGGAAGTGTCCTGGGTAAGGGCAGGAAGTGTCTCTGGGTAAGGGCAGGAAGTGTCTCTGGGTAAGGGCAGGGAGTGTCCCCGGGGTAAGGGCAGGGAGTGTCCCCTTGGTAAGGGCAGGAAGTGTCCCTGGGGTAAGGGCAGGAAGTGTCTTCGGGGTAAGGGCAGGAAGTGTCTCTGGGTAAGGGCAGGGAGTGTCCCCGGGGTAAGGGCAGGAAGTGTCCCTGAGGTAAGGGCAGGAAGTGTCCTGGGTAAGGGCAGGGCAGGAAGTATCCTGGGTAAGGGCAGGAAGTGTCTCTGGGTAAGGGCAGGGAGTGTCCCCGGGGTAAGGGCAGGGAGTGTCCCCTTGGTAAGGGCAGGAAGTGTCCCTGGGGTAAGGGCAGGAAGTGTCTTCGGGGTAAGGGCAGGAAGTGTCTTCGGGGTAAGGGCAGGAAGTGTCCTGGGTAAGGGCAGGAAGTGTCCCTGAGGTAAGGGCAGGAAGTGTCCCTGGGGTAAGGGCAGGAAGTGTCTTCGGGGTAAGGGCAGGAAGTGTCCTGGGTAAGGGCAGGAAGTGTCCCTGAGGTAAGGGCAGGAAGTGGGGCACGGTACGTGGGATCCAATGGCGGATTGTAGGCCACCATACAGCACAGAGGATGAGGACGTCACATGACTCTCACCTACAAATCACTGGGGGGAGAATATTATAGAAATCATACAAAGGAGTCACCCTTCATTCAGACAATCAGGAGGATACTTTGTTTCTGATACTTTATATAATTAGATCTTCTGTGTCCTTATTGTGGAGATTTCCCATCAGGAAGATCAGAGAATAGAATTAGTTACATCAATATTTATAAATACGACAAGAAGAATCACTGTCTGTGTGTGAGAGACTCCTCCCTCTGCCGGGGCAAATCCAAACTTTTCCAAACGGCAAAATGCTGCTTCCCGTTTGAGGAACTCCGACTCTGACTGAGTGGAACACATACTGGACCTGTGCAGAGAGACCACTGCTTCCACACGGGGGCCTTCTCTGGGGAAGAGGAGCTGTGATTGGTGTTCTGATCTCTGGTATGGAGAGGATAATAATAAGAGATTTACACATCATACTTTTCATGCAAATCATTATTTATTACCAAATATTCCTCCGAGGTGTCAGAGAAAAGAAGAAGACAGGAAGATGGAGAGAAACCCGCGTGAGACTTCCACCGGACATGTTTTGGTAAAGCCCCTCCCCCCTCCCGTGTCACTGGATTTGATTGACAGCAGTGGAAGCCAATGGCTCCTACTGCTATCGATCTGTCCAATGAGGAGAGAGACAGCGGCCGGAGCTGCTGGGCTCGTGCACATCGCTGGATGGGATTGGGCTCAGGTAAGAAGGGGGGGGGGGGGGGGGCTGCAGCAAAGAAGGTTTTTTACCTTAATGAATAGATTGCAAACCATGAGAGACTTTCAGTTATCATCTGATAGAAGGTGAAGGTTAGTAGAGCCCAACTGAACCTTCCTCTGCTATCAGTCACTTCTGACAATTTTTCCTGACAACGAGAAATAAAAGGTGACGGGGGAGGGAGCTCCAGCACACAGCCTGTGATTGACAGCCTCAGCTCTGTTCTTGTGTGCTGTGTAAAGTGTGTCCCTTCCCTCCAATCAGCTCTCAGATCTCTCCTCACTGAAATATGCAGAGTGTAACTTCAGCTCCCCACCCCCTTCTTTCTGAAAGCTCAGACAAGCTGTATAAATTCTGCCCTTTGAATGGCCATAGAGAAGAGAAGACTGCAGGTAAACAGGCACAACTTATGTAGGAGGATTTGTCTCATCTCTGTGTATCACCCGAGGCCGGTCACTGCACTGGGGATATGGAGGGATTACTTTAAAGCAGAGGTCTGCCTAAAAAATAAAATATTAAAAGGCAGCAGCTACAAAAATACTGGAGCTGCTGACTCTTAATAAATGGACACTTACCTGTCCTGGAGTCCAGCGATGCGGGGAGAACGAAGCCGATCAGTCGCTTGTCTCTCGGCTGCCCCCCCCCCCCCCCCGCCATCCTCAGTGAGGGAATCAGGAAGTGAAGCGTTGCGGCTTCACTGCCCGGTTCCCTACGGCGCATGCGCGAGTCCCCTCCCCCCTGAAAGGTGCCAAATGTGACACCGGAGGGGGGGAGGGTTCCGAAAAGGGGAGGTTCCATTTTTGTGTGGACCTCCGCTTTAAATCAACTAAACACGTTCTAAGTGCTTCAAAACAAAAAGTTTTCAATGTCTTACAGAAAGTTTTCCTTATAAAGAAGCCACAGCCAGAAAACACCATCATCTGCCAGCAGCTGCAGAGGGGGGGACCCCTGGTCTCTGTGTGTGGAAGCAGTGGTCTCTCTGCTGAGGTCCAACATACCCCCTGCTCAGTCAGACCTATAGGTTTGCAATCAGCAAAGCTCCTGCTCTCTGCTGATTGGAGAGCCCTGGCTATGATTCAGCAGGGGGCGTGTCAGACATCTGCAGAGAGACCACTGCTTCTGCACAGAGAGATAGGGGTCCTTCTCTGCAGTATGTTGGCACAGGAGAGGCTTTTCTACTCAGGCTGAGGCTGCTTTCCAAAGAAAACAAACTACTATGCCGCGTACACACCACCGTTATTAATGTCATTGAAAAAAACAGCGTTTTTCTCGACGTGATTCTTCTCCAGCCTGCCTCGCCTACACACTATCGTGGAAAAACCGCTCGAGTAAAGCGCGGTGACGTACAACACGTAGGACGGCCCTATAAAGGGGAAGTTCCATTTAGATGGCGCCACCCTCTGGGCTGCTTTTGCTGATCCTCGTGTTAGTAAAAGTTTGGTGAGAGACGATTCGCGCTTTTCAGCCTCGTGCTCTTCAGTCCGTTACAGCGTGACGAATGTGCGATCTTCATTACCAACGCTAGTTTTACCAGAACGAGCGCTCCCCTCTCATACTTGATTCTGAGCATGCACGTTTTTTTCCCCCTCGGAAAAGCCTACACACGAGCGGTTTTCGCAATGAGAAAAAGAACGACGGGAAAAAATAGGGCAGGTTCTAATTTTTTTGCGGGCAGTTTTCTCGTCGGGAAAGCCGGTCGTGTGTACGCGGCATAAGACTTGTAACATTCACTTTCAATGTATCGGTGATCTGGAAGGTGATTTGTGATGAAAGTTCAATTGGCCTTTAACCATTTGTGGACACGGCGCCCAAATATACCTAACCTCTTAACGCCGGTGCCTCCCGGCCCTTTAAGACGTTTATGATGCCGGGAGGTGGGGTGGGGCTTAAGAGCATGTGACTGCCATGATTGGCTGTCACGGGGGTCACGTGATCCCAAAACACAGTTACTGGCACCTAACCGCAAGAAACGATCGGGAGCTGCGCACCACGGACGCTCTCATCACAGCTCCATGCAAAGCAATTCACGCAAATATGTGGCCCTTCGGCGTCAAGGACCCGCCCGCCCCCTCCCCCGTCACCAGGCCGCCCCCCTCCCCCGTCACCAGGCCACCCCACATATGTGTTACATGAGCAGTAAGAGGTTAAAGAGGAAGTAAACCCAGTTAAAAAAAAACACACGACCTGCAAGAGAAAGGCGTGTAGCACACGGGGCCCTTTTCTCCTGCCTACCTTCTCCTTGCAGAGATAAAGGACCCCTAGGCTTTAGCCGGGTCCCTGTATCCGTCAGGGGGGCAGTGAGAGGAGCAATGTCCATGGTTGAGATGGGTTGGAACATCCGGGGTCCCGATGTGGCAGAAATCCATGGGGCGGCAGCCATATTGCTTCTCCTCCAAAGATCCAGCTCCTACTGTCCCTTTGGCGCCAATGCGCCACGTGCAACACACAAGTTGGCTGGGGCTCCTCCCCTTTTACTCCTCCTGCACGTAGCTCGCGGCCCTTTCTATGTTTGAGGCACGCCCACGAACTACGCAGTTAGCAAAGTCCAGTACAGGCATTTACCTCCGTTTTGCACAGGAATGACGCAGTTCAAATTCTCCAAATGGCCGATTTTTACAGCACACACAGGGAGAGAAAAAAAACACAGTCCAACTTCCAGGGGGGTAGCTGCAAATAATCCCGGAATCGAGCCCCCACATGTAGCACACGGGCCCTTTTCTCCTGCCTACCTTCTCCTTGCAGGGTAGGGCACGCCGTGCCACACGCCCAGATCCTCCTGGTAGAAGAGGGTCAGCGGTGTTCTTACAATTGTTGGGTCCTCCAGGGAGTTCCCTCCCTCCATTGGTTCTCCTCCCCAGAATGTAGGGAGAAGTCTGTTCTTCCCCGAAAGAAAGCCGATGTCCAGACTGTTCAAACTCCAAACAGACGAGTTTATTTTATCTTGCTGGAAACAGATTTGGGAACAGGTTGAAGATAGAGACAAAGCAGGTAGAGAGACAGGTTCAGGCAAGCGGCACCCAGTCACCCCATTCTTCACTCAAGCCTGAGTATGAATTGCTCACCCGGATAGATCCCACTCCCAGTTCTAGCAGCCGGAGTGAAACACGAACAGTTCCTTTAAGTCCCCTTCACTGACAAGTCCCAGAGATCCTCTGACACAGAATCCTTTAGTTACTGAGTTAGAACTTTGATACTCCCATAGATTAGAAGAGACCATTGGTGTCAATGGGACACACTAGAGGAGCTATACTGCAACTCACGAGTCCTTCCCTCTGATAGGCAACCAGGCCTCTCCTTCACCATGAATTCCTTCACCGATCCATCGGACAGGTCCTCCCCCGATTTCCTCTCCTTCACCGATCCATCGGACAGGTCCTCCCCCGGTTTCCTCTCCTTCACCGATCCATCGGACAGGTCCTCCCCCGGTTTCCTCTCCTTCACCGATCCATCGGACAGGTCCTCCCCCGGTTTCCTCTCCTTCACCGATCCACCGGACAGGTCCTCCCCCGGTTTCCTCTCCTTCACCGATCCATCGGACAGGTCCTCCCCCGGTTTCCTCTCCTTCACCGATCCATCGGACAGGTCCTCCCCCGGTTTCCTCTCCTTCACCGATCCATCGGACAGGTCCTCCCCCGGTTTCCTCTCCTTCACCGATCCACCGGACAGGTCCTCCCCCGGTTTCCTCTCCTTCACCGATCCATCGGACAGGTCCTCCCCCGGTTTCCTCTCCTTCACCGATCCATCGGACAGGTCCTCCCCCGGTTTCCTCTCCTTCACCGATCCATCGGACAGGTCCTCCCCCGGTTTCCTCTCCTTCACCGATCCATCGGACAGGTCGTCTCCCGGTTTCCTCTCCTTCACCGATCCATCGGACAGGTCCTCCCCCGGTTTCCTCTCCTTCACCGATCCATCGGACAGGTCCTCCCCCGGTTTCCTCTCCTTCACCGATCCATCGGACAGGTCCTCCCCCGGTTTCCTCTCCTTCACCGATCCACCGGACAGGTCCTCCCCCGGTTTCCTCTCCTTCACCGATCCACCGGACAGGTCCTCCCCCGGTTTCCTCTCCTTCACCGATCCATCGGACAGGTCCTCCCCCGGTTTCCTCTCCTTCACCGATCCATCGGACAGGTCCTCCCCCGGTTTCCTCTCCTTCACCGATCCACCGGACAGGTCCTCCCCCGGTTTCCTCTCCTTCACCGATCCATCGGACAGGTCCTCCCCCGGTTTCCTCTCCTTCACCGATCCATCGGACAGGTCCTCCCCCGGTTTCCTCTCCTTCACCGATCCATCGGACAGGTCCTCCCCCGGTTTCCTCTCCTTCACCGATCCATCGGACAGGTCGTCTCCCGGTTTCCTCTCCTTCACCGATCCATCGGACAGGTCCTCCCCCGGTTTCCTCTCCTTCACCGATCCATCGGACAGGTCCTCCCCCGGTTTCCTCTCCTTCACCGATCCATCGGACAGGTCCTCCCCCGGTTTCCTCTCCTTCACCGATCCATCGGACAGGTCGTCTCCCGGTTTCCTCTCCTTCACCGATCCATCGGACAGGTCCTCCCCCGATTTCCTCTCCTTCACCGATCCATCGGACAGGTCCTCCCCCGGTTTCCTCTCCTTCACCGATCCATCGGACAGGTCCTCCCCCGATTTCCTCTCCTTCACTGATCCATCGGACAGGTCGTCTCCCGGTTTCCTCTCCTTCACCGATCCATCGGACAGGTCGTCTCCCGGTTTCCTCTCCTTCACCGATCCATCGGACAGGTCGTCTCCCGGTTTCCTCTCCTTCACCGATCCATCGGACAGGTCCTCCCCCGATTTCCTCTCCTTCACCGATCCATCGGACAGGTCCTCCCCCGGTTTCCTCTCCTTCACCGATCCATCGGACAGGTCCTCCCCCGGTTTCCTCTCCTTCACCGATCCATCGGACAGGTCCTCCCCCGATTTCCTCTCCTTCACCGATCCATCGGACAGGTCGTCTCCCGGTTTCCTCTCCTTCACCGATCCATCGGACAGGTCCTCCCCCGGTTTCCTCTCCTTCACCGATCCATCGGACAGGTCCTCCCCCGGTTTCCTCTCCTTCACCGATCCATCGGACAGGTCCTCCCCCGGTTTCCTC
This sequence comes from Rana muscosa, assembly GCA_029206835.1. NCBI lineage: Eukaryota > Metazoa > Chordata > Amphibia > Anura > Ranidae > Rana > Rana muscosa. Next base: position 296,489,296 of record CM055119.1, read on the forward strand.
TCCTTCACCGATCCACCGGACAGGTCCTCCCCCGGTTTCCTCTCCTTCACCGATCCATCGGACAGGTCCTCCCCCGGTTTCCTCTCCTTCACCGATCCATCGGACAGGTCCTCCCCCGGTTTCCTCTCCTTCACCGATCCATCGGACAGGTCCTCCCCCGGTTTCCTCTCCTTCACCGATCCATCGGACAGGTCGTCTCCCGGTTTCCTCTCCTTCACCGATCCATCGGACAGGTCGTCTTCCGGTTTCCTCTCCTTCACCGATCCATCGGACAGGTCCTCCCCCGGTTTCCTCTCCTTCACCGATCCATCGGACAGGTCCTCCCCCGGTTTCCTCTCCTTCACCGATCCATCGGACAGGTCCTCCCCCGGTTTCCTCTCCTTCACCGATCCATCGGACAGGTCCTCCCCTGATTTCCTCTCCTTCACCGATCCATCGGACAGGTCCTCCCCCGGTTTCCTCTCCTTCACCGATCCATCGGACAGGTCCTCCCCCGGTTTCCTCTCCTTCACCGATCCATCGGACAGGTCCTCCCCCGATTTCCTCTCCTTCACCGATCCATCGGACAGGTCCTCCCCCGGTTTCCTCTCCTTCACCGATCCATCGGACAGGTCCTCCCCCGATTTCCTCTCCTTCACTGATCCATCGGACAGGTCGTCTCCCGGTTTCCTCTCCTTCACCGATCCATCGGACAGGTCGTCTCCCGGTTTCCTCTCCTTCACCGATCCATCGGACAGGTCGTCTCCCGGTTTCCTCTCCTTCACCGATCCATCGGACAGGTCCTCCCCCGATTTCCTCTCCTTCACCGATCCATCGGACAGGTCCTCCCCCGGTTTCCTCTCCTTCACCGATCCATCGGACAGGTCCTCCCCCGATTTCCTCTCCTTCACTGATCCATCGGACAGGTCGTCTCCCGGTTTCCTCTCCTTCACCGATCCATCGGACAGGTCGTCTCCCGGTTTCCTCTCCTTCACCGATCCATCGGACAGGTCGTCTCCCGGTTTCCTCTCCTTCACCGATCCATCGGACAGGTCCTCCCCCGATTTCCTCTCCTTCACCGATCCATCGGACAGGTCCTCCCCCGGTTTCCTCTCCTTCACCGATCCATCGGACAGGTCCTCCCCCGGTTTCCTCTCCTTCACCGATCCATCGGACAGGTCCTCCCCCGATTTCCTCTCCTTCACCGATCCATCGGACAGGTCGTCTCCCGGTTTCCTCTCCTTCACCGATCCATCGGACAGGTCCTCCCCCGGTTTCCTCTCCTTCACCGATCCATCGGACAGGTCCTCCCCCGGTTTCCTCTCCTTCACCGATCCATCGGACAGGTCCTCCCCCGGTTTCCTCTCCTTCACCGATCCACCGGACAGGTCCTCCCCCGGTTTCCTCTCCTTCACCGATCCATCGGACAGGTCCTCCCCCGGTTTCCTCTCCTTCACCGATCCATCGGACAGGTCCTCCCCCGGTTTCCTCTCCTTCACCGATCCATCGGACAGGTCCTCCCCCGGTTTCCTCTCCTTCACCGATCCATCGGACAGGTCGTCTCCCGGTTTCCTCTCCTTCACCGATCCATCGGACAGGTCGTCTCCCGGTTTCCTCTCCTTCACCGATCCATCGGACAGGTCCTCCCCCGGTTTCCTCTCCTTCACCGATCCATCGGACAGGTCCTCCCCCGGTTTCCTCTCCTTCACCGATCCATCGGACAGGTCCTCCCCCGGTTTCCTCTCCTTCACCGATCCATCGGACAGGTCCTCCCCCGATTTCCTCTCCTTCACCGATCCATCGGACAGGTCCTCCCCCGGTTTCCTCTCCTTCACCGATCCATCGGACAGGTCCTCCCCCGGTTTCCTCTCCTTCACCGATCCATCGGACAGGTCCTCCCCCGATTTCCTCTCCTTCACCGATCCATCGGACAGGTCCTCCCCCGGTTTCCTCTCCTTCACCGATCCATCGGACAGGTCCTCCCCCGATTTCCTCTCCTTCACTGATCCATCGGACAGGTCGTCTCCCGGTTTCCTCTCCTTCACCGATCCATCGGACAGGTCGTCTCCCGGTTTCCTCTCCTTCACCGATCCATCGGACAGGTCGTCTCCCGGTTTCCTCTCCTTCACCGATCCATCGGACAGGTCCTCCCCCGATTTCCTCTCCTTCACCGATCCATCGGACAGGTCCTCCCCCGGTTTCCTCTCCTTCACCGATCCATCGGACAGGTCCTCCCCCGGTTTCCTCTCCTTCACCGATCCATCGGACAGGTCCTCCCCCGGTTTCCTCTCCTTCACCGATCCATCGGACAGGTCGTCTCCCGGTTTCCTCTCCTTCACCGATCCATCGGACAGGTCCTCCCCCGGTTTCCTCTCCTTCACCGATCCATCGGACAGGTCCTCCCCCGATTTCCTCTCCTTCACCGATCCATCGGACAGGTCCTCCCCCGGTTTCCTCTCCTTCACCGATCCATCGGACAGGTCCTCCTCCGATTTCCTCTCCTTCACTGATCCATCGGACAGGTCCTCCCCCGGTTTCCTCTCCTTCACCGATCCATCGGACAGGTCGTCTCCCGGTTTCCTCTCCTTCACCGATCCATCGGACAGGTCCTCCCCCGGTTTCCTCTCCTTCACCGATCCATCGGACAGGTCCTCCCCCGATTTCCTCTCCTTCACCGATCCATCGGACAGGTCCTCCCCCGGTTTCCTCTCCTTCACCGATCCATCGGACAGGTCCTCCCCCGGTTTCCTCTCCTTCACCGATCCATCGGACAGGTCCTCCCCCGGTTTCCTCTCCTTCACCGATCCATCGGACAGGTCCTCCCCCGGTTTCCTCTCCTTCACCGATCCATCGGACAGGTCCTCCCCCGGTTTCCTCTCCTTCACCGATCCATCGGACAGGTCCTCCCCCGGTTTCCTCTCCTTCACCGATCCATCGGACAGGTCCTCCCCCGGTTTCCTCTCCTTCACCGATCCATCGGACAGGTCCTCCCCCGGTTTCCTCTCCTTCACCGATCCATCGGACAGGTCCTCCCCCGGTTTCCTCTCCTTCAGAGCGGGCCACCCTCCCTCGGGTTCCCTGGGACTCCAGTGTGTTGGTTGTAGACCCAGTTGAAGGTACTGGGCCTACCTGGAACGTTGTAGCCTCCAGCTAAAGGTGCCCGAGACTCCTCGACCAGTTCGCGCACTCCCCGAGCCAGCAAGGCCATAGGGCGCAACTTCGCCACCAGGGGTCCTTGGAATCCCCCTGGCACACCAGCCCCATGGGACACACTCTCCTCCTTCTCCCCTTAGATCATGGCGTCTGCCCTTTATGTACTCTCTCCCGGCATGCACAACAGGCAGAACCCGCCCACCACACGGTAGCCGAGAGAGGACACCAAATCATACCACAACGCCACCTGCGGTTCAACCCGAGACCTGGGCAACAGCGCCACCTCAGGCCCAGGGGAACTATACACCAGGCAACAACATGGCAGAGCAGAGTCCATATTAAACAGAATTGTAGAATCTGAGCCACACTATTGCCCAGACTGCCCCTAAATTTACAGCATAGTGACCCCCATTTTGGGGGGTCCCACTACAGGCATAATGAGCTAGTGTGCATAGCATACTAGCTCATTATGTAACACTCACCTCAGATCGAAGCCCCCGCAGCCATCCTCTTCCAACGCTGGGGCAGCCGACATCTTGCCCGGGGGTTACTTCTGGATATCGCGACTCCGGTGCTGTGATTGGCCGGAGCCACGATGACGTCACTCCCACGCATGCGCGCGGGAGCCGCCAGTGACGGCGTGGCCTCAAGCAGGAACGGCATGCTACAGGCGCCTGCGTACAAGGCTACATCCCCCATGGCCATCCACATGTTCCAAAACATGCCATACATATGCCAATCAGTGCCCACAAATGGGCACTGACTGGCACCATAATAGTACAGTATTAAAAAAAGTGATGCCCACTTGCCCAGCAATGCCACCCACTAGTAATCAGTGCCACTCATCAGTGTCCCTCAGTGCCACCTATCAGTGCCCATCTGTGCCACCTATTAAAGAGGAAATTCAGCAATAAAGCCGAACGTGTCATACCTGATTCTCCTCCTCGCCGCCTTCTTGCTGACGCGTTTTGAGAGGCAGAAGTGGCTTCTTCATAAACAGCAGAAGCAGAAATATCAGTACTATGGGGGGGAGACACACATTGTTATTACAGATCTATGGACAACTGGGGCAAATGTTTGTATTTAACATCAGCACCGGATATTATTATTATTATTATTATTACACCACTGATCTCCATTGGCTTCCTGGTCCTGTGCCAAGTGACTCCCCTGCTGCATTCAGAACACAGGAGGTCTCCCGCACAGCACAGCCCCAGAAGAATTTACCCCCCTTCCTGACCAGAGCACTTTTTGCGATTTGGCACTGCGTCGCTTTAACTGACAATTGCGCGGTCGTGCGACGTGGCACCAAAAACAAAATTGACGTCCTTTTTTCCCCGTAAATAGACCCCTTTCACACTGAGGCGCTTTGCAGGCTCTATAATGCTGAAAATAGCGCCTGCAAAGCGTCTCCATTCACTCCAGTGTGAGGCCCCGAGGGCTCCCACACTGGAGCGGTGCGCTGGCAGGGCGGTAAAAAAAGTCCTGCTAGCCGCATCTTTGAGGCTCTGTAGGAGCGGTGAATACACCCCTCCTAAAGCGCCCCTGCCCATTGAAATCAATGGGCAGCGCCTCCGAACTGCCAGCAAAGCACTGCTGCAGCTGTGCTTTGCGGGCGGTTTTAACCCTTTTTCGTCCGCTAGTGGGGGTTAAAAGTGCCCCGCTAGCGGCTGAATAGCGCACCTAAAAAAAAGTGTCACTTTACCACCGACGCTCCCACTACCCAGTGTGAAAGGGGCCTTAGAGCTTTCTTTTGCTGGTATTTGATCACCTCTGCAGTTCTTATTTCTTGTGCTATAAACAAACAAAAAAACGACAATTCTGGAAAAAAAACGATATTTTGTACTCTTTGCTACAATAATTATCTTCCAAAAAAGGATATTTTGTCTCCAGACCAGGTCTGTCCCCGGTTTTGTCCCCGGATTGAGGACACTGTCCCCAAACCAAGTCTGTCCCCGGCTTTCCAGCGGACTCGATGTCTGCCAGTACCCACTGATCATTCTGTACACAGGCAGAAGGGAGGTCTGCCTATGTAAACAAGGCAGATCACCGTTCTGTCAGTATGGAAGACATGGATCCTGTGTTCTTGCAAATCAGAGACAGGGATCTATGCCTTCCTTAGTAAAAGCCCCTCCCCCCACAGTGAGAAAACACTTGCTAGGCACACATTTAACCCCATTAGTACAGTGACAGTGCATATTTTTTAGCACTGTTCACTGTATTGGTGTCACCGGTTCCCACAAAGGTGTAAAAAGTGTCACTTAGTGTCATATTTGTCCACCGCAATGTCGCAGTCCCGCTATAAGTCACTAATCTCCACCATTACTAGTAAAAAAAAAAATATGTTCCCGTATTTCATTTAAAAATCTGGTCACATGATTACAGACACTTGTTCCTCTGGTAATGGAGAGGATCAGATTTCCCTTTCAGAAGTGATCAGGTGACCATTTGCCGTCACACATGCGGGCAGCACTGATAGGAGCCTGGAGCAGATATTGAGGAGATATGAGGAGAAGATATTCTATCCAGCAGACGAAGGGAATGTTTAGGCCGTATGAGCCGCCCCCCCTCCCCCCCAGTATTAATACTACTTACTGAGAAGAGCCAGGATACCCCCGAGGATGCCCAGGATGACAGGGATGCCCAGGCCTCCAGGGAATGCCTTCGGACTGTCACAGTTGTTCTCGGTTGTACATTGGCACACTTGTATTTTCAGTATAGTTATGTTTGATAAATCGCCACCATCGGTGAGGGTGACGGGTATAATATACGAATCTTCAGCCATTTCCCTGATTGGCTTAATCAGAAATTCTGTACAAAAAAAAGAACAATTACTCAAAAGGAAACAATATAAACACCACAGGGCTTAACAAAATATTACCGCAACATTCCAGTGTGTTTGACCCCCTCCCCCCACCCTCTGTGCGTTTATATACAGTATATATGTGTAGTGAGGTCCCAGGCCTCCTTTAGTCTAATGAGAACCTCCAGTGCCAGGGACAGGTGACATCCTTCTATATAGAGTGGGTTACAAGGCATGGTGGGTGTAATGGAAGGTAGATTCATGGGTGCCGGACACTTCTTGAATGCAAAGAGATTTTATTTTCACTTTAACAAAACTGAGAGAGAGGGCTGGGGTCAGGACACCCTTAGGTAGTTGCAATGTTAATTGGCAGACAAAAGACATCTATAGGTAGACAGCCATGCAGGGAAAGGCCCCAGCAAGACACCACATCTGCATGTGTAGGAATGCCGTCTCCTATGGCAACAGTTCCTAACACAAGTTGTAACAATTCCTTCACTTCCTCTACAATCACTTCTTGTAGATCTTCAGCCCACTGAGCTCCCAGTCTCTCTCACTAGACTTGCTGATCCACTTCCACCGAATCCCTTGAGCTCTTCTAATCTTCTTACTTTAGTATCTTCCTCAAGCGTCACCCCCGCTTCCCTGCTCGGCCCCTGGCTTGGCACTCCAGATACTCCTCAAGCGTCACCCCCGCTTCCCTGCACGGCCCCTGGCTTGGCACTTCAGATACTCCTCAAGCGTCACCCCCGCTTCCCTGCTCGGCCCCTGGCTTGGCACTCCAGATACTCCTCAAGCGTCACCCCCGCTTCCCTGCTCGGCCCCTGGCTTGGCACTTCAGATACTCCTCAAGCATCACCCCCGCTTCCCTGCTCGGCCCCTGGCTTGGCACTCCAGATACTCCTCAAGCGTCACCCCCGCTTCCCTGCTCGGCCCCTGGCTTGGCACTTCAGATACTCCTCAAGCATCACCCCCGCTTCCCTGCTCGGCCCCTGGCTTGGCACTTCAGATACTCCTCAAGCATCACCCCCGCTTCCCTGCTCGGCCCCTGGCTTGGCACTCCAGATACTCCTCAAGCGTCACCCCCGCTTCCCTGCACGGCCCCTGGCTTGGCACTTCAGATACTCCTCAAGCGTCACCCCCGCTTCCCTGCTCGGCCCCTGGCTTGGCACTCCAGATACTCCTCAAGCGTCACCCCCGCTTCCCTGCTCGGCCCCTGGCTTGGCACTTCAGATACTCCTCAAGCATCACCCCCGCTTCCCTGCTCGGCCCCTGGCTTGGCACTTCAGATACTCCTCAAGCATCACCTCCGCTTCCCTGCTCGGCCCCTGGCTTGGCACTTCAGATACTCCTCAAGCGTCACCCCCGCTTCCCTGCTCGGCCCCTGGCTTGGCACTTCAGATACTCCTCAAGCGTCACCCCCGCTTCCCTGCTCGGCCCCTGGCTTGGCACTTCAGATACTCCTCAAGCGTCACCCCCGCTTCCCTGCTCGGCCCCTGGCTTGGCACTCCAGATACTCCTCAAGCATCACCTCCGCTTCCCTGCTCGGCCCCTGGCTTGGCACTTCAGATACTCCTCAAGCATCACCCCCGCTTCCCTGCTCGGCCCCTGGCTTGGCACTTCAGATACTCCTCAAGCGTCACCCCCGCTTCCCTGCTCGGCCCCTGGCTTGGCACTTCAGATACTCCTTAAGCATCACATCTGCTTCCCTGCTCGGCCCCTGGCTTGGCACTCCAGATATTCCTCAAGCATCACCTCCGCTTCCCTGCTCGGCCCCTGGCTTGGCACTCCAGATACTCCTCAAGCGTCCCCCCACTTCCCTGCTCGGCCCCTGGCTTGGCACTCCAGATACTCCTCAAGTGTCACCCCAGCTTCCCTGCTCGGTCCCTGGCTTGGCACTCCAGATACTCCTCAAGCATCACCTCCGCTTCCCTGCTCGGCCCCTGGCTTGGCACTCCAGATACTCCTCAAGCATCACCTCCGCTTCCCTGCTCGGCCCCTGGCTTGGCACTACAGATACTCCTCAAGCGTCACCCCCACTTCCCTGCTCGGCCCCTGGCTTGGCACTCCAGATACTCCTCAAGCGTCACCCCCGCTTCCCTGCTCGGTCCCTGGCTTGGGACTCCAGATACTCCTCAAGCGTCACCCCCGCTTTCCTGCTCTGCCCCTGGCTTGGCACTCCAGATACTCTTCAAGCGTCACCCCCGCTTCCCTGCTCGGCCCCTGGCTTGGCACTCCAGATACTCCTCAAGCGTCACCCCCGCTTCCCTGCTCGGTCCCTGGCTTGGGACTCCAGATACTCCTCAAGCGTCACCCCCGCTTTCCTGCTCGGCCCCTGGCTTGGCACTCCAGATACTCCTCAAGCGTCACCCCCGCTTTCCTGTTAAAGAAAGAAAGAAAGGTCTTCTGGACGCAGCACTCCGGTTAAAAAGCCTTTATTCCAAAAAAAGGTTCAGGAAACCAAAATCACTCTGCACAACACAACAAACTGATCACGTCTGGCTGACGCGTTTCACACTATTTAAAGTGCTTACTCATAGCTAGTTATTACACAAATACTACCCAAGATATACCCTAAACAGGGGAAATCATGTGATCCAACCCCAAGGTGAAAATAATTAGTTAATTAAAAATTAATTAAACATGAAGTGATTCAAGTGAAATGGGTGTGGTTCACTGACCACAATGAAAAAAGAGGATAGAAATGCCTCACCATATGACAATCTATGCAGATATATAAAAGATATATTTTTAAAAATGTATAATATATATGAAAAATAAGTGATATGGTGTGGAGTGGAAACGAAAAAATAACAATAAGAATAATTGTGAAAATCAAATAAAATAAATAAAAAATAGGGATGAAATTACTACCAATTAAAAAAGTGGTATAATGTAAATGTGCATCCAAAACATGTGTGACCATGTGTGTAAATGCAAAAAAGAGAAAGAATATATATATAGTGTGTATATATATATGTGCATATGTATAAAATTTGGACATGTATAGATGAAAAAATGCAAAGCAACCTTATAAATTGATTAGGTGCACTGTGGAGTGCTTGCATTATTATTACTTAGTCCGTGCTGATATGTGCATGTCTCTTTTGAGATATATTTATTTATAAATTTTATTATTTTATTATTGATATTGATAATTTATACAGTGAACTTAATGTGAATAAAAGAACAATTGTTCTATTTAAACTAATATCTGAACAGATTTGTATTAATATGTGAGTATATGTCTCTTTAAAAAATGCATTAGTCTATATGTCTATTGGGATGGAAGTCATTCCTGAAGGTATATTGTGTAGGGATGAGCTTCGTGTTCGAGTCGAACATACGTTCGACTCGAACATCGGCTGTTCGATCGTTCGACGAAGATCGAACGATTTGGGCCGTTCGCGCCAAATTCGAGTGACGCGAACGGCCCACAATGCACTACGCCATCGCAGTGTCATCCAGGCGCTGTGATTGGCCAAGCATGCACTGTGACCCCGCATGCTTGGCCAATCACAGCGCCGGCAGCGAGGAGAGCAATGATTGGCCACAGGCAGGATGCCTGTGGCCAATTATTGCTGAGGGGGTTTAGTACACGCCCCACACTATAAAAGGCCGCCAGCACGGCGGCCTAGTGTAGTGTGTTCCGGAGCAGGGAAAGACAAGCATAGGCAGGGACAGTGACATTTATTTCTTTCTTGCTTAACCTGGATTCCTTTAGTTTAGGGAAAGAGAAGGATAGGTAGGGAGAGTGTCAGTGTGTTTTGTGCTTGTGCTATATTGTGCTTAAAAAAAACATTTTTTCTAGGGACAGAAAACTGTAGGTAGGGAGAGTGTCAGTTTCTTTCACTGTGCAAGTCCTTGTTTCCAGGGACCTGGAAGGACAGTGAGTGAATTCTCCTTGTGCTATATTGTGCTTAAAAAAAAACATTTTTTCTAGGGACAGAAAACTGTAGGTAGGGAGAGTGTCAGTTTCTTTCACTGTGCAAGTCCTTGTTTCCAGGGACCTGGAAGGACAGTGAGTGAATTCTCCTTGTGCTATATTGTGCTTAAAAAAAACATTTTTTCTAGGGACAGAAAACTGTAGGTAGGGAGAGTGTCAGTTTCTTTCACTGTGCAAGTCCTTGTTTCCAGGGACCTGGAAGGACATTGAGTGAATTCTCCTTGTGCTATAGTGTGCTTAAAAAAAACATTTTTTCTAGGGACAGAAAACTGTAGGTAGGGAGAGTGTCAGTTTCTTTCACTGTGCAAGTCCTTGTTTCCAGGGACCTGGAAGGACAGTGAGTGAATTCTCCTTGTGCTATATTGTGCTTAAAAAAAAACATTTTTTCTAGGGACAGAAAACTGTAGGTAGGGAGAGTGTCAGTTTCTTTCACTGTGCAAGTCCTTGTTTCCAGGGACCTGGAAGGACAGTGAGTGAATTCTCCTTGTGCTATATTGTGCTTAAAAAAAACATTTTTTCTAGGGACAGAAAACTGTAGGTAGGGAGAGTGTCAGTTTCTTTCACTGTGCAAGTCCTTGTTTCCAGGGACCTGGAAGGACAGTGAGTGAATTGTCCTTGTGCTATATTGTGCTTAAAAAAAACATTTTTTCTAGGGACAGAAAACTGTAGGTAGGGAGAGTGTCAGTTTCTTTCACTGTGCAAGTCCTTGTTTCCAGGGACCTGGAAGGACAGTGAGTGAATTCTCCTTGTGCTATATTGTGCTTAAAAAAAACATTTTTTCTAGGGACAGAAAACTGTAGGTAGGGAGAGTGTCAGTTTCTTTCACTGTGCAAGTCCTTGTTTCCAGGGACCTGGAAGGACATTGAGTGAATTCTCCTTGTGCTATAGTGTGCTTAAAAAAAACATTTTTTCTAGGGACAGAAAACTGTAGGTAGGGAGAGTGTCAGTTTCTTTCACTGTGCAAGTCCTTGTTTCTAGGGACCTGGAAGGACAGTGAGTGAATTCTCCTTGTGCTATATTGTGCTTAAAAAAAACATTTTTTCTAGGGACAGAAAACTGTAGGTAGGGAGAGTGTCAGTTTCTTTCACTGTGCAAGTCCTTGTTTCCAGGGACCTGGAAGGACAGTGAGTGAATTCTCCTTGTGCTATATTGTGCTTAAAAAAAACATTTTTTCTAGGGACAGAAAACTGTAGGTAGGGAGAGTGTCAGTTTCTTTCACTGTGCAAGTCCTTGTTTCCAGGGACCTGGAAGGACAGTGAGTTAATTCTCCTTGTGCTATATTGTGCTTAAAAAAAACATTTTTTCTAGGGACAGAAAACTGTAGGTAGGGAGAGTGTCAGTTTCTTTCACTGTGCAAGTCCTTGTTTCTAGGGACCTGGAAGGACAGTGAGTGAATTCTCCTTGTGCTATATTGTGCTTAAAAAAAACATTTTTTCTAGGGACAGAAAACTGTAGGTAGGGAGAGTGTCAGTTTCTTTCACTGTGCAAGTCCTTGTTTCTAGGGACCTGGAAGGACAGTGAGTGAATTCTCCTTGTGCTATATTGTGCTTAAAAAAAACATTTTTTCTAGGGACAGAAAACTGTAGGTAGGGAGAGTGTCAGTTTCTTTCACTGTGCAAGTCCTTGTTTCCAGGGACCTGGAAGGACAGTGAGTTAATTCTCCTTGTGCTATATTGTGCTTAAAAAAAACATTTTTTCTAGGGACAGAAAACTGTAGGTAGGGAGAGTGTCAGTTTCTTTCACTGTGCAAGTCCTTGTTTCCAGGGACCTGGAAGGACAGTGAGTGAATTCTCCTTGTGCTATATTGTGCTTAAAAAAAACATTTTTTCTAGGGACAGAAAACTGTAGGTAGGGAGAGTGTCAGTTTCTTTCACTGTGCAAGTCCTTGTTTCCAGGGACCTGGAAGGACAGTGAGTGAATTCTCCTTGTGCTATATTGTGCTTAAAAAAAACATTTTTTCTAGGGACAGAAAACTGTAGGTAGGGAGAGTGTCAGTTTCTTTCACTGTGCAAGTCCTTGTTTCCAGGGACCTGGAAGGACAGTGAGTTAATTCTCCTTGTGCTATATTGTGCTTAAAAAAAACATTTTTTCTAGGGACAGAAAACTGTAGGTAGGGAGAGTGTCAGTTTCTTTCACTGTGCAAGTCCTTGTTTCCAGGGACCTGGAAGGACAGTGAGTGAATTCTCCTTGTGCTATATTGTGCTTAAAAAAAAACATTTTTTCTAGGGACAGAAAACTGTAGGTAGGGAGAGTGTCAGTTTCTTTCACTGTGCAAGTCCTTGTTTCCAGGGACCTGGAAGGACAGTGAGTGAATTCTCCTTGTGCTATATTGTGCTTAAAAAAAACATTTTTTCTAGGGACAGAAAACTGTAGGTAGGGAGAGTGTCAGTTTCTTTCACTGTGCAAGTCCTTGTTTCCAGGGACCTGGAAGGACAGTGAGTGAATTGTCCTTGTGCTATATTGTGCTTAAAAAAAACATTTTTTCTAGGGACAGAAAACTGTAGGTAGGGAGAGTGTCAGTTTCTTTCACTGTGCAAGTCCTTGTTTCCAGGGACCTGGAAGGACAGTGAGTGAATTCTCCTTGTGCTATATTGTGCTTAAAAAAAACATTTTTTCTAGGGACAGAAAACTGTAGGTAGGGAGAGTGTCAGTTTCTTTCACTGTGCAAGTCCTTGTTTCCAGGGACCTGGAAGGACAGTGAGTGAATTGTCCTTGTGCTATATTGTGCTTAAAAAAAACATTTTTTCTAGGGACAGAAAACTGTAGGTAGGGAGAGTGTCAGTTTCTTTCACTGTGCAAGTCCTTGTTTCAAGGGACAGAGAAGGACACCTGAAGGTAGCCCTTATTGCTTTTTTCCCATCTCCCTGCAGGCCATCTATTAGAATGTTTGGAAGGCAAACAAGGAGAGGCAGACAGTCAGGAGGCAATAAAAGAGGGCAAGCAGGCTCTGTGTCTGGGGGCAACAGTGCTGGTCGTGGACGCGGTGCATTGTCATCAGCACATGGCCATGGGACACGCTTGTCCTTCTTTTCGGCAGCTGGACATGTTGAGCCACATCATGCCGAAGACTTGGTAGAGTGGATGACCAAGCCCTCCTCCTCCTCCTCATCCTCTCTCACCCAGGCTCAGGGTACTGGCAAAGCAGCTGCCAAAGCGTCCTCTTCCCTGGTATCAATGTCAGACTCATCATCAGTCACTCCTTCCCTAGACCCACCATGTCCTCCTCCTGAGGAGTCCCCCGAACTGTTTCAGCACAGTGTTGGGTACATGCTCCAGGAGGATGCCCAGCGTTTCGAAGGGTCTGATGATGAAACCCAGCTACAGGAAGGCAGTAGCGTGAGAGCAGACAGAGGGGATGCTCAAGAAGGACACCAATCTGGCAGTCATGTTCCAGCAGCTGCAGCATACTGCCAGATTGGCTCCAGTGATGAGGAGGGAGGGGATGATGAGGTCACTGACTCCACGTGGGTGCCTAATAGGAGAGAGGAGGAGGAGGAGGATGAGGAGGAGGCACATCTCCAACGAGGCAGGATGCCCTTTGGTGGCCAGCGTAAGGGCAGTACACCGACGGAATCACACCGCAGAGCTCCGCCTGTGCAGGGCGCTGCCTCTGCCCGTCATTCAAAAAGTTGTTTGGTGTGGGCCTTTTTTGAAGCGAGTGCATCAGATCGCACAGCTGCTGTTTGCAACATATGTCTCAAGCGTATATCGCGTGGCCAAAACATCAGCCGCTTGGGTACCACATGCCTGACCAGACATATGTTGACCTGCCATGCAGCTCGTTGGCAAGCCTACCTCAAAGACCCACACCAAAGAACAAAGCGGACCTCTCCTTGCACCGCATCAGCTGGGATCTCCAACCCCACTATAACTTCAGTCCTCTCTGAAACATGCACTGAGAGGAATGAAGGTGTAGAATTAGGTGTGTCACAGCCAAGTACTTGCGGCCACTCTGCTAGCAGTACACCGACGTCCGATTCTAGCAGGCAAATTTCCCTGCCCCAGCTGCTGGACCGTCGAAAGAAGTTCACTCCCAGCCATCCACATGCCCAGCGGTTGAATGCTAGCTTGGCTAAATTGCTAGCGCTTCAACTGCTGCCTTTTCAGTTGGTAGACTCGGCCCCCTTCCGTGAGTTTGTGCAATGTGCGGTTCCTCAGTGGCAGGTTCCCAAACGCCACTTTTTCTCACGGAAGGCTATTCCGGCTCTCTACCGGCATGTGGAAGGCAATGTCTTGGCCTCGCTGGACAGGGCGGTCAGCGGTAAGGTGCATATTACCGCTGACTCATGGTCCAGCAGGCATGGACAGGGACGTTACCTTTCTTTCACGGCCCATTGGGTCACTCTTTTGGCAGCTGGGAAGGATGCAGGACAAGGTGCAGTAGTGTTGGAGGTTGTCCCACCGCCACGCCTCCAAAATGCTACTACTGGTTGTGACACACCTCTCTCCTCCACCCCCTCCTCCTCTTCTTCCTCTGTGGCCTCTTCCTGTGCTTTGTCCTCGGAACCAGCGGTGCTCCGTAGGCGTTCAAGGGGCTACGCAAGTACGCAGGCAAAAAGATGCCATGCCGTGCTTGCGCTGGTGTGTTTGGGGGACAGAAGCCACACTGGGGCAGAGGTCCTGTCTGCTCTGCAGGGCCAGGCCGAGAGGTGGTTGACGCCACGCCAGCTTAAGCCAGGAATGGTGGTTTGCGACAATGGCACCAACCTCCTCTCCGCCCTCCGACAGGGACAACTGACCCATGTGCCCTGTGTGGCTCACGTCCTTAACCTGGTGGTGCAGCGGTTCTTGGGCAGGTACCCGGGCTTACAGGATGTCCTGAGGCAGGCCAGGAAAGTCTGTGTGCATTTCCGCAGATCTTATAATGCCAGTGCTCGCCTGGCTGAGCTGCAAAAGGAGTTGAACCTGCCCAAGAACCGCCTTATATGTGACATGCCCACCAGGTGGAACTCAACGTTGGCCATGCTGCAGCGGCTGCACACGCAGCAGAGGGCCATCAATGAGTACCTGTGCGACTACGGCACCAGGACAGGGTCAGGGGAGCTTGGTTTTTTTTCTCCACGCCAGTGGGGCATGATCAGGGATGCATGCACTGTCCTGGCACCATTTGAGGAGGCCACGAGGATGGTGAGCAGTGACAGTGCATGCATCAGTGACACTGTACCTCTTGTCCACCTGTTGGAGCACACGCTGCGTGGAATAATGGACAGGGCACTTGAGGCAGAACAGAGGCAGGAAGAGGAGGACTTCCTTGCCTCTCAAGGCCCCCTTTACCCAGACAGTGTTCCTTCTGTCCCACCCATCGCACAGGAAGAGGAAGAGGAGGAGGAGGAGGAGGAGGAGGAGGATTGTGTCAGCATGGAGGTGGAGGCTGGCACTCAGCATCATCAGCAGCAGTCTTTTAGGGATGATTTACAGTCCCAAGAAACCAGTGGACTTGTACGTGGCTGGGAGGAGGTGACTGCGGATCATGTCGTCCTTAGTGACCCAGAGGACTCCGGAGCGAATGCCTCAGCAAACCTACGCTGCATGGCCTCCCTGATCCTGCAAAGTCTGCGGAAGGATCCTCGTATTCTTCGGATCAAGGAGAGGGACCATTACTGGCTGGCCACTCTCCTTGATCCACGGTACAAGGGTAAGGTTGCGGACCTTATGTTACCGTCGCAGAGGGAGCAGAGGACGAGACAACTCCGGGAGGCCTTGCAGAAAGGTCTGTGCAACGCGTTCCCAGAGACTGGGAGGTTACAAACTCCTGGTCCAGGACAACGAGTTGCTGAGGCTTCGGCCAGTCAAAGAAGGAACGGTGGGGAAGGTGGCCGTCTGACCGATGCGTTCAGACAATTCTTTAGTCCGCAGCCCCAAAGTATGATTGGTTCCAGCAACCATCGCCAGCGTCTGATAAACATGGTGCAGGAATATCTAGGGGCAAGGTCAGACTTGGACACCTTCCCCACCGAAAATCCTCTGGCTTACTGGGTCTTGAGGATGGATCACTGGCCAGAGCTTGCACAGTATGCAATTGAGCTACTGGCCTGTCCTGCATCCAGCGTTCTTTCGGAACGCACATTCAGTGCTGCTGGAGGATTTGTCACGGATCACAGGGTGCGCCTGTCCACCGACTCGGTTGATCGACTGACTTTCATCAAGATGAACCAGTCTTGGATCACCACCAGCTACCACACACCTGATGCTGATATAACAGACTAATTGATTTTAACATGTCACGTCCCTTCAAGACTGATGCTGATGCTGAGTGCCTGTGCTGTTATGTTGACTGGCTATCCTCCTCCTCCGAGTCCTCAATGATACGATTGATGATGATAGCTTGGAAGATCATTTTTGTTTATGGGTGCCGCCACCAGTGGCTAAGGCCCAATTTTTCAGCCCCTGTTTTACAGGGGCGTGTACTTACAATTTTTTTAGCAATAATTTGCCATAGGGCTCATTGCTGTGCTCCAAGTACAGTATCTGTGAGGGGTTGTAGTGTTGTGCCACCAGTGCCTAAGGCCCAATTTTTCAGCCCCTGTTCAACAGGGGCATGCAATTACAATTCTTGATGTAATAATTCACAGCAGGGCCCATTCCTGCACCCACCAAGAGTAAGTCTGAGGGCTTACAGTGTTGTGGCAACACCACCACCACCACCACGAAAAGCCCAATTTTTCAGCCCCTGTTCAACAGGGGCATGCAATTACAATTCTTGATCTAATAATTCACAGCAGGGCCCATTGCTGCGCCCACCAAGAGTAACTGTCAGGGCTTACAGTGTTGTGGCACCAGCACCACCATCAAAGCCCCAATTTTTACTACCACTGTTCAACAATTATATGTAATTAAAATTCCTGATATAATAGTTGACAGCAGGGCATTCCAGCACCAACCAAGAGTAACTGTGAGTGCTTACAGTGTTGTGCCAACACCAACAACTAAGGGGCCTATTTCTGCAGATTATATACGGCAGGTCCCTACTTTCAAACATCCAACTTACAAACGACTCCTACTTGCAAACGAAAGAAGACAACAGGAAGTGAGAGGAAATCTACCCCTAGAAAGGAAAATTCTCTCCTGTAAGAATTAATATGGGAGAAAGGTGTCTCCTCTGTACTGATGCTTTATCAGCAATCCTTGTTTCAAGAAAAACACCACATTTCAAAAACAGTTGTCATTGGGACGGA
The DNA here is from genome assembly GCA_029206835.1 of Rana muscosa. NCBI lineage: Eukaryota > Metazoa > Chordata > Amphibia > Anura > Ranidae > Rana > Rana muscosa. Next base: position 296,506,352 of record CM055119.1, read on the forward strand.
AAGTGAGGTGAAATGTTCTGAACAGGGGCACAGACAGCAAAACAAATGTTACAGGGGTGATAACCCTTACCTATGTTTTCCAAAAAGTTTAAAAATAGATTTTTGGGCTGGAGCTACACTTCAACAATGTACCTGTTCAAAATTACAAACAGATTCTACATAAGAACAAACCTACAGTCCCTGTCTTGTATGCACCGCCTGTATACGGCTGTTCAGAGTATATAGGGCCTTTTTTATTTTATGTGCGGGGTTCCCCTTAATATCCATACAAGACCCAAAGGGGCTGGTAATGGGCTGGGGTAGGGGGGGGGGGGTCATGGGGTAGCTATGCCATTTTTCCTAAAGATTTTCATCCATATTACCGGGACCAGACATTACATTAAAGCCGCAAGCAGTTTTAAATGGCTTTTCTTTCCTTTAGAAGTGTCATTTTGTGCAGGGACAGTTCTAAACACGGGAAACACGTGGCACTTCACAGGCATACTTTAGACACCCCCCAGGTACGATATTTAAAGGAATATTTGACTTTTTTTTTTTCACTTTATGCATCATTAAAATGACTGCTCCCGAAAAACGACCGTTTTTAAAACTTATTTTTGCATTGATACATGTCCCCTGGTGCAGAACCCGGGTTCCCAAACTCTGTTTCGGACAATAACATGCATAATAGTCGTTATAATTAGCACTTTAGAATTCGAACGTTCGCATCCATTGTATTTAATAGGGTTCTAATGTTCGTGCGAACTTTCGGTCCGTTCGCGGGTTCTGGTGCGAACCGAACCCGGGGGTGTTCGGCTCATCACTAATATTGTGCATGAAGATGAACCATTACACAAACATGCAGTAAAAGCATATGTGTACAAATGTGTTTGAATATACTTGAAATCACCGTATTTAAAAACACCAAGTATGTAATTATGAGACAAAAATGTACCCATATGTGTACACCGGCATGCAGCTAGGTGCACACACATGGGGAGCCCGATAAAAAGGCATATATGTATATATAAAAAAAAAAATAATTTATAATGGCTCCAGTGATGCGCACATCAACTGGGACATCCAAAAACGATCCATCCAATCGACAAGTCTGTAAGATGGTTTTATCTGGACGATTCACATCAAGACAAATGTCCATGTGAAGAGTTGATTGAGGGTGTACCCATGTGTACATGTAGACATGCAGCTCAGCACGCACACACGAAGAGCCCAGTGCAAAAACATATATATATATATACTTGTACATGGTGGCTCCAAAAATGTGTGGACTTGGTCTTTTTCTTTTAGTCACAAACTATTATTCACCTGGTTTGGAAGAAATTGTATGGACTTGGTCTCTTTCTTTTGCACAAATCATCAATTAGTGGTAGATCGTCATGATCAGATTGTTTTATTGTATATGTGTCACACATTAATTTGTGTGTTTTATAGTCTCCTTATTCCTTTTAATTTATGTTGGTTTTGGTTATGTCATTCTTGACAGCATGAACTGTCTTGGGCATATACAGAGTTTATTTTGTATACGGAAACGACATATAGAATTCCATCTCGGAAGCCAATGTACACACAAGATTTATGGCCCATATTTCATCCGTATGTATATTGTGCTGTAGATGTAATATTGTATTGGCATTCATTGAGTGCATAAGTTTATGTGGGCATCATGGTATGTTTACACTAAGTCAGGATCCAACCCCAAGGGTTTTTTGTTAGCATGTTATTTTTCAATCTTTTTATGTAGACATTTGTTCCCGTGTGAATTGTTCCCATAGAATTATTTGTACATCTTTAATTGAACGGATGGTTTTCCATCGAGATGTCTATGGTTGGATGTACATCCCAGTTAATGCGCACAGTTTCGGAGCCATTACATATATACACATATATTTTTACATTGGGCTCCTCATGTGTGCGCATTTGGCTGAATGCTTGTATTCACACGGGGGCATTCTTTTATTTATCTATTTATTTACTTTCCTTATCCAACCTTTTCACATAGACATTCACCTTAATGTGAATTGTTCACGTAGAAAATCTCGTAGATATTTTGATTGGATGGATTGTTTTCCATCGAGATGTCTGTGGTTGGTTGGATTGGACGGAATGTTTTCCATCGAGATGTCTATGGTTGGACGTGCACTTCGGTCAATGCACACATTTTTGGAGCCACCATGTACAAGCATATATATATATGTTTTTGCACTGGGCTCTTCGTGTGTGCGTGCTGAGCTGCATGTCTACATGTACACATGGGTACACCCTCAATCAACTCTTCACATGGACATTTGTCTTGATGTGAATCGTCCAGATAAAACCATCTTACAGACTTGTCGATTGGATGGATCGTTTTTGGATGTCCCAGTTGATGTGCGCATCACTGGAGCCATTATAAATTAAATTTTTTTTTATATATACATATATGCCTTTTTATCGGGCTCCCCATGTGTGTGCACCTAGCTGCATGCCGGTGTACACATATGGGTACATTTTTGTCTCATAATTACATACTTGGTGTTTTTAAATACGGTGATTTCAAGTATATTCAAACACATTTGTACACATATGCTTTTACTGCATGTTTGTGTAATGGTTCATCTTCATGCACAATATACCTTCAGGAATGACTTCCATCCCAATAGACATATAGACTAATGCATTTTTTAAAGAGACATATACTCACATATTAATACAAATCTGTTCAGATATTAGTTTAAATAGAACAATTGTTCTTTTATTCACATTAAGTTCACTGTATAAATTATCAATATCAATAATAAAATAATAAAATTTATAAATAAATATATCTCAAAAGAGACATGCACATATCAGCACGGACTAAGTAATAATAATGCAAGCACTCCACAGTGCACCTAATCAATTTATAAGGTTGCTTTGCATTTTTTCATCTATACATGTCCAAATTTTATACATATGCACATATATATATACACACTATATATATATTCTTTCTCTTTTTTGCATTTACACACATGGTCACACATGTTTTGGATGCACATTTACATTATACCACTTTTTTAATTGGTAGTAATTTCATCCCTATTTTTTATTTATTTTATTTGATTTTCACAATTATTCTTATTGTTATTTTTTCGTTTCCACTCCACACCATATCACTTATTTTTCATATATATTATACATTTTTAAAAATATATCTTTTATATATCTGCATAGATTGTCATATGGTGAGGCATTTCTATCCTCTTTTTTCATTGTGGTCAGTGAACCACACCCATTTCACTTGAATCACTTCATTTTTAATTAATTTTTAATTAACTAATTATTTTCACCTTGGGGTTGGATCACATGATTTCCCCTGTTTAGGGTATATCTTGGGTAGTATTTGTGTAATAACTAGCTATGAGTAAGCACTTTAAATAGTGTGAAACGCGTCAGCCAGACGTGATCAGTTTGTTGTGTTGTGCAGAGTGATTTTGGTTTCCTGAACCTTTTTTTGGAATAAAGGCTTTTTAACCGGAGTGCTGCGTCCAGAAGACCTTTCTTTCTTTCTTCAATTGCATTTACATTTGCCTGCACCCTTGGTTGCTGGGAGGAGGTAATTCCAGGGACTTCCACACCTGAGCGGCTTCCTTTCTCCTGTACCCCCGCTTTCCTGCTCGGCCCCTGGCTTGGCACTCCAGATACTTTGTAAGAGTCACCTCCGCTTCCCTGCTCAGCCCCTGGCTTGGGACTCCAGATACTCCTCAAGCGTCACCCCCGCTTCCCTGCTCGGCCCCTGGCTTGGCACTCCAGATACTTTGTAAGCGTCAGCTCCGCTGGCTGGATCCCTGACTTGGATCCTGCTGAAGTTTTCGGATTCTCCACCCTCCCTGGTTGGTGAGAATTCTGCCGGGAGAAATCCCAGAGAGTTGCAGAGATTCTCTAATTTCCAGCGAGAAGTACAGAGGAGGGTAGCCCTGGAGTGGAGCCTGGACTTCCCAAATGTCCCTTCCCAGATTATGGATGTCGTGGAGAACTCCCGGGGAGAGTGGGAGGATGACCTAATTTGGGATTTCCTACATGTCCCAAAGCCATTACGGGTGCCAGAGAGTGAGGTCTGGGACCATTTTAAAGACATTCAGGGTGAATGGCGGCTTAGGAGATCTATCTACAGAGACCGGGTGCTTGTGGCCAGGGTGGGTCGGCCCACGCAGAGCTACTCAGTGTACAGAGAAGAAGAAGGAGGGAACCGGAAGAGGTTGCCTGACCCTCGCTTCGACACCTGAAGGGACTGTGAGGAGCCACAGCATGCGTAGAGTGATCCTCATGAACTGCTGGAGGAGAAGCAGAGTGTATCTTTTTCTTTTCTTTTCCTGATTTGCAGGAACAAACCAGCCTGCCACCCTGTGTGTCCAATGGAAAGACTTCCCCCATTGAAGGGACATCTGGGTGAGTTTGGTTCCCACTTAACTCTTTCAATGAACTTGTTTGTTCGGGGAGGGGCCCCTCCCATCAGGAACTCCAGAAGAGGACTGTCCACTTTTGTATATATGTTTTTTTTCCTTCCCCATGTTTCTGTTAGCAGGTTATAACTCCCTCCTGACAGAACAAGACAGGCTATTTTGAATTGGTTTCCATATATTTGTTTCTGTTGGCAGGATGCCAACCCCCCTCCAAACAGAAATTGTGTACAGTAAGTAGTTAAGTGTAAATGTAGGATGTGTTGCTTTTGACTTCTCTTAGGATCCTCTGGGATGGGACGGCTGTCTATCACCTTTGGCTGGAGAATTCTTGCAAAGTGTCTTTCTTGAGGGAGGAATGCTCTGGTCCAGATGTGTATATACTGTTAGTTGCAGGGACCTGTAGGCACCTGTAGTGCCTTATCCATTCTGTACAGATGTAAATACCTATCAGAAATGTATACCTCTATTTTCGTACGCAATGTATTTGTACATGTAGCGGGGTCCTCAATTTAGCGGTAGTGTTTGAGTGGTAGTTAGGCTCAGACACCTAAATTGTTAGGACATTATCAACCATTTTTGTCTGCAGGAAGAGTATCGGTGTACAGTTCCCTGTGGCCTGCAGGTGGCGCTGCCATAGTGGGCCAGGGTTGAACTGCTGATACAGTGCTGTGCCTTGTGCGTCCCCTCTCAGCAACCATACAGTGGGAGTGGTCAGCCTGCTGTGTATGCTGGGAGAGGATATAAGAGGGGCAGATGCCTGTTCAGGTTCGTTCGTCGTCATCGGGAGTCCTACTCCCAGGGAGTGTGTGTTCCTGTCTGCCCTGGGCACCTTTAGCCCAGGAGTGGAGGTCGGTGAATCAGTCCCAGGCACCTTTAGTCCTGGGACTGCAACTAAAGGCCTTGGGCCCGGCCCCTTCGGCTGGGGCCCATCAAGGATTGAGGAATATCAGGGTGCCGCCTTGCGAGGGGACCCGTATCTTAGATGAGGAGGCCGGGGGAGGAACCGTTCCGAGGGACCGGTGAGAAGTCACAGTGAAGGAAGGGGCCCGGTAACTCTCTGGAGGGATGTCTTTTCCTTACAAAGAGGCCAAGCTTTAAAGAAACCAAGATCACAAGTTTGAATAGTGACTGTGCGGTTAGTTAAAGTACCATTTTGGCTGCTAGTCCCTATCTAGGGAGACTATCCAAATGGGCGGAGAAGCCACACCTTATGCTGTCCTGTTCTCCCTCCAACCTTTCCTATCAGAGACTGTGCTTTAAGAGAAATAAACTCTACGTTGGAGTTACAGCTGGTGTGGACAGTGAAGTCATTGGGGGAAATAGAGACTTGTCTTTATGGGTTATAGAGATAAGAACCATTCGGAGGGAGTATCTGGCTGCGGAGATCCATCACAACACCGCTCAACCTCCTCACACAGGAGGGTACGGGCATATAGAGCTGGGTGTGCCCTTTCCTCCTGCGAGGAGCCGAAAGACAAGGAGGAGAGGGTGGTAAGCGCCATATACAGTTCCCCATCCAAGTTGTTTCCCTTTCCCTCTTCTATTTTATCTTATGAGATGCCCTTGTTCCTGGGCCCAGGAGACACTTTTTGCAAATTTTCCCAGCTGAGGGACCAGCTGGATTTTGGTGGGGGGGTGAATGTAGCACCCTCTACTTAGGTAGGTGCTAGTGTAGGGTGACCACGTGTCCCGAAATGCCCGTATTTTGCAGGTCTGTCCCGGGCACCTTCTTTCCAGGACAATACAGTGTCCCAGAATGAAACTGACACAACCACCCCCCCCCCCGGGCCAATCTGATGCCCCCAAAAAAGGCCGCCGCATCACTGCTTTACTCACTGACAGTACTTGCTCTGGCCAGGAATGCCTGGAGGAGCACAATCCACGCCCCCTGCTTGTGATTGGAGAAATCATAAATCCTGCCTCTTGTGTCCAATCACTGTGCTGTGATTCGTTACAGAACAAGCTGATTTTTGGGAAGGGGGGGTGTCCCTGAATGGTAGTTTGGAAATGTGGTCACCCTATGCTAGAGGTGAGATTTTTGGTGAGTGCAGGTAAATTTAGGCAGGCTGTCAGAATTAAGTTCACCAGCTGGTGGCACTGTGGTGCTCTGGGCCGATGGCTGGAGTTCCAGTGTCCACCAGCAGATGTCTCCCAAAAGCCAGCAAGTCACAATCAGCTACACCTGGCTCCTGCTGTCAGGTGGAAATTGAAGGCTGCTCCTCCCTTCCCCCAGTGCGTCACTATCCTGTTCATTGCCCCCTTGTGACCAGAGCCTTGTGCCTCTTGTATACCGATCCATCCTGCACCCCTCTGCCTTGCTTCTGCTCTTTTACCCAGTCATGTTTCCCTTCCTTTTATCCCTGTTACCTTTGTCCCTTATGTTGTAGATATTGTATATAGATAGTAGTTGTTCTTTTTTTATTTTGTTATTTGGGTTTTTTTTATGTTCACGGTTTGTCCCTCTGTATTTGTGTGTTTCAATGTAAATAAATATCACCTTAAGGATAAATACATTGTTTGGTCTCAGTTCCCTTGTGTAGCTACGTGTCTGGTCTCCTAAGCCGCTCATTCCTGACACAGGCCTCAGGCTAGAAGCGAGGCCTATTTGTTTTGATCTGTGTGGGCTGGGAGTGGCTCAGAGTAGGCTGGTGACTCACAGATAGCATCACTTCTTGGTTACCTCCCTCTGGCTTCTAAAGGATTCTAGAAGAGAGAAGGAAAGAGATGGAGAGCTGTCTGAGGTGTCTCAGGAAACCCTGACCAATCCCCAACTAGGCCTCCTTGATATACCCAGGGTTGGGGCCTTTATGGGCGCTCCCCATTCTGGGGGGAGGGTGACCCTGGGCCTGGGGCTTGGGTGCAGGATGGAGCACTCCAGGAAATCGCGAGGCACAGGAGGAGCAAGAGAGGACAGCGGGAGCTAGTACTGCCGGGCAAGTCTTCAGGAGGGAACCCCAGTTTGCAGCCAGGAGGGCTGATGAGTGACATTTGCAGTCGGGAGGACTGAAAGGATACAGTCAGAGCTGGGTTTGGAGCCAGTGAGGATTGCAATGTCACGGGCAGTGAAGTCGGGCAGCTGCAGCCAGAAGGGCTGGCAGGGCCTGAAGAGGGATTGCTGGGAGCAGTAGTCCACCACAGGACAGTTAGCCCTAAAGACTTCCTATTCCATTCTTGCTACATTAAAAAAGGGACCTGTGGTCCCTGCCTGCAAATGGCAATTTCTGGGGCCTGACTAACCATGTGCTAGCTGTACCTGGAAGTGAAGTGTTGTGCAGGAGAGAGAGAGAGAGAGAGACAGAGAGAGAGAGAGAGAGAGCGAGAGAGAGAGACAGAGAGAGAGAGAGAGAGACAGAGACAGAGAGAGAGAGAGAGAGAGAGAGAGTCTGCAAACAAGTGTTGTGCAGGAGGAGTCTGGAGAAGCATCATTTACATAATTCTGTCCCAAATTGACTGTTCTAAATTCTACTGGGCATCCCATATCCAGTATGGCCATCCCTATCCAAGTTCAAATCCTTCAATAAACATACAAACAAAACATATGGACTGTTCATTGTCTCCAAGGTGATTGGGAATTGAATGGCGGGCTGGGCAGGGTGACAGGTGGACCACAACTTCCAGCAGCCCCTACTGGGGTATCGCTCCAGGTGATCAAACCGGTGAGAGATTTAATAAAAGATAATATTACACTTACAAGAGTGACATGAAATGGGCCAATCAGCATTGGTCCGGAGAGGACTGGGAGTGGCAGAGCGGCATCCACAAACCGCAGCCTTGGCCCCTGGCGTGGGGACAAGAATGATTGGTGTTTTCATAGAAGCTGCTGTCCCACCCACCACTTAAATGTCACATAAAACCTGGTAAATCTTGTGCTTACAGACGGTTTTTATAAGTGAGTTGCCAATTGTCTTTTTATTTAATAAAGGTTCCCAATTGCTACACTTAGTTTGGCGCCCTTGTGTGTTCTCTTTAAGTAAATCTACAGGTAGGATGCTATGGGAGGGAAGGGGGAAAGAGATCACTACTGCGTGTGTGTGTGTGCGGGGGGGGGGGGGGGGTGATGTGAAGGGAGTAGTGGACACTGCTATGGGACCACCCCCATAGCAGTGTCCTCTACCACACTTCACATCACCCCCCCCTCCCAATCCCTGCATTCTGAGCATAACGCACTCCTCGACCCTGCATTCTGAGCGCATCATACTTCTTGAGCCTGCATTCTGAGTGCAACACACTCCTGATCCCTGCATTCTGAGTGCAACGCAGTCCTTGACCCTACATTCTAAGTGTAATGTACTCCTTGAACCTGCATTATGAGTGCAACGCACTCCTGATCCCTGCACTCTGTGTTGTGGAAAATGTTATTAATGTATGTTGTCAGATGTCCCCCAGTGTCAGTTTTGCTGTAATGCGCTTATGTGAACGTATTCGCACAGACAGACGTTGGTGGAAGACCGGTGGCGGGAAAATCTTCCTGTAGACACAGCGATGTTTGCTCCTTTTAGGGATGTTTGTTTTATGCCTCGCCAAGGGACTGGCCACTTCTTGGCGTTGGCATTGAATTACTCCGAGCGGACAGATCTGCATCCACTAGAACTATTGCATAACGATACGACAATTGTGGCCTATTGAGAGCCCAAGCTTTCGTATGGTTCCCGTCATTGGAAGCGGTGCACGTCACTGCTAGTCTATTTGAATGTATACATGTCTGTGATTGGTTCTTTTGTTGTATTATATCCTTATATGGTCACTTCCTATGGAGGAGGTCACATGTTGTGACATCACTTCCTGCTGGGAGTTTAATAAAAGCCTTTTTGAGGACGTTGGCATGGCAGTCTTTGCTGGGAGGCCTTGATAAGAACAGTCTGGTGGTGATGGCTCTTGATTTGAATGAATGGTGAGTGAATTTTAGCTTAAAGGGGTTGTAAAGGTTCGTTTTTTATTTTCTAAATAGGTTCCTTTAAGCTCGTGCATTGTTGGTTCACTTACCTTTTCCTTTGATTTCCCTTCTAAAGGTTTGTTTTCTTTGTCTGAATTTCTCACTTCCTGTTTCTCCTCACTAAACTTCACACCATCATCCGAGTGGTGTGGAGTCACCCAGAACAGCTTACTGAGGAGGAACAGGAAGTGAGAAATTCAGACAAAGAAAACAAAGAAAACAAATATTTAGAAGGGAAATCTAAGGAAAAGGTAAGTGAACCAACAATGCACGAGCTTAAAGGAACCTATTTAGAAAATAAAAAACAAACCTTTACAACCCCTTTAAGATGCATTATTACATTAAGATGAAGTGTGTGCTTATGAGCACAGGGAGAAATGGCTGTGTGCTCTGCATACAGCCAACTTCCACGACATCTGATTGTAACGCACTCCTGATCCCTGCAATCGGATTGTAACGCATTCCTGATCCCTACATTCTGATTGTAACGCACTCCTGATCCCTGCACTCTCTTTTTTTTGTGTCCACTGCATTTGCAATCTACGTCTGGGGTTAACAATGTATCATCACCCGCACGTGCAGGAAACACACATGGAATGCCTTTCTGGCATCGCATTCTGGTGTGAACCGGACCTACCAATAGGACACGTCGTCAGTGTTTTTCAAGTAGATCTCCATCTCTCTAAGGTTGCCTACCCCTGATCTAGAATGTTCTACCAGTGAGGAGAACCCTGCGCATGCGCACACAGACACGAGGAACCGATGTGTGGAAACTTACTATTCTCTTCCACACCGATTGTCCAGTTGTCACGAGCTTCGCGGCTCACTTGTGCCCTGTATGGGGCTGTAAAGGGGGGCAGATCTCTGTCAATAATATTAATAGATAGGGGGTCTTGACTCTTCAGGCAGTATACGGCTTCTCGATATTCCAACTCTGGTCCGTTATCATTCACATCTTCAAGTGTGATCTGAAGGGTGCCGGTCCCGGTGGTTGGGGGAGAACCTGTAGGAACCACAATATATATTAAAGAACTCCATAATAAAATCCACATTCTGTATGGTGATTGTTTTACAGCATCTGCAACATTGTCTTTAGCGGTGTACACATCCTATATGGTCAGAGAGTAACCCCGCTATTCTGTCCTGCACCCCTCCATGCCATCTCCAGTCTGCTGCTGGACAGTCAGTGAGCCCCCCCATAATGATTCCTCGTCCAGTGACACCCCCCATGTGCTCTCTCCTTCCTGTAAGCAGACTAAACAACTGCTGCCCCTTTGGCCTCCAATGCCTGAAATATGTTAGACATGCAGAACAGAGACTGGTTGGCACATGTATGGGATGTACAGATCGATTCTAGACAATTCCGCTCAATGTATTTACCACACATAATGATTTCTAAATAACGGATAACTGGGCTAAAGGGAGTTTTTTTATGCTCTGTTTGGCCGGAGTGCCGCTTTAAGGAAATGATTAGTGTGAAGTAAGGAGAGCAACATAAGAGAAGTTCTGCCATTTATACATATGTAGCCAAGTCCCGGGTCCCCTTCAGTCTAATGAGAACCCCCAGAATTAGGGACAGCTGACATCCTTCTATGTAGAGTGGGTTACAAGGCATGGTGGGTGTAATGTAAGGTAGATTCATGGGTGCCAGACACTTCTTGAATGCAAAGTGATTTATTGTCTCTTGAACAGAACTGGGGAGAGAGGATTTTGGGGCAGAACACCCTTTAGTAGTTGTAATGTTAATTGGCAGACTCCGAGACTTCTATAGGAGGACAGTCATGCAGGGAAAGGCACCCAGCCGGACACCACATCTGCATGTGTAGACACGCCGTCTCCTATGGCAACAGTCTTGAACAGTTTCTAACAAAGGTTACAATGAACTCGTTCACTTCCTCTACAATCTCCTATTGTAGATCTTCACTCAGCTGAGCTCCTAGTCTCTCTCACTAGACTTATTAATCCACTGCCACCGGATCTCCTGAGCTCTTCCAACCTTCTCTCTCTGTATCTCCCTCAAGCGTCACCCCCGCTTCCCTGCTCGGTCCCTGGCTTGGCATCCAAGATACTTCTCAAGCTTCACCCCACTGGTCAGCTTGGTCCCTGGCTTGACACACAAGGCTGCTCTGCAAGCGTCATCCCCGCTGGATGGGTCTGCTGAAGTTTCCCGATTCTTTACCATCCCCGGTTGGTGAGAATACTGCTCTGGTACTTGCTTCAGCTACTCACAGTGGTCCCTGATAAAGGTGGTTGGGCCCTTAGTGGCGACATCTTCCCCTCCACCTCCGACCACGGCAGGTTCTCCGGCCGAGAGAACCGTCACTTCTGGTTGGACTGCAAGCCGCAATCCCAACCCTACGTTGCTCTCTTGCTTCTGGATAGGCTCTCAGACAGCCTAGGAGCCAGATGTGTCCGGGATAGGCCTCAGTTTCTGGCCTAGCAGCCCGGGGCAGCACAACACACGTCCACCCAGACAGCCGTCCAGGTGGCACCGAACCCCGATCACCTGACCTCACCAAAAATAAATAGGTTCTCTCAGCAGGCCAAGGGACCAAAGAAGATCCCTGCACATTGGCTGAAATTTCCCATTTATTGCTAATCTGTTCTTGTAAATGCTCTTGTCTTATCTAATGTCACCAGATAACCGGCCACCTAGTGACAGAAGAGAGAAGTGCAGCAATTCCAGAATTAGGGTGGAATCAATTGATCTCCTATAAATTGGCCAAGGCGACTATACCTGGCAGGTAAACTTACTAGCAACCCTTCCTAAACATCAGGGTGCTATATATATATTTCTGGAGTTTTAAAATCTTGATAAAGTGAATGAAATGTGTAAAAACATGACTTGTTTGTAGTTCCGGTGTCATGCCTTCAGCAAGTGTTTCTTATGTGCTTTTGTTTAATTCTTGTATATGCTAATGGTATGTATAATACATTGTAATATCGCCATCTAGTGGCTCTTTACATACTCAGTATTTGTGAATAATTTACTGAAGGTAGTTAGAGATTGTTGCTTAAAAGTCACTGTAGCTTCCCATTATTCCACTAGTCTATACCATGAGGTGTGAGAGACAGCCCCCAGTATCCATCTTCCCTTTTCACCACCATGCATCTGCTCCAGAGGAATCCACACCTATTCAGCTGCAATTCTAATGTCAGCCTTATGGAAACATCGCTGGTATGTTCATATCCCTTCCCCTAGTTAGACTAATGTGTTAGGACTGTTTATTTAGCATATTGTGTATGCTGATTGTATGTTTTTTAGTTTTACTCTAACTTCCCTGCAATAAAAGTTGAAAAAAGGACCTTGCGCCTGCCTCAATGAGTTGTTAAGGGAGGAGAGTTAGCTGTCTGTCTAATTATACCTCAGCCACGTATAGTGAGGGAAAAACATCCGGTGTAAAGGGCCCTGGGCTGCTGTGGAGCTGAGAATACCAAACTGATAAGACCTTCCATGGCGGATGTCGTTGTGTGGATTTCCCATCACCTTCAATCCCGGAGACAATGGTCACCCAGACAGATGGAGGAGGTGAATGTACAACTGAGGATTTGGTGCCACCACCTTGGCAATACTTCCCTTCTACCAGGAAGCCGTGTGCCCCCCTGTATATAGTTTCAGCAATGCAGACATTTGTCCCAACCACATAACATGCAGGAAAAACAGATTTAAAAACCAACGTCCAGAAACCAACAGATGTTCTCAGAGACTTGAGGAACACTCACCATTGTCCACAGCCAAGATGATGGCTCTATAAATGTCGTTCTTCACAAACACAGACTCTCGATCTAACTGCCCGTTTCCTGTGACGATTCCATTATCCGGGTTCACGCTGAGCCACCCGGCCGGGTCATTGCCCATCCTATAGCTGCAGGAAAACATTAAAAAAAAGTTCATCATGACCAACATCTGACGTGTCGTATTTGGGTTGTTCACATTTCACGGATCTCTTTATCAAATATCAGAAATAAGATGGACGATTGGTCTAAATCTGTCTCATTGGACATTCTGGAACTGGAAAACATGACAAAATTCAGCAACTTTCATTTTAGCTTTGGGTAAAGCAAGGAAACATTTCACTCACTTCCGGTCCCTGTGCCGCTCATACAAATATACTGCAGTGCGGTCATCACCAGGACAGGAAGGGCAACAATAAAAATATTGATAGAAGTTTCAATCCTTCACTCTACTAAAAGTGTGTGTAACCAGGTGCTGGACTACAACATGGAGAAGGAGACGATGTCCTTTGTTGCTCCACTCTGATGTTATGCTGCACTATTCCCTCCAGCCAGCAGGGGGAGAGCCATAGAGAAGCCAGCCTATAGACTTCTGTACAGGGTGCTGGGAACCATGGGAGTTGTAGTTCAAGATGCCAGCCATACAATGAGGGCCAAATAACTCTTTACACTACAGTTCCCAAGATGCACTGGGGAGCAGGTGGAGCGGTAAGATGGCTTTCACTTAACTGCCAAGGAAACTTCACTCTCTTGGTGCCACAAGACCTAAGGAGTGCACATCCACTGTCTGCTGATGGCCTGCTGAGAGGCCAGACCAGACCAGACCGAGCCTGGGGCCCAGAAAGAGAGACACCCTGGGCCATGTAGCACAGCCCACAGTGATCACACCTCCCCATAACAGCAGGGAGACCAGAGTGTCCTCTCAACCTCTGCTTCCCACAGCCAGACCCCAGAGGCATCCTAGAGTGGAGGGGGGTGCCCCCCCATCTATCACTGAAGTTGTAGCACCCCCCCCCCAAAGAGCTGCTGGTAAATTATGGTGCTTCCCCCCCCCCCTTTAGAGCACACACAGCCAGGCACACATCATTTTTTTAATTCTTCCACTGGCTCAAAAAATCAGTCTAGGGGTTCTTTTAGAGAGCATGAGATACCCAGAAACTGTAGAACTGAATAACTTGAGGACTCCAAAATTTCTGGCTGCACTTCACAAACTGTTGAATGTCCCCCAGGATCCCTATGCTGACGGTGACCTGTACTCCTATCAGAGTTTTAAAAGCTACACACATGCCTCAGCACTGGGGTTGCTTACTCACTCAGCCACAGGATCATCGGTTGCCTGCTGCCCATATCCACCAGGCTCTGACTAGTGAGGGAGATATAGGGGGAAAGCCCCTGCACAGGGGTCTCCTCCAGCAGGATTGGACCCAGGAACTCTGCACCCTGCCGCTCAGGCCTCAGACTATGACCTCTCGCACCACCTTTTGGGCACACCTCCCCAGGGATTGGCTGGCTGGCTGGAGTACCATAAATATTCAGGCTGCTTGCATTGTTCTTCCACCCACTATGATTCTAGAATCCTCTATAACAGCGGTTGCAACTTGACAAACAGTGGTCCATGAGAAAATTATGGTGATCCCCAGGGGTTCTGCAGCAAATCAACATTGTGGCGGATGTATATCGCCCACTGTTTTTAGCATTGTTCTCAATGCACGCTGACAGTCAATACTGTCAGCACACATTGATGCCCGATGCCTCCTCTGTAGCTCCGGCTCCTGTGAACTCAGAGGGAGGCACTGGAAGTAATGCAGAGGAGTGGAAGGTGAAGGAGGGGACTTCCAATGGCAGCGCTAATCACACACTGTGGGAGGGAGCACGGAGCTCGAGCACAAAAGGCAGCAGAGTGATCCAGGGGGAGGGGGCAGAGAGCTGGAGTAACGTATGTTTAAGGCAGCAGTGTGATCCGGGGGAGGGGGGCAGAGAGCCGGAGCATTGTGCGTGTACGGCAGCAGTGTGAGCCGGGGGAGGGGGACAGAGAGCCGGAGCATTGTGTGTGTACGGCAGCAGTGTGAGCCGGGGGAGGGGGACAGAGAGCCCGAGCATTGTGTGTATAAGGCAGCAGTGTGAGCCGGGGGAGGGGAGCAGAGAGTCAGAGCATTGTGTGTATAAGGCAGCAGTGTGATCCAAGGGGAGGGGGCAGAGAGCTGGAGCCTTGTATGTATAAGGCAGCAGTGTGATCCAGGGGGAGGGGGGCAGAGAGTCGGAGCATTGTGTGTGTATAAGGCAGCAGTGTGATCCAAGGGGAGGGGGGCAGAGAGTCGGAGCATTGTGTGTATAAGGCAGCAGTGTGATCCAGGGGGAGGGGGAAGAGAGCCCGAACATTGTGTGTATAGGGCAGCAGTGTGATCCAGGGAAAGGGGGGCAGAGAGCCAGAGCATTGTGTGTATAAGGCAGCCGTGTGATCCAGGGAGAGGGGGCAGAGAGCTGGAGCATTGTGTGTATAAGGTAGCAGTGTGATCCAGGGGGGGCAGAGAGCCTGAGCATTGTGTGTATAGGACAGCAGTGTGATGCAGGGGGAGGGGGCAGAGAGCCGGAGCATTGAGTCTATAAGGCAGCCGTGTGATCCAGGGGGAGGGGCAGAGAGCTGAAGCATTGTGTGTATATAAGGTAGCAGTGTGATCCAGGGGGGGCAGAAAGCCAGAGCATTGTGTGTATAGGGCAGCAGTGTGATCCAGGGGAGGGGGACAGAAAGCCGGAGCATTGTGTGTATATGTGATCCAGAGGGAGGGGGCAGAGAGCCGGAGCATTGTGTGTATAAGGCAGAAGTGTGATCCAGGGGGAAGGGGCAGAGAGCTGGAGCATTGTGGGTATACGGCAACAGTGTGACCCGGGGGAGGGGGGTGAAGAGAGCCAGAGCATTGTTTGTACAAGGCAGCAGTATGACCCAGTAGGAAGGGGGGAAGAGAGCCAGAGCATTGTGTGTATAAGGCAGCAGTATGATCCAAAGGGAAGGTGGGAAGAGAGCCAGAGCATTGTGTGTATAAGGCAGCAGTGTGATCCAGGGGGAGGGGGGAAGAGAGCCAGAGCATTGTGTGTATAAAGCAGCAGTGTGATCCGGGGGAGGGGGGCAGAGTTGGAGCATTGTGTGTATAAGGCAGCAGTGTGATCCAAGGGGAGGGGGGCAGAGAGTCGGAGCATTGTGTGTATAAGGCAGCCGTGTGATCCAGGGGGAAAGGGGGCAGAGAGCCGTAGCATTGTGTGTATAAGGCAGCAGTGTGATCCAAAGGGAAGGTGGGAAGAGAGCCAGAGCATTGTGTGTATAAGGCAGCAGTGTGATCCAGGGGGAGGGGGGAAGAGAGCCAGAGCATTGTGTGTATAAGGCAGCAGTGTGATCCGGGGGAGGGGGGCAGAGAGTTGGAGCATTGTGTGTATAAGGCAGCAGTGTGATCCAGGGGGAGGGGGACAGAGAGTCGGGGCATTGTGTGTATAAGGCAACAGTGTGATCCAAGGGGAGGGGGGCAGAGAGTCGGAGCATTGTGTGTATAAGGCAGCCGTGTGATCCAGGGGGAGGGGGCAGAGAGCTGGAGCATTTTGTGTATAAGGTAGCAGTGTGATCCAGGGGGGGGCAGAGAGCGGGAGCATTGTGTGTATAGGGCAGCAGTGTGATCCAGGGGGAGGGGGGCAGAGAGCCGGAGCATTGTGTGTATAAGGCAGCAGTGTGATCCAGGGGGAGGGGGCAGAGAGCCGGAGCATTGTGTGTATAAGGCAGCAGTGTGATCCAGGGGGAGGGGGCAGAGGGCTGGAGCATTGTGGGTATACGGCAGCAGTGTGAGCCGGGGGAGGGGGGAGAAGAGAGCCAGAGCATTGTGTGTATAAGGCAGCAGTATGATCCAGGGGGAGAGGGCAGAGAGCCAGAGCATTGTGTGTATAAAGCAGCAGTGTGATCCGGGGGAGGGGGGCAGAGAGTTGGAGCATTGTGTGTATAAGGCAGCAGTATGATCCAGGGGAAGGGGCAGAGAGCCAGGGCATTATGTGTATAAGGCAGCAGTGTGATCCAAGGGGAGGGGGGAAGAGAGCCGGAGCATTGTGTGTATAAGGCAGCAGTGTGATCAAGGGGGAGGGGGGAAGAGAGCCGGAACATTGTGTGTATAAGGCAGCAGTGTGATCCAGGGGGAGGGGGCAGAGAGCCAGAGCATTGTGTGTATAAGGCAGCAGTGTGATCCAGGGGGAGGGGGGAAGAGAGCCAGAGAATTGTGTGTATAAGGCAGCAGTGTGATCCAGGGAGGGGGCAGAGAGCCGGAGCATTGTGTATATACGGCAGCAGTGTAAGCCGGGGGAGGGGGGCAGAGAGCCGGGCATTGTGTGTATCAGGCAGCAGTGTGATCCAAAGGGAAGGTGGGAAGAGAGCCAGAGCATTGTGTGTATAAGGCAGCAGTGTGATCCAGGGGGAGGGGGGAAGAGAGCCAGAGCATTGTGTGTATAAGGCAGCAGTGTGATCCGGGGGAGGGGGGCAGAGTGTTGGAGCATTGTGTGTATAAGGCAGCAGTGTGATCCAGGGGGAGGGGGACAGAGAGTCGGGGCATTGTGTGTATAAGGCAACAGTGTGATCCAAGGGGAGGGGGGCAGAGAGTCGGAGCATTGTGTGTATAAGGCAGCCGTGTGATCCAGGGGGAGGGGGCAGAGAGCTGGAGCATTTTGTGTATAAGGTAGCAGTGTGATCCAGAGGGGGGCAGAGAGCGGGAGCATTGTGTGTATAGGGCAGCAGTGTGATCCAGGGGGAGGGGGGCAGAGAGCCGGAGCATTGTGTGTATAAGGCAGCAGTGTGATCCAGGGGGAGGGGGCAGAGAGCCGGAGCATTGTGTGTATAAGGCAGCAGTGTGATCCAGGGGGAGGGGGCAGAGAGCTGGAGCATTGTGGGTATACGGCAGCAGTGTGAGCCGGGGGAGGGGGGAGAAGAGAGCCAGAGCATTGTGTGTATAAGGCAGCAGTATGATCCAGGGGGAGGGGGCAGAGAGCCAGAGCATTGTGTGTATAAAGCAGCAGTGTGATCCGGGGGAGGGGGGCAGAGAGTTGGAGCATTGTGTGTATAAGGCAGCAGTATGATCCAGGGGGAAGGGGCAGAGAGCCAGGGCATTATGTGTATAAGGCAGCAGTGTGATCCAAGGGGAGGGGGGAAGAGAGCCGGAGCATTGTGTGTATAAGGCAGCAGTGTGATCCAGGGGGAGGGGGGAAGAGAGCCGGAACATTGTGTGTATAAGGCAGCAGTGTGATCCAGGGGGAGGGGGCAGAGAGCCAGAGCATTGTGTGTATAAGGCAGCAGTGTGATCCAGGGGGAGGGGGGAAGAGAGCCAGAGAATTGTGTGTATAAGGCAGCAGTGTGATCCAGGGAGGGGGCAGAGAGCCGGAGCATTGTGTATATACGGCAGCAGTGTAAGCCGGGGGAGGGGGGCAGAGAGCCGGGCATTGTGTGTATCAGGCAGCAGTGTGAACCAGAGGAGGGGGGCAGAGAGCCAGAGCATTGTGTGTATAAGGCAGCAGTGTGATCCAAGGGGAGGTAGGGGAAGAGAGCCAGAGCATTGTGTGTTTAAGGAAGCAATATGATCCAGGGGGAGGGGGCAGAGAGCTGGGGCATTGTGTGTATAAGGCAGCAGTGTGATCCGGGGGAGGGGGGCAGAGAGCCGGAGCATTGTGCGTATATGGCAGAAGTGGGAGCCGGGGGAGGGGGCAGAGAGCCAGAGCATTGTGTGTATAAGGCAGCAGTGTGAGCCAGGGGAGGGGGGGCAGAGAGACAGAGCATTGTGTGCAGGGCCAGATTAAGAACATCATGGGCCTGGTGCTGAGGATTTTGGTGGGCCTTTTCTAAATAATAAATAAATAAATAAATATGCAAACAATTTTTTGTTATAACAAATTAAATTAGAGAGAGAGAGAGGGAGGATGAGAAAGAGAGAGAGAGGGTGAGAGAGGGGTGAGGGGTAAGGGAGGGAGGATGAGGAAGAAAGGGGGGATGAGAAAGAGAGGATGTGCATGAGCATGCGTGGGAATGACATCAACGCAGCCCGGCCAAGGCAAGTGACCGAAGGCACAGAGCCCAGAAGGAAGACCGGGTGAAAATGGAAGCGCTCAGGACCCGCCGGATTGATCACAGCGCTGGAGGGCTCAGTCTGATAATTTAAATGTACCCTAATGTGCTAATATGCTGTGCATACTTGTACATTATGGCAAAACCTACCTCAGGGCCTCTAAAAAGTAGTAATGTTAGCGAAGTTTACTACCGCTTTATTATCACAGGATCCCAGGAGCCTCTCATGGGGCCCCCTACTGACCCGGTGGCCTTTGGTCAGTGCCTAAGTGCATAGTTGCCAACATTTCAAAAATATTTTTAAGGGGCAATTTTTTCACCAGTGCTATATTTAGAGTAGCTGAGATCCCCTATGTTCCTCTATACATCACAATAGTAATCACAAAATGAAATGAGTACTAATAATGGGGCAGAACAAATATGAGGACTGAGAAGATTTCCTTCAGTTGAACTAACAAAATTGTGCCTATTCTAGATCTGGTAACATTGAGGATATTCTGTATAATTTTAAATAACTGTTTTTTGTGGGTAAGAGGCTTAGGGGAGGAGTATGGACGGTATAAAACTGGGAAGTATGTGCAGGTAATGGAGAGGAATGTGGAGGGTCTAACAGTGGGCACTATGTACAGGAGAGTAGTGTGGAGGGTATGGCAGAAGGCACTATGTACAGGAGAGGAGTTTGAAGGGTATGACAGTGGGCAACATTCACAGCAGAGGAGTGTGGAGGGTATGACAGAGGGTGGTATGTACCGGAGAGGAGTGTGGAGGGTATGAAAGTGGGCAGTATGTACAGAAGAGCAGTGTGGAGAGTATGACAGTGGGCAGTATGTACAGGAAAGGAATGTGGAGGGTATGATGGGGGCAGTATGTACAGGAGAGAAATGTGGAGAGAAAGATAGTTGGCAGTATGTACAGGAAAGGAGTGTGAAGGGTAAGGTTAGGTTACAGTATGTACAGGAGAGGAGTGTGGAGGGTATGACAGCCGGCACTATGTACAATAGAGGAGTTTATGAAAGTGGTCAGTATGTACAGGAGAGGAGTGTGGACAGTATGATACTGAGCAGTATGTACATGAGATGAGTGTGGAGGGTAAGACAGTGAGCAGTATGTACAGAAGAGAAGTGTAGAGGCTATGACAGTGGGCACTATGTATAGGAGAGAAGTGTGGAGGGTATGACAGTGAAGAGTGGGGAGGATATGACAATGGGCAGTATGTACAGGATAGAGGTGTGGAGGGTATGACAGTGGGCACTATGTATAGGAGAGAAGTGTGGAGGGTATGACAGTGGACACTATGTATAGGGACGGAGCGTGGAGGGTATGACAGTGAGCAGTATGCACAGGAGAGGAGTTTGGAGGGTATGACGGTGGGCACTATGTATAGGAGAGAAGTGTGGAGGGTATGACAGTGGGTACTATGTATAGGAGAGGAGTGTAAATGGTTTGACAGTGGGCACTATGTATAGGAGAGGAGTGTGGAGGGTATGACAGGGGGCACTATGTATAGGAGAGGAGTGTGGAGGGTATGACAGTGAGCTGTATGTACAGGAGAGGAGTGTGGAGAGTACGACAGTGGGCACTATGTACAGGAGAGAAGTGTATGACAGCGGGCACTATGTACAGGAGAGGAGTGTGTAGGGTATGACAGTGGGCACTATGTATAGGGAAGGAGCGTGGAGGGTATGACAGTGAGCAGTATGCACAGGAAAGGAGTGTGGAGGATATGACGGTGAAGAGTGGGGAGGATATGACAATGGGCAGTATGTACAGGATAGAGGTGTGGAGGGTATGACAGTGGGCACTATGTATAGGAGAGAAGTGTGGAGGGTATGACAGTGAACAGTATGTACAGGAGAGGAGTGTGGAGGGTATGACAGCGGGCACTATGTATAGGAGAGAAGTGTGGAGGGTATGACAGTGAAGAGTGGGGAGGATATGACAATGGGCAGTATGTACAGGATAGAGGTGTGGAGGGTATGACAGTGGGCCCTATGTATAGGAGAGAAGTGTGGAGGGTATGACAGTGAACAGTATGTATAGGGAAGGAGCGTGGAGGGTATGACAGTGAGCAGTATGCACAGGAGAGGAGTGTGGAGGGTATGACGGTGGGCACTATGTATAGGAGAGGAGTGTGGAGGGTATGACAGTAGGCACTATGTATAGGAGAGGAGTGTGGAGGGTATGACAGTGAGCTGTATGTACAGGAGAGGAGTGTGGAGAGTACGACAGTGGGCACTATGTACAGGAGAGAAGTGTATGACAGCGGGCACTATGTACAGGAGAGGAGTGTGTAGGGTATGACAGTGGGCACTATGTATAGGAGAGAAGTGTGGAGGGTATGACAGTGAGCAGTATGTACAGGAGAGAAGTGTGGAGAGTATTTACAGGTGAAGAGGATAAAGGGAATCTGGGAAGGAAAAATGTAAAGGTTTGTGGAAGGATGTTTAGGGACTGCGTAGTGGTTAAGCGGGCCATACATGGATTGAAATTACGCCAATTAAGCAGAGACCAGCCATAGTCGATCTATGTATGGGCTAGCTGGTTTTACACAAGTCAATCTATTATCTGACTTGAGTACAACCAGCTTGTCAGGTTTTTCCCAAAACAATCAGTGCTGCCAGCTATAGTTAGCAACACTAATCATTGTATTCGCAGGCAGAACACAATAACACTGCAGGAGTGATTCCCCCATCCACAGGTCAGCAGGTGAGAGGGTGTGTGGGGACAGGCTGGGGAGAGATACTAGTCAGTGGCTGGGTAGGCCCTGGCTAGTATCAGAGCCAGATACACACAGGTTACATACGCCACGATCGTTAGAGCGAGAACAATAATTCTAGCACTAGACCCCCTCTGTAACTCTCAACATGTAACCTGTAAAAAAAATTAAAGCATCGCTTAGTATACAACAAAATAAATCGTGATAACTTTAGTGTTTTATTTTTAATTTTTTTATGAATAAAAAAAAAACAGGTTTGAAAAATTGCTGCGCAAATACCGTGTAACATAAAAAGTTGCAAAGACCACCATTTTATTCCATAGGGTCTCTGCTAAAACAATATATAATGTTTGAGGGTTCTGAGTAATTTTCTAGCAAAAAACAAATGATGATTTTTACATGTAGGAGAGAAGTTTCAGAATTGGCCTGGGTGGCAAGGGGTTAATTACTATAAGACCCCTTTAACACTGAGGGCGTTTTGCAGGCGCTATAGCGCTAAAAATAGCGCCTGCAATCCACCCTTAAACAGGTGCTCTATTCACACTGGAGCGGTGCGCTGGCAGGGCGTCAGAAAAAGTCCTGCCAGCAACTTCTTTAGAGTGCATTAGGAGCGGTGAACTCACCGCTCCTAATGCGCTCCTGCCCATTAAAATCAATGGGCAGCACAGACGTATGCTGGAAATACGCCGCTGTAGCGGCACATCTCGGGCGTTTTTTTTACCCTTTCTCGGTCGCTGGCAGGGGTTAAAAGCGCCCTGCTAGTGGCCGAAATGTGCCGCAAATCCGACGGTAAAATAGCAGCGTTTTACCGCTATTTTACCGCCAACGCTTGGGGCGGCATAGTGTGAAAGCAGTCTTAGTAACATACAAATAATTATGATAAGCACTGTGAGCTCATCCTCTCTGCTGCAGAGTGTGTCAGCTTGTATTTAAACTGGCCTTTCTGTATATAGCTTCTGACAGGCTGCGCAAGCAGCCCCGTATCTCCGGAACCATAAATGATAGCAGCCCCATATTTTGACCAGTGGTGGGGTGGGTCTTCAGCTGCATACCCCCCAAATATGGGGTCTTTGTGGCCCTTGGTCGCCGAGCTACAATCCTCGAAGCCGATCTTTTTTTTATTTTTTTATTTTTTTAGATTTTTTAAATTTTTTTGGGCAAATGGGCCTATCTTGAGGAAGGGGCCTGGAGCTGCAGCTCCAATAGCCCCTATGTTAATCCGGCCCTGATTGTGTGTATAAGGCAGCAGAGTGATCCAGGGGGAAAGGGGGCAGAGAGTCGGAGCATTGTGTGTATAAGGCAGCAGTGTGATCCAGGGGGAAGGGGGGCAGAGAGCCGGAGCATTGTGTGTATAAGGCAGCAGTGTGAGCCGGGGGAGGGGGGCAGAGAGCTGGAACATTGTGTGTATAAGGCAGCAGAGTGATCCAGCGGGATAGGGGGGCAGAGAGTCGGAGCATTGTGTGTATAAGGCAGCAGTGTGATCCAGGGGGAAGGGGGGCAGAGAGCCGGAGCATTGTGTGTATAAGGCATGTCAAATTCGTGTTAGTGGTTCGCGGGATTCAAAATAGTGGTCTGTGAGGTCCAAAAGGTTGGTGATCACTGGTCTAGAAGATAGGGGAAAGTGACAGAGCAGCAGCCTGTGAAACACTGAGCACCCTTATTATTCAACCCCTTGCTCCTCTGATTACAGTGGAGCCAGACTAAAATTACCTAGCAGCCTGCTCTATACTAGGAGGGTGCTGCACTGGTGAGAGGGCTCATCACCCATCATTCACACCGTTAGCAGGACCTGAGTTATGGGAGGAAAGACATCAATTATACCACATCTATACTGCACCTGTGCCTTATCCATTCTACACCTATACCCCATTGATACTGCACCTGTGTATGCTGGTTTATTAGGAGTGTTATTAAGTGTGCCAACACTTCTTCAAGGACCCCAACAATAGCCGGCAGAGGAACAACTTAAAGGAACTGCCCCGGACACCTTTGCTGCCATTGTGCTATGTGCTAGGTGTCCTTAAGGAGGGGTGGGCTGCCTCCAGGCTCACCTACCCTCTATCTATCCATTAGAATGCATGTGCTTCTACTATGGAGGTTCTCATAAATTTACAAGAGTTAGGACTGCAGATAATACCAGGGTGCCTTGAAACGGCTCGCCAGCTTATGCTGTTTTTAACGCAAACTGTTAGACAGGATAATTTGGTAGGTTGCAGACTGGTTGGTGAGTTGATCTGGGAATTTTCTTTGGTTTTGTTTTAAGGAACTGCCCCTCCAATTAAAACATTCTACAAGCCCCTTTTTGTTCCTGTGTTTCCCATTCTACCATTGTTTTCTACAGACAGTGCATACCAGTCAGTCTGGGCCTAGAAAAGATTTGCCATGGATGCAGTCATGCCAGTATAGTTCCTGTATTTGGTGGATTAAACTTTATTACTGCTCAGTGCTGCACTTGAGGCGGCCTTGCTACTGTTGATCTGCCCACCGAGTATCATCTTATGCTGGCTCCTTATTACTCCTCATCCTGTGTGCTAAAAGCAGAGTTAGTTTCTTACCGGAAACTCTGTTTCCAGTAGTCTTCCAAGGCAGCCCTTGAGAGATGGAGCTCCTCCTCACAATCAGGAAACACATTGCCATTAATTTTTCCCTCCCTTTAAGAGGCGGTCCCTCAGGTCCCTGGTCAGTCATCCACGAGAACCGAAGGCCGGAATCTGAAATGATATAATACACAACACAACCCCACGAGGTTAGACATTTTAGGGTGGGATCGTGCTGCCTTGGAAGACTACTGGAAACAGAGTTACCGGTAAGAAACTAACTCTGCTTTTCCCCCAGTCGTCTTCCAAGTCAGCCCTTGAGAGGATAACCAAGAACTCACCAAATCTAGGGTGGGACAACGGCTTGGAGGACTTTCCTACCAAAAGCCTGATCCTGGCTGGAAATCAGATCCAGTCTGTAATGCTGAACAAAGGTCGAGAATCTTGACCAGGTTGCAGCCCTGCAGATTTGTTCTGGAGTGGCTCCTGCCCTTTCTGCCCATGAGGCTGCTGAAGCCCTTGTTGAATGAGCTTTAAGTTCTTTAGGTGGTGTAGTCTCCATGACCCTATAGCACTCTAGTATGGCTGTCTTGATCCATCTAGCTATTGTCTTTTTGGACGCTTGCTTACCCTTTAGTTGGCCTGCGTATAAGACAAATAGGGCATCTGATGTTCTAAATTCATTAGTGACTTCTAAATATTGAAGTAGACACCTTCTGACATCAAGAAGACTTAGTTCCTGCTCTTTGCTGTTATTGGGTGAACTGCAAAATGAAGGCAAGACTATATCCTGGGATTTGTGAAAAGTTGACGTCACTTTTGGAGTAAATCCCGGATCTGTTTGAAGGACGATTCGATCGTCGTGAATCTTCAAAAAAGGTTCTCTAACGGATAGAGCCTGTATTTCCCCTATCCTACGTGCCGTTGTGATGGCTACTAGGAAAACTGTTTTAAGAGTCAATAATCTTAAAGATGTATCTTGTAGTGGCTCGAAGGGAGGTTTAATGATTCCCCTGAGGACCACTGACAAATCCCAAGTGGGACATTTTTGTATCTTGGGCTTTTTGTATTTTGCCAATGCCCTGCAAAAACGAGAGACCAAAGGGTCCTCTTGTAGTGTCCTTTCTAGGTACACCGATAGCGCTGCAATTTGTACTTTCAAAGTACTGAGCGTTAACCCTTTATCAACTCCCTGTTGTAAAAATTCAAGGATGGTGGGTGTATCCATTTTTAGTCTTTTATTTTCAGTGCACCAACTGTTAAATTTTCTCCAGGTCTTTCTGTAGATGGCTCTGGTGTTTGGTTTCCTAACGCTTAGAAGCGTTGTCACCACCTTATCTGAGAGTCCTTTAGATCTCAAGAGGTCCTCCTCAGTAACCAGGCCGCCCATTTGAAACTCTCTTGTTTTAGGCCTGTCAGGGGTCCCTGACACATCAGGTCTTCCCTGTGAGGTAGAAGCCACGGCTCTGCTGCTGAGAGACTGAGGAGTTGAGAGAACCAGGTTCTCTTGGGCCAGTATGGTGCGATCAGTATCAGTTTCGTCTGTTCCTGTAGAAACTTCTTTACCACCCGCGGTATCAGATGAACCGGAGGGAAGGCATAGCATAGCTTGAAGTTCCAAGGGTTTTGTAGAGCGTCTATCCCAAGAGGCTGATCTTGCTGGGTTAGCGAGAAGAAATGTTTCACCTGAGCATTCTTCTGAGAGGCAAACAGGTCTATGTTTGGCATTCCCCAGCGGGCTGTAATTTCCCTGAACACCTCCGGGTGTAATACCCATTTCTCTTGGGAGATCTCCTGGCGGCTGAGGAAGTCCGCTACTTGGTTGTCTTCCCCTTTTAGATGGACTGCTCCTAGTGATAGCAGATTCCCTTCTGCCCACCTGCAAATTTGGTTGGAGATGTGGCTTAGGGATGGGCTTCTTGTGCCCCCTTGCTTGTTCACATAAGCCACTGCTGTGGCATTGTCCGAAAGAATCAGAATGTGACGACTTCTGAGTTGGTTTTGGAAAAACTCCATGGCCTTGGCTATCGCCATAAGTTCTCTCTAGTTCGAAGATGCCTTGGCTTCTTCTGGGGACCATCTCCCCTGAGCAGGTTGCCCTGCTAGGTGAGCTCCCCAACCCCAACTGCTTGCGTCTGTGGTCAATTTCTGTGAGGTCGGAAATGACCAAGCCAGACCCTGATTTAGGTTCGTGTGGATCCTCCACCACCACAGCGACCTTTTTACGGATGTCGGGAGTAAAACTGACATGTCCAGATCTTCTCTTTGGTTTTTTAAGAGAAATACTTGAAGTGACCTTAGATGGTATTTTGCCCACTGGACTGCTGGTATCGATGATGTCATCAGACCCAGAACCGACATCAGCTCCCTGATAGATATTGGGAGGTTGTTCTGTATTAAACTCACCCTCTTGATGAGGTTTTGGATTTTCTCCTCCGGTAGGGAAGTCTTCTGTTCTATGGAGTTGAGCAGATATCCCAGGAACCAAATGTTCTGAGTGGGACACAGATTGGACTTTTCTACGTTTAGAATCCAGCCTAGTGACTTTAACCACAGTTGAGCTTCTGTGAGGTCTTTTGTCAGCTGTGCTTTCGAAGGCGCTGCAAATAGTAGATCGTCTAAGTATGGTATTACGGTCATCTTTTTTAACCTTAGAGGGGCCAGAGCTTCTGCTAACACTTTGGTGAATATCCTTGGGGATGAGGATAACCCGAAAGGGAGAGCTCTGCTCTGGAAATTATATTCCTTTCCCTCTATCTCCACTGCTAACCTCAGATATTTCTGCGACTCCTGTCGGATGGGAATGTGGAGATATGCATCTCGGAGATCCATGGTCGCCATGAAGGTTTCTGGTTGTAGAATGTTTTTGACCGAAAATATGGACTCCATGCGAAATTTTTTGTATTGAATCGCTTGGTTTAACGGTTTTAAGTTTAGTATTAACCGAAACTTCCCGGAAGGTTTTTTGATCACAAAAATGTGAGAGTAAAAACCCCTTCTTTTTTCCTTCTCTGGGACTGGAGTAAGGACCTTCTGGTCCACCATCTCCCCTAGCAACAGTGGAAGAGCCTTGGCTTTCTCTGGATCCCTGGGAAGTCTCGTTACTAGAAATCTCTCTGGAGGATGACAATTGAATTCCAGAGAGTAGCCCCTTGCGATAATGTCCAAAATAAACTGATTGGCTGTCGCCTTCTGCCATTGAGGTAGGAAGGTAGCCAGTCTTCCCCCTACTGGCACTCTGTTGTCATTGTTTGGCAGCTTGGTTAGAAGAGCCAAAGAGGACATTACTCTTTGGTTTCCCCTTGTGACCTGTCCAGTTTTTCTTAGGGTACTCTTTCTTTTCTTCTTGGGGACGATCTCTTCGCCCACGTAAAAACCTCTTTTGTGGAGGTTTTCGTTTTTCAGCCGGAAAGGCTTTCTTCCTGTCCGCTGTTCTTTCCAAGGCCTCGTCCAGGCCGGAACCAAAAAGCAAATCCCCAGTAAATGGGAGATTGCACAGCCTTGTTTTGGATGCCGCATCGCCTGTCCAGGTCTTCATCCAAATCGCACGTCTTGCTGCAACTGCTAGTCCACCTGACCTTGCTGCTAGCTTGACTAATTCTGCGGATGCATCCGCAATATAACCAACCGCTTTGGAGAGAACTGGAAGTGTATTCAGTATCTCCTCCCTAGGCGTACCATTTTTAATATGGTCTTGCAGCTGTGAGAGCCAAAACTCTAAGTTTCTTGCCACGCAAGTGGTGGCTAGGGCTGGCTTCAGACTAGCGACACTTGTCTCCCAAGCTCTTTTTAGGATAATGTCGCTCTTTTTATCCATGCCATCTTTTAGGTGTCCCATGTCTTCAAATGCCAATGAAGAATTTTTTGAGACCTTAGAAAGTGGCGCATTCAATTTGGGATTTTTATTCCAAACTTCTTTTGGATCTTCACTAAAAGGAAATCGCTTTTTGTGACTGGCCGCAAAAAAAGGTTTCCTTTCTGGGTCTGCCCATTCGTTTTTCACGGTATCTGACATTACCGGATGAACTGGGAATACTTTGGATTTTTTCTTCCTCAGACCCTGGTCATGTTTGGAAGGCAGTTCTTTTTCCTGCTCAATTTCCAAAGTTTCGTAAATGGCCCCAAGCAAATCATCCACGTCTTCTAGAGATAACTTGTATTTGGGTCCCTTTCTTTCTTCTCTCCCATCTTCCTGCTCTGGATCTGAGCTATCGGTAGCCATAACACTAGCTGTGCTGCTGCCCGCTCGCTCTCTCACCGACTCGTGCGACCCTGAGGCGACTTCTGATCTGGGTGAGGCCATGGGAGAGGAAACTCCAGTAGGAACTGCTGGAGGTTTAACTTCTGCGATAAACTTTTTGAGATCCTTAAAGGTGTTAGCCATATCATCTCTTACGGATCCAAAAATCTTCGCATAAACTGCATCTGACTGTTTTTCAACCAGTTTGTCAATGCATGTTTTGCATAGCGGTTCTGTGTTTTCCAAGAGCATCTTGGTATTACACTTTGCACACCGCTTCTTGGGAGTGGGCTTTGGCTCTTTAGGTGGTTTCACCTGCCAAAAGATAAACACAGGGGTACCCATGGCGGTGAGAAAACAATACACACTGCACCACACATTACTAAAGTGCACACCCAGTGACATTAGTAACCCCCTGGCCCCAGCTTGCTAGTGCACCATCACCACCTAGCTGCTGTCCCAATACAAAGGATACAAAGGTCACCCACTGGTGCCTACCTGCATCCTGCTGGTGCTTTTGCCTTCTGGAGCCTGGGTCGATGGAATCTCATCCTCTTCCAGCATCCTGGCTTGCTGTGGCGTTCGATACTGCCGTCTGCAGCCGCGTCCACGCTACTAGCACCAGCCGACCGTTCGAATTTCCCGCGCCTTTAAGGGGATTGGACCAGCTTCCCCGGCGCACGCCGATTGCGTCATTCCTACCCGGAAGTGACGCCCCGCGTCTTCCGGGTCAAGCGGCGTTCAGACGTGGGTACACGCCCCCCCCGCTGACGCCGCCAAGGGAACGCAGCAATGGCGCCTTTCTCCTCACCTGGGCACAGAGGAAATTCGAACCCGGGACACCTCCTGCCCACAGCCTAAGGAGGGTTGCCCGTGGTCAAAGAACCATCCTCCTCCACGCCAGTGATGCGGCTCCGGTAAGGTCCACTGACCCCCTGCCGCACAGAGACTCCACACAGTCAGCCCTGCTGACACCCACTGCTGCACCCGCAGACACCTGTCCCGGTCAGCCCATGGGAGATGGAGGCCCCCCTCAGGTCCTTTTGGCAACATGTCTCCTCCGGACGGAGGAAACACTAAGACTGACCAGGGACCTGAGGGACCGCCTCTTAAAGGGAGGGAAAAATTAATGGCAATGTGTTTCCTGATTGTGAGGAGGAGCTCCATCTCTCAAGGGCTGACTTGGAAGACGACTGGGGGAAAATGTGTTACCTTCATTGTTCATTCAGTTTTATACTTTGTTACCAACCTTGTTTAGTGACAATATATTAAGTTTGCTTATTACTTTTACTAACTTTCTTAGTTCTTGTTTCTCTGACAAAGTGTTACTGCGGAGTGCCAAGTGTTACTTTCAGTAATTTCCTGTGATATTGTATCTTTATATTTTTGTAGCGCCCTTTTAGTACAGACAAATTGAGTCCGGTACTGCAGGTCAGGCTGGATGGCTCTATAGAGGAAGGTACTTCTCCCTGGATATGGAAGTTTGGAGAAACTTCTAGAAGTTAGTGGGCAGAGCCAGTAGAGTTGGGAGCAGTTTCTATGGAGGAGTCGATCACACTGTGCTATTTTCTAAAGGGGACTGAGAGTTTCTAGTCCTTAACTGCTTGCCGCCCGCCCACCGTCAAATGACGGTGGAGCGGTGCGGCTCTCGTTCTGGGTGGACGTCATATGACGTTGTTCCAGAACGGCCGCAATCGCCGCCGCGCCGCGTTGCTAGGACACGGCACGACCCCGATCTCTGTAAACAGCCGCGTCCGCAGCTCTTTTACCATGTGATTGGCTGTGTCCAATCACACCCGGTCACATGTAAACACGGATATGCCGGTAATCGGCTCTCCTCGCCTCACACTGAAAGAGTGTGTGGCGAGGAGAGCCGATCAGCGGCATCTCCTCACAGGGGGACATGTAGGAATGTAATCAGGGCACTGATCATCAGTGCCCTGATTACAGTATAAAAATGTAACTGTCACTGTCATGGACCTTTGAATACGGAAGTATTTCTCCTTTGAATCTGTGACAGACCTAGCCGGGACAGAGGCTTTTGGAGGGGGTGTTACTTTGGATTCAGGTCCATGTCCCCCCAAGACACACAGACTCTGGGGACCCTGTATATGCCATATTAGAGTGACTGATTCATACTGTTGGGACGTTCACACATTCCCTCTAAGGATATGCGAATGCAATCACCTCCAGCCATCTGTCTGTCCTCTGTGCTAATTTGACCCTGCTAAATGTGTGATGTTTACACTTAGAATAATGTGTATTGTATAACAGGTGAGACAGGTAGGAGCCAGGATGTCTACCCTGAACGGTCATATCTATGAGTCACCTTGGCTGGCTAAAGGATTTAGTTAATTAGCTCATGTTAATTATGTTCTGGTTACACCCTCTGTTTCTGTATATAAGACTTGTTTTTGGTTCTAATAAAGTCTCTCTTGTTGGAACTTACATACAGCCTGCCTGGTGTTTGTTCTGACTGATCACAAATGGATTCGAATGGCACATAGCTGTAGTTTGAATCCTGGAGCACCGGATGATCCAATAGAGCAGAGGAGTGTCGGGAGAGTGGAGCCGAGCGAGCAAAGGGGCTCGTTACATTCGTTGGCAGCAGTGGGATTTGCTCTCCAGTTCCTGGGACACTCCAAACCACCACAGTGAAGGACCAGCTATGCAGCCTGCAGGAAAGTCACGCTGAAAGACCTACTTGAGAGCCGAGATGGACCAGAAGAAGGGTGATGCAGGACCCCGGTCAGTTGAAGATTTGTTTCAGCAACGAGTGCGGCAGCGGTTGGCATTATATGGGGCTAACCCATCAGAGACCGCCATACAGAATGCCATTACAGACATCAAGCTGCAGGATGAGCGACAAGAGAGAGAACTAGAGCGGCAACATGAGCAGAGAATGGCGGAAATACGGCAATCGGAGACAACACCTAAAGATGCAGCGCCTGTCTGTAAGTTGCCCTTTCGGGCGTTCAAACTATTTAAAGAAGGAGAGGAGGAAATTGAAGCGTTCCTGCAGGACTTTGAGAGACTATGCCAGATACATAAAGTACTGCCCCAAGATTGGGTCGCCTTACTGGCGAGTAATTTAACTGGCAGAGCGGCGGATGCGTATCGGGCCCTGGAGGATGAGGACGCTAAAGACTATGACCGGGTAAAAGAAGCTCTGCTAGCCCGATTTGCCATTACACCCGAAGCCAGCCGGATGAAGTTTCGAGAATCCCGGAAACAAGCCCACATAACATACGTGGAGTGGGCACATCGTCTGCAGCGAAACCTTAAGGGCTGGTTCCAGGGAAGCTGCGCTCATACCATAGAGGACATCACCCAGCTAGTACTCTTAGAACAGTTCTTTAACCACACCCCTCCGGTACTACGGGATTGGGTGCGAGATAAGCGACCACGGACTGTACAGCAAGCGGCTACTTTGGCCGATGAATATCTGGACTCTCGAAGGTCAGGCGAAAGCGAGCGCTATCCACTATCTCGGCCCAGTTTACCAGCCTCTAACCCAGTGGTTCTCAACTCCAGTCCTCAGGGCCCACCAACAGGCCAGGTTTGCAAGATAACTGAAATGCATCACAGGTGATATAATTTGCTGCTCAGTGATTGCAGTATTTTAGTCTGCATCTCACCAAGGTAATACTTAAAATCTGGCCTGTTAGTGGGTCCTGAGGACAGGTGTTGAGAACCACTGCTCTAACCCAACTTCAGTACCTCAGTGGTCTGCCTCTAGACCCCTAGCCCGACCCAACCCTCCTACCGGACCTAAGTGCTATACCTGTAACCAAACTGGTCATCTGCAGCGATATTGCCCTACCCGATCCACGAGGTATCGAGAGACTGTGCACCTATCCAGACCCTCAGCCCCACCCAACCCTCCTACCAGACGTAAGTGCTATACCTGTAACCAAACCGGTCATCTGCAGCGATATTGCCCGACCCAATCCACGAGGTACCGAGAGACGGCCCATCCTTCCAGACCAGCGGCTCATCACTTCCAGAATGAGCCCAACCATCGAGATGTTCAGGAAGAGTGCGGCAAACTTTTTGAGGCTGATCCTGTCCAAGCTGCTGCCGGAGATATTCGGCAGCACCATCGTCAGGCAGTATGGGTTAATGGGCAGCCGGCCCAGGGACTCCGCGATTCCAGGGCTACGATTACCCTCACCCAGCCTCACATGATTCCCCAGTCGGCCCGGACCGGCCAGACTGTTGCAGTCAGGGTAGCAGGGGGCAAGGTACTGCGTTTATCCACCGTCCAAGTCCTCTTGGATTGGGGCTCAGGGGAGCGACAAGTGCGAGTGGGATTACTACGTGAGTTACCCACAGAAGTACTTTTGGTAAACGATTTGGGGCAATTAACTTCCTCATATGCCCCAGAGGACGCCATGGCCGTGACCACCCGACATCAGAGCCAACTTCAAGGCAACTCTACTCCTATGGGGACCCAGACGCCCCATGTTCGGGCTGGGAGCTGTACTAAGTCAAGTTGGTGATGACGGGAAAGAGCACCTGGTGGCGTATTTCATCCGCAAATTGTTACCCCGTGAAGTTGGATATGCTGCCGTGGAAAAAGAGTGTTTGGCCTTAGTCTGGGCTTTAAAGAAATTGCAGCCCTACGTGTATGGACGCTCTTTTACCGTCATGACGGACCACAATCCCTTGATATGGCTTAACCGGGTGGCGGGAGAGAACGGGCGATTACTAAGGTGGAGCCTGGCTTTGCAACCGTACAATTTTACCATACAATATCGGCCAGGGCCTCAAAACGGGAATGCGGATGGGTTATCCCGGCAGACGGACCTGGAACCTTAAGACTACTTTTCCAACATCCTCGAGTTGACCCGTTTGGGGTCCCACTGTGGCTGTTGGACTGTTTCCCAGGGGGGAGTATTGTCATGGACCTTTGAATACGGAAGTATTTCTCCTTTGAATCTGTGACAGACCTAGCCAGGACAGAGGCTTTTGGAGGGGGTGTTACTTTGGATTCAGGTCCATGTCACCCCAAGACACACAGAATCTGGGGACCCTGGATATGCCATATTAGAGTGACTGATTCATACTGTTGGGACGTTCACACATTCCCTCTAAGGATGCGAATACAATCACCTCCAGCCATCTGTCTGTCCTCTGTGCTAATTTGACCCTGCTAAAATGTGTGATGTTTACACTTAGAATAATGTGTATTGTATAGCAGGTGAGACAGGTAGGAGCCGGGATGTCTACCCTGAACGGTCATATCTATGAGTCACCTTGGCTGACTAAAGGATTTAGTTAATTAGCTCATGTTAATTATGTTTTGGTTACTCCCTCTGTTACTGTATATAAGACTTGTTTTTGGTTCTAATAAAGTCTCTCTTGGTTGAACTTACATACAGCCTGCCTGGTGTTTGTTCTGACCGACCACAAATGGATTCGAATGGCACATAGCGGTAGTTTGAATCCTGGAGCACCGGATGATCCAATAGAGCAGAGGAGTGTCAGGAGAGTGGAGCCGAGCGAGCAAAGGGGCTCGTTACAGTCACCAATTAGTGCCCACCATTGCTTACCAGTGCCAGCATTCAGTGCCCACCACTCCCCACAAGTGCCACCAATCAGTGCCCATTAGCAATGCCAGTCAGTGCTGGCTATCAGTGACACCTATCAGTGCTGCCCATCAATGCCCAGCACTGCTGTCAATCAATGCCCATCAGTGTCACCCATCAGTGCCCATCAGTACCGCCTATCAGTGCCCACCAGTGCCGCCTATTAGTGCCCACCAGTGCTGCCTATTAGTGCCCACCAGTGCCCATCAATGCCACATATCAGTGCCACCTATCAGTGCCCATAAGTGCCGCCTCATCAGTGCCCATAAGTGCCACCTCATCAATGCCCACCAGCTCAGCCTATCAGTGCCCATCAGTGCCGCCTCATCAGCGCACATCAGTGAAGGCAAAAAATTACTTAGTTACAAAATTTACTGACAGAAACTAAGTAAAAAAACATATTTTTTTTCAAAAATGTTGGTCTTTTTTTTTTTTATATATATATTTTTTTTAAAACCCAGCAGTGATTAAATACCACCAAAAGAAAGCTCTATTAGTGTGAAAAAAATGATAAAATTTTTTTTTGGGTACAGTGTTACATGACCGCGCAATTGTCATTCAAAGTGTGACAGCGCTGAAAGCTAAAAAATGGCCTGGGCAGGAAGGGGGTGTAAATGCCCGGTAGGCAAGTGGTTAAGGGACTTTTGCTTTTGATCACCAAAGACGGTCAGTGTCTGGGAAGGACGACAGTCCTGAGTCTTGTACACGGGGAGGAAGTTGTCCCCTTTTAGTGTTTCAGTCAAGCTGGATATTCCATAATTCCTATTCCCCATCCAAGTTATTACCCCTAATAAAACAACAAAACCAAGCTTCAAAAGACTGTTCCTTGTGTCTGGATGGAAGTGAAAAATGCGTGTTGCCTGGCTGTGCAGGAGTACGGGAACCAGTTATCTGTGGCCCCTGCGGGGGTGGTGCTACACATTCAACATGGTGTGTCAGAGGGGCTGAGGTTCTTGAGAGGGTCAAGGCAAGGAATAGAGGACTCAACCTATCCATCGGCTCCCATGGGGTTAGAACGACAGATGTTTTTGGTTTTGTGGCCCCATTGAGGAGATTTCTTATTTCTATAGCCTGGTACGCACGATCGGATTTTCTGCGGACAAAGCGTAGGACTTTTGCCCGAAGGGCGTTAGCCAGGAATTTGTCTTGCATACAAACGGCAAAGAATTGTTGGCCAACAAACACAAAACTACATGTTTTTTCAGCTCTTTAGCGCCACCCTTTGGGCAACTTCTGCTAATATTGTGTTATGGTTAGCATTGCTTCTGAGCATGCGTGTTTGTACTTTGGATTTTTTTTCCGAAGAACTTGTGTACACACGATTGGAAAATCCGACAACACACATTTCTGTTTTAAAGCATGTGTAGCGGCCTCACCCCTCTCTCCACTTCTCATTCTCGGCTTGTCTTTCTTCGTCTAGGGGTGTTAGTGCTGGGGGGAGGGATGAGATACACTACGGCCCATGTCCTCCATAGTGAAGAGGTGAAGACCAGAAAGATCGGGCTTTGTGTAGGTGTCCCAGAGTCAAGTCCAGTACTTCGTCCCTGACTCCCCCTTTGCTCCGAGTAACCAGAGTTCCACACAGTGAATAGGTCCAACACAGTTTTATTCTTCTCAGCCAATAAACATACAGCACGGTTGAGTTGGATTCTTTTGCAACAACTTAGTAGTAATGGGAATAGATCGAGGCACAATCCTTTCCCTTCTTTTGCTAACCACTGTGGTATCACCAGTGGCGGATAGTCACTGCCACTGACTATGTGAAGTAGAACGTGAATTAGCTTCACTAGCACAGCCCCTGTCAGGGGAAGGATATCCGTCCAAGGGAGTCACCGGAGGCCTCTCTGTCACCAGCGATGCTGCGCCGGACTCTCCAGAGAAGTTCTGCTCAAGGAGTTAGGGCCCCCTCGGATTCCTCCACCCTCGCGGAACTCAGTCGAAGGTACTGAGCCCCAGGCATCCGCCATAGTACCTCACCCCAGGCTAAAGGTGCCTGAGATGGACTCCATCTCCGCTCCGGCCAGGTCAAGGGCACCTGGGCCCGGAACTCCGGAACGCCAGCACCCAGGCTAAAGGTGCCTGGGTGCGGCCGCGTCCTCCAAACTCCTGAACTCTGAACCCCGTGGTAAGGGCGTCCGCCCCCTTTATCCCCTCTCCATTTGCGTCACAGCGGGTTCCCTGCCCCACTGTACCAGCGCCAGGGGAGGACAAAAAGGCACAGTCTTGCGGTGTGAGTCCAACTCCGGCCCAGGGCAACAACACCACCTGTGGACCGCAGGAGACCTCACACCACCAGAGTCCTCCAAGAACCATAAAAGGGTCTCGGATTCCCTAGCAATCAGTGCATCCGGGTTACACTACCACCCAGATGCTCCCCCTAAATTCAAGTACTCGCTCCACTTGCTATCCAACATTTGTTGGCGGGAAAATCCGACAACAATTGTCCGATGGAGCGTACAAACAGACGGATTTTACGTCAACAGCCTGTCATCACACAATTCCCGTCAGAAAATCCGATCGTGTGTATTAGGCTTTAGGAAGTGAGGGGATCCCCTTAACTGGGACACACAGCAATAAAAACCTAATGGAGTCTCTAATCCTTTCCCAATGTATCCAAAACTAAATAAACCGTTTTGGCCAGCGTTGGTCTTTACTGGGCTGGCAGCTACCTGCCCACCGACGTCACCAACTGTGGCTGTATCAAGCTCTTGGGTGAGGCCTTAGGCGGAGCTGCATGGCGGGGCACTTTATAATTGGAAGATGTAGAAATATGAAGGATGATGGATGTAGAAGGTTGTCGAGTTTTAGTGACAGAAATCTTACAATCACCACTTACGTGATCTTTTGAATCTGCGCCTTGTCGGGGTCCTGAGCCGTGTAGGACGCCACCTCTTGGCCGCTCGGCAGATCCTCTCGGACAGTGACATTCTTCATTGGTGGTACGAAGATCGGAGCCTCATTCACATCCTCCACATCCACCGTGACGGTGGCGGTAGAAGTGATCAGCGGTACAGAAAAGCCGGCTTTGTTGGTTGCCGCTACCAACAGGATGTATTGTTTCTTCGTCTCAAAGTCCAGTCCCTGCAATCAGTAGGAAATGATTGATTGACAGCTAAACCTCAAAGCATTATAGATAGCATCTCGATCTAGTGCATCGATTATTATTGGGCATTACATAGGCAGGCTCTGCTTCCTGCTTAGATGAGCTACACAGTGCAGATCCCAATGCAAGTCTACAAGTCAGGACTAGTGATGAGCCGAACACCCCCCGGTTCGGTTCGCACCAGAACCCGCGAACGGACCGAACGTTCGTACGAACATTAGAACCCTATTAAATACAATGGATGCGAACGTTCGAATTCTAAAGTGCTAATTATAACGACTATTATGCATGTTATTGTCCTAAAAAGGGTTTGGGAACCCGGGTTCTGCACCAGGGGACATGTATCAATGCAAAAAGAAGTTTTAAAAACGGTCGTTTTTCGGGAGCAGTCATTTTAATGATGCATAAAGTGAAAAAAAAAAGTCAAATATTCCTTTAAATATCGTACCTGGGGGGTGTCTAAAGTATGCCTGTGAAGTGCCACGTGTTTCCCGTGTTTAGAACTGTCCCTGCACAAAATGACACTTCTAAAGGAAAAAAAAGCCATTTAAAACTGCTTGCGGCTTTAATGTAATGTCTGGTCCCGGTAATATGGATGAAAATCTTTAAGAAAAATGGCATAGCTACCCCATGACCCCCCCCCCCTACCCCAGCCCATTACCAGCCCCTTTGGGTCTTGTATGGATATTAAGGGGAACCCCGCACATAAAATAAAAAAGGCCCTATATACTCTGAACAGCCGTATACAGGCGGTGCATACAAGACAGGGACTGTAGGTTTGTTCTTATGTAGAATCTGTTTGTAATTTTGAACAGGTACATTGTTTAAGTGTAGCTCCAGCCCAAAAATCTATTTTTAAACTTTTTGGAAAACATAGGTAAGGGTTATCACCCCTGTAACATTTGTTTTGCTGTCTGTGCCCCTGTTCAGAACATTTCACCTCACTTTCCGTCCCAATGACAACTGTTTTTGAAATGTGGTGTTTTTCTTGAAACAAGGATTGCTGATAAAGCATCAGTACAGAGGAGACACCTTTCTCCCATATTTATTCTTACAGGAGAGAATTTTCCTTCCTAGGGGTAGATTTCCTCTCACTTCCTGTTGTCTTCTTTCGTTTGCAAGTAGGAGTCGTTTGTAAGTTGGATGTTTGAAAGTAGGGACCTGCCGTATATACTCTGCAGAAATAGGCCCCTTAGTTGTTGGTGTTGGCACAACACTGTAAGCACTCACAGTTACTCTTGGTGGGTGCTGGAACGCCCTGCTGTCAACTATTATATCAGGAATTGTAATTACATATAATTGTTGAACAGTGGTAGTAAAAATTGGGCCTTTGATGGTGGTGCCACAACACTGTAAGCCCTGACAGTTACTCTTGGTGGGTGCAGCAATGGGCCCTGCTGTGAATTATTAGATCAAGAATTGTAATTACATGCCCCTGTTGAACAGGGGCTGAAAAATTGGGGCTTAGGCACTGGTGGCACAACACTGCAACCCCTCACAGATACTGTACTTGGAGCACAGCAATGAGCCCTGTTGCAAAGTATTGCTTCAAAAATTGTAATTACACGCCCCTGTTAAACAGGGGCTGAAAAATTGGGCCTTAGCCACTGGTGGCGGCACCCATAAACAAAAATGATCTTCCAAGCTATCATCATCAATCGTATCATTGAGGACTTGGAGGAGGAGGATAGCCAGTCAACATACCAGCACAGGCACTCAGCATCAGCATCAGTCTTGAAGGGATGTGACATGTTAAAATCAATTAGTCTGTTATATCAGCATCAGGTGTGTGGTAGCTGGTGGTGATCCAAGACTGGTTCATCTTGATGAAAGTCAGTCGATCAACCGAGTCGGTGGACAGGCGCACACTGTGATCCGTGACAAATCCTCCAGCAGCACTGAATGTGCGTTCCGAAAGAACGCTGGATGCAGGACAGGCCAGTAGCTCAATTGCATACTGTGCAAGCTCTGGCCAGTGATCCATCCTCAAGACCCAGTAAGCCAGAGGATTTTCGGTGGGGAAGGTGTCCAAGTCTGACCTTGCCCCTAGATATTCCTGCACCATGTTTATCAGACGCTGGCGATGGTTGCTGGAACCGATCATACTTTGGGGCTGCGGACTAAAGAATTGTCTGAACGCATCGGTCAGACGGCCACCGTCCCCACCGCTCCTTCTTTGACTGGCCGAAGCCTCAGCAACTCGTTGTCCAGGACCAGGAGTTTGTAACCTCCCAGTCTCTGGGAACGCGTTGCACAGACCTTTCTGCAAGGCCTCCCGGAGTTGTCTCATCCTCTGCTCCCTCTGCGACGGTAACATAAGGTCCGCAACCTTACCCTTGTACCGTGGATCAAGGAGAGTGGCCAGCCAGTAATGGTCCCTCTCCTTGATCCGAAGAATACGAGGATCCTTCCGCAGACTTTGCAGGATCAGGGAGGCCATGCAGCGTAGGTTAGCTGAGGCATTCGGTCCGGAGTCCTCTGGGTCACTAAGGACGACATGATCCGCAGCCACCTCCTCCCAGCCACGTACAAGTCCACTGGTTTCTTGGGACTGTAAATCATCCCTAAAAGACTGCTGCTGATGATGCTGAGTGCCAGCCTCCACCTCCATGCTGACACAATCCTCCTCCTCCTCCTCCTCCTCCTCTTCCTGTGCGATGGGTGGGACAGAAGGAACACTGTCTGGGTAAAGGGGGCCTTGAGAGGCAAGGAAGTCCTCCTCTTCCTGCCTCTGTTCTGCCTCAAGTGCCCTGTCCATTATTCCACGCAGCGTGTGCTCCAACAGGTGGACAAGAGGTACAGTGTCACTGATGCATGCACTGTCACAGCTCACCATCCTCGTGGCCTCCTCAAATGGTGCCAGGACAGTGCATGCATCCCTGATCATGCCCCACTGGCGTGGAGAAAAAAAACCAAGCTCCCCTGACCCTGTCCTGGTGCCGTAGTCGCACAGGTACTCATTGATGGCCCTCTGCTGCGTGTGCAGCCGCTGCAGCATGGCCAACGTTGAGTTCCACCTGGTGGGCATGTCACATATAAGGCGGTTCTTGGGCAGGTTCAACTCCTTTTGCAGCTCAGCCAGGCGAGCACTGGCATTATATGATCGGTGGAAATGCACACAGACTTTCCTGGCCTGCCTCAGGACATCCTGTAAGCCCGGGTACCTGCCCAAGAACCGCTGCACCACCAGGTTAAGGACGTGAGCCACACAGGGCACATGGGTCAGTTGTCCCTGTCGGAGGGCGGAGAGGAGGTCGGTGCCATTGTCGCAAACCACCATTCCTGGCTTAAGCTGGCGTGGCGTCAACCACCTCTCGGCCTGGCCCTGCAGAGCAGACAGGACCTCTGCCCCAGTGTGGCTTCTGTCCCCCAAACACACCAGCGCAAGCACGGCATGGCATCTTTTTGCCTGCGTACTTGCGTAGCCCCTTGAACGGCTACGGAGCACCGCTGGTTCAGAGGACAAAGCACAGGAAGAGGCCATGGAGGAAGAAGAAGAGGAGGGGGTGGAGGAGAGAGGTGTGTCACAACCACTAGTAGCATTTTGTAGGCGTGGCGGTGGAACAACCTCCAACACTACTGCACCTTGTCCTGCATCCTTCCCAGCTGCCAAAAGAGTGACCCAATGGGCCGTGAAAGAAAGGTAACGTCCCTGTCCATGCCTGCTGGACCATGAGTCAGCGGTAATATGCACCTTACCGCTGACCGCCCTGTCCAGCGAGGCCAAGACATTGCCTTCCACATGCCGGTAGAGAGCCGGAATAGCCTTCCGTGAGAAAAAGTGGCGTTTGGGAACCTGCCACTGAGGAACCGCACATTGCACAAACTCACGGAAGGGGGCCGAGTCTACCAACTGAAAAGGCAGCAGTTGAAGCGCTAGCAATTTAGCCAAGCTAGCATTCAACCGCTGGGCATGTGGATGGCTGGGAGTGAACTTCTTTCGACGGTCCAGCAGCTGGGGCAGGGAAATTTGCCTGCTAGAATCGGACGTCGGTGTACTGCTAGCAGAGTGGCCGCAAGTACTTGCCTGTGACACACCTAATTCTACACCTTCATTCCTCTC
Organism: Rana muscosa; assembly: GCA_029206835.1. Taxonomy (NCBI): domain Eukaryota; kingdom Metazoa; phylum Chordata; class Amphibia; order Anura; family Ranidae; genus Rana; species Rana muscosa. Next base: position 296,547,770 of record CM055119.1, read on the forward strand.
AGAGCAGGTTTCAGAGAGGACTGAAGGTATAGTGGGGTTGGAGATCCCAGCTGATGCGGTGCAAGAAGAGGTCAGCTTTGTTCTTTGGTGTGGGTCTTTGAGGTAGGCTTGCCAACGAGCTGCATGGCAGGTCAACATATGTCTGGTCAGGCATGTGGTACCCAAGCGGCTGATGTTTTGGCCACGCGATATACGCTTGAGACATATGTTGCAAACAGCAGCTGTGCGATCTGATGCACTCGCCTCAAAAAAGGCCCACACCAAAGAACTTTTTGAATGACGGGCAGAGGCAGCGCCCTGCACAGGCGGAGCTCTGCGGTGTGATTCCGTCGGTGTACTGCCCTTACGCTGGCCACTCAAGGGCATCCTGCCTCGTTGGAGATGTGCCTCCTCCTCATCCTCCTCCTCCTCCTCTCTCCTATTAGGCACCCACGTGGAGTCAGTGACCTCATCATCCCCTCCCTCCTCATCACTGGAGCCAATCTGGCAGTATGCTGCAGCTGCTGGAGCATGACTGCCAGATTGGTGTCCTTCTTGAGCATCCCCTCTCTCTGCTCTCACGCTGCTGCCTTCCTCTAGCTGGGTATCATCATCAGATCCTTCCAAACGCTGGGCATCCTCCTGGAGCATGTACCCAACAATGTGCTCAAACAGTTCGGGGGACTCCTCAGGAGGAGGACATGGTGGGTCTAGGGAAGGATTGACTAATGAAGATAATGATACCAGAGAAGAGGACGCTTTGGCAGCTGCTTTGCCAGTACCCTGAGCCTGGGTGAGAGAGGATGAGGAGGATGAGGTGGGCTTGGTCATCCACTCTACCAAGTCTTCGGCATGATGTGGCTCAACATGTCCAGCTGCCGAAAAGAAGGACAAGCGTGTCCCATGGCCATGTGCTGATGACAATGCACCGCGTCCACGACCAGCACTGTTGCCCCCAGACACAGAGCCTGCTTGCCCTCTTTTATTGCCTCCTGACTGTCTGCCTCTCCTTGTTTGCCTTCCAGACATTCTAATAGATGGCCTGCAGGGAGATGGGAAAAAAGCAATAAGGGCTACCTTCAGGTGTCCTTCTCTGTCCCTTTACTTAAGGATTTCTAAATATGGTTGAGGATGATTGCTTTTGCACAGAATAGCACAACGACAATTTCCCTGACTGTCCAAAAAACAAGGATTTCAAAGATGGTTGATGAGGAATGCTTTAGCACACTATAGCACAAGGAGAATTTCCCTCACTGTCCTTCCCTGTCCCTAGAAACAAGGATTATCACAGTGAAAGAAACTGACACTCTTCCTACCTATAGTTTTCTGTCCCTAGAAAAAATGTTTTTTTAAAGCACACTATAGCACAAGGAGAATTTCCCTCACTGTCCTTCCCTGTCCCTAGAAACAAGGATTCGCACAGTAAAACACACTGACACTCTCCCTACCTATCCTTCTCTTTCCCTAAACTAAAGGAATCCAGGTTAAGCAAGAAAGAAATAAATGTCACTGTCCCTGCCTATGCTTCTCTTTCCCTGCTCCGGAACACACTACACTAGGCCGCCGTGCTGGCGGCCTTTTATAGTGTGGGGCGTGTACTAAACACCCTCAGCAATAATTGGCCACAGGCATCCTGCCTGTGGCCAATCATTGCTCTCCTCGCTGCCGGCGCTGTGATTGGCCAAGCATGCGGGGTCACAGTGCATGCTTGGCCAATCACAGCGCCTGGATGACACTGCGATGGCGTAGTGCATTGTGGGCCGTTCGCGTCACTCGAATTAGGCGCGAACGGCCCAAATCGTTCGATCTTCGTCGAACGATCGAACAGCCGATGTTCGAGTCGAACGTATGTTCGACTCGAACACCGAGCTCATCCCTAGTCAGGACTAACTAGAACCAAAAGGGATAAAGTGTCCATCCAGGTTAGCTGTATCTGTTGTATACAATGCTCAGAGTCAGATCCAGAATAGTGTAGCACCCCAGCTGCAAATAGAAGCGATCCCCCACACTGAATCTTCACAAGAACCCCGAAACAGAGAACCGTCCGTGACTTTGTTTTTATGTATTATTAGAGGGTTTCCACTTGGATAGAGATGGGAGGTCATGGGATGAAAACTTTAAGTTTAGCAAAACTTCAGGGACATTCTTCCTCTATACAGTCCTATATACAATCTATATACATACAGTCTATATACAATCTCTATGTACAGCTCCAACTTCTTCCTCCAGCACACACTTGCTTGTTCCAGCTATGTCTCTCAATGGCCCATTACAGGCAGGGACTCGCAGCCCCTATGAGTGTAGAACAATAGAGTGACACAGCTAGTACTTTCACATTACTTCCTTTCTGTGGTCACTGGTCCCAGCACCACCTCTTCAGGCCCACCCGGCTGACTCTCAGGAGATCTCCCAGGGAAAGGCTGAAGACTTAAGCACACCGCTGTGTACGGAAACCACAATGAGCTTACCTTCACCGTTGTCAGCTGACCCATGTTATCTGGGGTTGTAGTTATGCCAAATAGGTTTCCTTCATTGCCTTTAACAATCTTAAACAGGGCTGTCCAGGCGTCTGTGTTGGGGGTGTCGTCATCTGTGACCGTCAGGAGCGCAACATCGTACCCCACAGCGTTTTCAGGGACCTTCGCTGAGTACTGAAATGAAGAGATCTCATGTCAGAACTACAATATAATGGTCTTCATGAATGTAGAACTATATGTCAGGGACTCTCCAAAAAGCCTCCACCTACAGGACCATAACAAAATAGCCTCCGCCTACAGGACCATAACAAAATAGCCTCCGCCTACAGGACCATAACAAAATGGTCTCCGCCTACAGGACCATAACAAAATGGCCTCCGCCTACAGGACCATTACAAAATGGCCTCCACCTATAGGACCATAACACAATGGCCCCGCCCACAGGACCATAACAAAATGGCCCCGCCCACAGGACCATAACAAAATGGCCTCCGCCTACAGGACCATAGCAAAATGGCCTCCGACTACAGGACCATAACAAAATGGCCTCCGCCTACAGGACCATAACAAAATGGCCTCCGCCTACAGGACCATAACAAAATGGCCTCCGCCTACAGGACCATAACAAAATGGCCTCCGCCTACAGGACCATAACAAAATGGCCTCCGCCTACAGGACCATAACAAAATGACCTCCGCCTACAGGACTATAACAAAAGGGCCTCCATGTATAGGACCATAACAAAAGGGCCTCTGTCTATCAAAACCCTACAAATTAGCTTCTGTGTACAAAATGAATATTAAACGGCATTTGTGTAAAGGGCTCCTAGAGGAGGACATGTAGCAACATCTGAGGAACCTCTAAATTGGAACGGGCCCTAAGAGCTCTACAAAATGGACCCAGTATACATGACTATGACAAGATGGCTCCTTGTTACAAGAATTAAAGTGCATTTAAATATCCAATAACAAAAACGTCCTATATTGCAGTCCTCAGATGGGGCGGCTACATTAGTTTTTCATTTTTCAGGCCTTTTCCCTTTATTTTCTCCTGGCAATTCTGCAGCTAATACACCTCCCTGTCCTGGTGGCTACGCTCCCTCCTCCACTATATCAATAAAAGCTTGTCATCCAGGCTGGACTACAAACATGTCTTCCCCATTTCATCTCCATTAGACCCCTTTCACACCGGAGACGTTTTTTAGGTACTAAAGGGCTAAAAATAGCGCCTGTAAAGTGCCTGAAAAATGCCTCCCCTGCCACCCCAATGTGAGATACCGAGGGCTTTCACACTGGAGCGGAGCGCTTGCAGGACGTTAGAAAAAGTCCTGCAAGCAGCATCTTTGGAGTGGTTTAGGAGCGCTGTACACACCCCTCCTCCACCGCCCCTGCCCATTGGCTGCCAGTCCACTATCGCACCTTATTTAAGGCCGGATGTATCATGTTTAAGATAATGAGAGGCCTGGCCCCAAGCTATCTCTGCTCTTGTTTTCATAAACAAGCTTTTGTTAGATCACTCAGATCTACCGGCAGAGATCTCCTCTACATCTCGGTGCCCAAGAAGATCCGGCGTGGTGGTCGGGCCTTCTCCCACCAGGGTGCCGTTTTGTGGAATAGCCTCCCTGTCGAGCTTCAGGAGGCCCCTACTATCCCGGTCTTCCGCGGGTTACTGAAGACTTGGATTTTCACGCAAGCCTTCCCTGAGTAGCCTCTCTATTCCACCCTTTCTGCCGCTCTGTGCTGCTTTTGGTTCCTGGGTCCTCTTTTCCCAGAAACTCTGCTATGCGCACAGGGACCCTTCGGGGTAAGACCGCGCTATATTAAGATACCTCTCAACTCAACTCATTGAAACGAATAAGCAGTGCTGCCGAAGCGGCTGCTAAGCACTTTGGCAGCGGCGCTTTTCGGGCGCATTTAACCCGCTAGCAGCCGAAAAGTGCCGCTAACGCAGAGTGGTGCCAATGTGAAAGGGGTCTTATATTGTGAGGAGGGATCAGTAGTTTACAGAAGGAAGATAACTTTGTTGGTGCTTTCTGTTCAGCTCCCAGGAAGTGACCAGGGCATTTCTGGTGAGATCAATGGGAATTTTCTGTTCTTGCTGATAGTTCAGAATGAATGCAGCCACCACATCTAAGGACTGGTAAGCTGCAAATATATGACATTTTGTTGTTGGGTTCAAATACAGTGCCTTCAAAAAAGTATTCATACCCCTTGAAATTTCCCACATTTTGTCACGTTACAACAAAAAACATGAATGTATTTTATTTGGATTTTATGTGATAGACCAATTTTAATGTATTTTAAGGGGTATGAATACTTTTTCAAGGCACTGTATTCTTCTTGAAGTCATATGTCTGACTTCAGGACCTCAACAAAAAAAAAAGATCTGATTCCCCCCATCTACACACTGAAGGTATATGGGGGAATCCTCCCACTGAGCTATTGGGATCTAACAGTGAGAAGCCTTCCCCGCCATTGAAATACAATGGTTAGTGTTGCCGCCTATATGCGGTGGCACCGATCGTTTCAGAAAAGCCTGACAGGCTGGTTGTATAAAGGTCGATCCTCCCACTTGCCCATACACGGTCCTTGCTGAACCAGACAAACTGTGATCCATTATTTTGGGATTTTTAAATCTCAATCCATGTATGGCCGCCCTTAGAGATCCTGATTTCCAGGGAGAGCAGCTGCTATAAAATTGTCCCGGTGTTACACGGAGCGTTACATAATGGCGGAATGCGGGTTTCACACTCACCTGAATGGGATCGAATACGGGAGCGTTGTCATTGGCGTCTGTTACGTTGATCACAGCTTTGGTGGAGGTTTCAAATCCGGCCCCCTCCTGGTCCGTGGCTTTGATAGTCAGAGTATACACAGGATACAGCTGAGGAGAAGATAATAAAAGGTCATTAATAAATATTATGTATCGGAAATACAATCCTTGTGTGTTCTTCCCTGTCCCTGAAAATACTAAATTTCACCCATTATTATTCCATGTCCAGCCAGGACTCACCCACAGGGGGCAGTAAGGAGAAAAGACTTCATTGGCCTTTGCAGGCCGATCTAAAGGGAATCTGACAGCTGAGGAAATAATTCAGCAACATGAAGCCTTAAAATATCCCCCGGCAGCTACAGCAGATATAGAAAACAATCCCTCCCCCCCCCCCCCCCCTAATAAAATAATCCCATTTTGTAGCTTTGCAGCCTGAAATGAAGACAGACACCGTTTTCTTTTCATCCAGCTGTATTTACTCCGTGCAATATATACCATTCAAGTGAAAGATAGAACACTGACATGTCAGAGAGAACAGAATCACTGAGTTGGAAAAAGGATCCCCCCTCCCCTCTCCTACAAATGACTTGTACATTCAAACAAGTGTAGATAATCACCTTCTCAGTGGCACACAAAGCCATGTGACTTTCACCTGTGATCAGCTGGGGTCATTGTGATTGGCTCAGCATAAAAAGAGCTTTCCTAGAGCATTTCAGTCCCAGGTAGTACAACTGAAGCAAACGATTACCTCTGGGTGGCGCCGTCTCTGGGATCTCCGGGATAAAGTTGTGGACAGGCACAAGTCAGGAGATGGACACAAAGGCTTTATCAACGTCTAGAAGCAGAGTGACGTCTATAGATAAGAAGTGGAAAGTATTTGGTACAACACAGACCACCCCCCCTGGATCAGGACGTCGCTGCAAACTGGAGGAAACTGGTCAGAGAGGAGACCAGGAGGCATACAGCAACTCCGACAAAGAGTGTGTGTGACACCAATATCACCAATGAGCACACAGTGGTTAGAGGAGAAGGCGGGGAATGTCCACCAATGAGCACACAGTGGTTGGAGGAGAAGGCGGGGAATGTCCACCAATGAGCACACAGTGGTTGGAGGAGAAGGTGGGGAATGTCCACCAATGAGCACACAGTGGTTGGAGGAGAAGGTGGGGAATGTCCACCAATGAGCACACAGTGGTTGGAGGAGAAGGCGGGGAATGTCCACCAATGAGCACACAGTGGTTGGAGGAGAAGGTGGGGAATGCCCACCAATGAGCACACAGTGGTTGGAGGAGAAGGTGGGGAATGTCCACCAATGAGCACACAGTGGTTGGAGGAGAAGGTGGGAAATGTCCACCAATGAGCACTCAGTGGTTGGAGGAGAAGGTGGGGAATGTCCACCAATGAGCACACAGTGGTTGGAGGAGAAGGCGGGGAATGTCCACCAATGAGCACACAGTGGTTGGAGGAGAAGGCGGGGAATGTCCACCAATGAGCACACAATGGTTGGAGGAGAAGGCGGGGAATGTCCACCAATGAGCACACAGTGGTTGGAGGAGAAGGTGGGGAATGTCCACCAATGAGCACACAGTAGTTGGAGGAGAAGGTGGGGAATGTCCACCAATGAGCACTCAGTGGTTGGAGGAGAAGGTGGGGAATGTCCACCAATGAGCACACAGTGGTTGGAGGAGAAGGTGGGGAATGTCCACCAATGAGCACTCAGTGGTTGGAGGAGAAGGTGGGGAATGTCCACCAACGAGCACACAGTGGTTGGAGGAGAAGGTGGGGAATGTCCCCCAATGAGCACACAGTGGTTGGAGGAGAAGGCGGGGAATGTCCACCAATGAGCGCACAGTGGTTGGAGAAGAAGGTGGGGAATGTCCACCAATGAGCACACAGTGGTTGGAGGAGAAGGCGGGGAATGTCCACCAATGAGCACACAGTGGTTGGAGGAGAAGGCAGAGAATGTCCACCAATGAGCACACAGTGGTTGGAGGAGAAGGTGGGGAATGTCCACCAATGAGCACACAGTGGTTGGAGGAGAAGGTGGGTAATGTCCACCAATGAGCACACAGTGGTTTGAGGAGAAGGTGGGGAATGTCCACCAATGAGCACACAGTGGTTGGAGGGGAAGGCAGGAATGTTCACCAATGAGCACACAGTGGTTGGAGGAGAAGGTGGGGAATGTCCACCAATGAGCACACAGTGGTTGGAGGAGAAGGCGGGGAATGTCCACCAATGAGCACACAATGGTTGGAGGAGAAGGCGGGGAATGTCCACCAATGAGCACACAGAGGTTGGAGGAGAAGGCGGGGAATGTCCACCAATGAGCACACAATGGTTGGAGGAGAAGGCGGGGAATGTCCACCAATGAGCACACAATGGTTGGAGGAGAAGGCGGGGAATGTCCACCAATGAGCACACAGAGGTTGGAGGAGAAGGCGGGGAATGTCCACCAATGAGCACACAATGGTTGGAGGAGAAGGCGGGGAATGTCCACCAATGAGCACACAGTGCCATTGAAGTCTTGTTTTTTGTTTTTCTAAATAATAAATGTAGCACTACCCCCGTAGGAGCTGCTGGTTTAGATTTGGGCCTTGCACGTTACCTCACTGTTCGTTGTTTAGGGGATGAGAGTCTATAGAAAGTTCAATGTTCAAACAAGTTATGAATCCTTTTCGTCAGGTTTTATTTCACACAAACTGGCACAGATAGAGGGATGGAGGGTCGGGGGAAGGGTCAGGCACACACAGCAGATCACTGGGGAAACTTCTCAGCTTCAAAAGTCACACTCACCACTCTCCTTCAAGTGGGTGTTGCTCACCCGGATAGGCCCCTCTCACTTGGCCTAACAGCCAGTGTCTTGTCGAGCTAGTTCCCCTATCGGATAGGGTCCGGCCTCGACTGCGCCGGCGCAGACGAAGCCCACGAAAATCTTCGAACCTGATCAACTGTTCTTCAGGTGTGCACAGCGCATGCGCGGCTTGGGGCGGCCTCCAGGCTCATTCCTTACCATCCCCGTGGACTTGGAGCATGTTAAAAAAAGAGCCAGGAGGCCGAGCGAAGCGAGGACATGAGGCCGACTGGCCACTTACAGCGACCTGTTGCAATAACAACTGAGGGGCGGGGTACACCTGAAAACAGCTGATCAGCTTCGGTGATTTCCGTTGGCTTGGATTACGCCTGCGCAGTCAAGGGGGAACCATATAGATAGGAGGAACCATATCGGCAGAACACCGGACTGATGCACAAACAAAATGAAGAAATAACAGTCTCTGCCACAGACTTTAGGACGATACAAATGAACTGCTCAATGATCCTCTGCCACAGGATTTTAGTACCCGGATATCCAGCCTTACAGTTTTAGAGCCTTTAAGCCGACCCGGCACACTGTAAGGTAACATTAGCTACGGTGCATCCTCCAATAAGGTCACCAGGCCTTCCTCAAGATACCAGCCTTCCGCTTGGTCCTCTCCAGGACAGGTCCTCCCCTGGTTTTCTCCATTGAGTGGCTTCCTCCCGCAGGACAGACAGCACAGGATCACCTTCATAGTGCAGGCCCCAGTCAGGACAACTGGGCCTACCTGGCCGAGATGCAGCCTCGGGCCAACATGGCTCCGCGGCTGAAATTTCACTATCATGTACCTCGAGCCAGGAGGGCTACGAGGCGAAGAGAGCCCTGAAAAATGGCGTCTGCCCCTTAAGTACCCTTCCCCAGCATGCCCAGCGGGGAGACCCCTCCCACTGGGCTGTTCCCGGGGAAAAACAACCAATAACCTCTGGCCTGCCTGTTTTCCAACACTGGCCTGTGGTGGTAACGCCACCTTCAGGCAAACAATGGGAAAGTCCCTCCAAGCACAGCCATAGCCAGAACAGAGGCTGATTTAGCCCTAATTATCAAAGTCTGAGCCCAGCTACCAGCTCAGACACCCACTAAATTTAAACATAGCGCCTGATCATCAGGAGGAGGGCACTACATAAACATGTTATACTTACCTGCTTTGTGTAATGGTTTTGCACAGAGTAGCTTGGATCCTCCTCTTCTTGGGTCCCTATCTTTTGTGGCCCCCCGGCATTCGGGGATTCGTTGGGGGCCACAAAAGATATCTATATCAAAATCACCAGGTAGCCTGAAACCAGGACATGATTGACCCGCGGGCCGGACTTTGGACATGCCTGCCCTAAGGGCTCATTCAGACAGGTCCTGAGACAGGAGCTGAGACAGGTCCTGAGACAGGTCCTGAGACGGGAACTGAGACAGGCGCTGAGACAGGCGCTGAGACAGGTCCTGAGACAGGTCCTGAGACAGGCGCTGAGACAGGCGCTGAGACAGGCCCTGAGACAGGCGCTGAGACAGGCCCTGAGACAGGCGCTGAGACAGGCCCTGAGACAGGCCCTGAGACGGGAACTGAGACGGGAACTGAGACAGGCGCTGAGACAGGCGCTGAGACAGGCCCTGAGACAGGCCCTGAGACAGGCGCTGAGACAGGCGCTGAGACAGGCCCTGAGACAGGTCCTGTATGCTGAGCCACTTTTTGCCACATCTGCATCCACCAGAGAGATATCACCTATAGAAGTGGGTGCACAGATCCGAGTGCAGACACTGTGCATTTGGATACATAACCCTCCCCCATCTATCCCCATTCCACCATTCTTACCCGTTATTGTTGTATCAGTGCATATTGTTTTCTTTCTTTTGTTTCTCCTGGCTTTGTTTTGAATTTGAATTGGCCCCTCACTTACTCTGTGATTGGTTGTTATGGTTGTATTTTCTCTGCTATTACTACTGCTGACTCTCCTATCACCCTCTGTCACCTGCTCCCTGTCGGCTATCGCTTTCTCTGGTCCCGCCCCCCAACACCTAGTTTAAAAGGCTCTCCAGCTTTGTGGCCATCTTCCATCCCAATAGAGCTGTACCATCCTTATTAAGGTGCATACCCTAATGGGGGTGTAAATACCTACAATTCTTTTATTACTGTCAGTCAAGCAGCTGTGACAGTGGAGAGGAACGCCTCACCGTTCAAGCTTTGTTTTCAAAGTAAGAAATAATTCTGGGTTGTCCCCTAAATCCTGCACAGTTAAGCATAAAAAATATTTTCTTGCCCAACCATGACCGGTACTCTTTATTGGACTTCTCCATCCACACCTATCAGTTTAGTTCTAGAACAGCTGTCCGGGTTCCCCCCCTCTTCCTGCAAATCCCAGAATAAAATCCCCCACTTTCTAGCAGCTGTATCTCCCGATGATTCTACATTCCGGGAGAATCCATCACTGGAGGAAGATACCAGTAGCTATGAAATGGCAGCCATGGTTAGCCGGGACTGTGAGTGGTGGTGGTGGGGATTTCTCACCACCGAAAGCTGCAAGAAGATAGAAGAAGATTTCATTCAATCACAAACCTCGCGATCCAATCCGGCGGTCACAACGCTGATCAGTCCGGAGACTTGATCGATGGTGAACATGGTAGGGGTTGGTAAAGGGGGATCCTGCTTGATGATAGAGTAGGCGAGAATGCCGTTATTCGTGTCCTCGGTGTCATCGGCGTCTGTTGCTGTGACATTCATCACAGGAGTTCCTAAAGGGGGAGGAGAAGAGACATTACAATGGAAGTCTCCGGAGCCCCCCGCACCTCTGGCCATATGTGGTACTGCATACAATAGCAGTCACTGTGCAACAAATTATCTGAGTTTCCATTGATTCCTATGGGGAAACTCGCTTTGATATACGAGTGCTTTGGATTACAACGAATTATGCTCGTAATCCAAGGTACTACTGTATTAAAAACCCTAGTGGTGATTAACTGCTTCAGCTCTGGAAGATTTACCCCCTCCATGACCAGGCCATTTTTTGTGATACGGCACTGCGTTACTTTACCTGACAATTGCGACACTGTACCCCAAAAGAATTGATGTAATTTTTTTCCCCCACAATAGAGATTTCTTTTGTTGGTATTTGATCAACTCTGCGGTTTTTATTTTTTGCGTTTTAAACAAATATAAGAACTTTCTGCTATAAAATACATCCAATAAAAAAAATGTAAAAAAAAAAATCGAATTTCTTCATTAATTTTGGCCAATATGTTATTCTTCTACATGACTTTGGTAAAAAAAATCCCAATAAGTGTATATTGATGGTGAAAAGTTATAGTGTCTACAAACTATGGGATATTTTTATGGATTTTTTTAATGGAATTTTGCATTTTTATTTTTTTACTACTAATGGCGGCGATCAGCGACTTATAGCGGGACTGCGACATTGTGGCGGACAAATCTGACACTAAGTGACACTTTTTGGGGACCAGTGACGCCAATACAGTGATCAGTGCTAAAAATATACACTGTCACTGTACTAATGACACTGGCAAGGAAGGGGATAACATCAGAGGCAATCAAAGGGTTAAGTGTGTGCCTAACAATGTGCTTGCTAACTGTGGGGGAGGTGCTTGTACTATGGGAAGACAGAGATCCGTGTTCCTGCTTAGCAGATACACAGGATCACTACCTTCCCCGCTGACAGAACGACGGTCTGCCTTGTTTACATAGGCAGACCGCTGTTCTGCTTATTTCCCAAATGATTGGCAGGTCCCGCCGGTCCTGCTGATTGGCTCCCGCTATGTCCAATCACTGGCGGCACGCACATGCGCCCCAGTCCCATAAGTGTCAGATCACATACTAGGTTCGTGATCTGGCACAGAGTGGTGTAAATGTACGTACGGCAGCCGATAAGCGGTTAAATACCACCAAAAGAAATCTCTATTTGTGTGAAAAAAGTTGTCCTGGGCAGGAAGGGGGATGGGAGTGCCGGGTATTAAAGTCAAATGACCATCCAGCTGAACCCCCACTGCCTTAAAAATCCCAACACCTTCCACCCCAGAGCCCCGACAACCTGCAGATGATGCAGAGAAAAGAAAGTCATCTTTTAAATCACAATCCAATCTAAAATACACAATCTGATTGTAGAGTGTATGGTCACCTTAACCCCTTGCTTACCAAGCACTTTCCCCCCTTCCTGCCCCAGGCCAATTCTCAGCGTTCATCGCTGTCACACTTTGAATGACAATTGCGCGGTCGTGCTACACTGTACACAAATGACATGTTTATCCTTTTATTCCCCACAAATAGAGCTTTCTATTGGTGGTATTTAATCATCATTATTTTTGCTAAATAAACAAAAAAAGGACCAAAATTTGGGGGGGGGGGAAAAACAACCTTTTTCATAGTTTGTTATAAAATTTTACAAACAGGTAATTTTTCTCCTTCACTGATGGGCACTGATAGGTGGCATTGGTGGGCACTTATGGGGGGCACTGGTTTGCACGGATTAGCGGCACTCATGGGCACTGTGTGGTCCCTCTAACAGAAGATGGTTAACAGCTTTCCTCCTTTCTACTCATGCCGTCAGCGTGAAGAGAAAAAAAGCCAATAACCGGCTTCTGTGATCAGGTGGGGGAACTGCATGCGATTCGGACAGCAATTGCATCGCATTTCTATTTCTATTTCTATAAAGCACACATCCGAGTTTGCCAGATTTTGCTGGTTGGAGGCTGAAGAGTGGGAAATTTGAATGGAGAATGAAAAGCAGTTTTGCTTTTGACTGCTGGTGATTGCTGGTGACTGCTGGTGATTGCTGCTGATTGCTGGTGACTGCTGGTGATTGCTGGTGACTGCTGGTGATTGCTGCTGATTGCTGGTGACTGCTGGTGATTGCTGGTGACTGCTGGTGATTGCTGGTGCTGATTGCTGGTGATTACTGGTGACTGCTGCTGATTGCTGGTGATTACTGGTGACTGCTGCTGATTGCTGGTGACTGCTGCTGATTGCTGGTGCTGATTGCTGGTGATTACTGGTGACTGCTGATGATTGCTGGTGACTGCTGGTGACTGCTGGTGTCTGCTGGTGACTGCTGGTGATTGCTAGTGACTGCTGGTGATTGCTAGTGACTGCTGGTGACTGCTGGTGATTGCTGGTGCTGATTGCTGGTGATTACTGGTGACTGCTGCTGATTGCTGGTGACTGCTGCTGATTGCTGGTGCTGATTGCTGGTGATTACTGATGACTGCTGATGATTGCTGGTGATTGCTGGTGACTGCTGGTGTCTGCTGGTGACTGCTGGTGATTGCTAGTGACTGCTGGTGATTGCTAGTGACTGCTGGTGACTGCTGCTGATTGCTAGTGACTGCTGGTGACTGCTGGTGATTGCTGGTGATTGCTGGTGTCTGCTGGTGACTGCTGATGATTGCTGGTGATTGCTGATGACTGCTGGTGATTGCTGGTGATTGCTGATGACTGCTGGTGATTGCTGGTGACTGCTGGTGATTGCTGGTGACTGCTGGTGACTGCTGGTGATTGCTAGTGACTGCTGGTGACTGCTGGTGATTGCTGGTGACTGCTGGTGACTGCTGGTGATTGCTGGTGACTGCTGGTGATTGCTGGTGACTGCTGCTGATTGCTGGTGACTGCTGATGATTGCTGCTGATTGCTGGTGACTGCTGCTGATTGCTAGTGACTGCTGCTTATTGCTGGTGACTGCTGCTGATTGCTAGTGATTGCTGGTGTCTGCTGGTGATTGCTGGTGTCTGCTGGTGACTGCTGGTGATTGCTAGTGACTGCTGGTGATTGCTAGTGACTGCTGGTGACTGCTGCTGATTGCTAGTGACTGCTGGTGACTGCTGGTGATTGCTGCTGATTGCTGGTGATTGCTGCTGAATCCTGGTGACTGCTGCTGATTGCTGCTGACTGCTGCTGACTGCTGCTGATTGCTGGTGACTGCTGCTGATTGCTGCTGACTGCTGCTGACTGCTGCCGACTGCTGGTGATTGCTGCCGACTGCTGCTGATTGCTGGTGATTGCTGCTGATTGCTGCTGATTGGCGATTGCTGCTGATTGGCGATTGCTGCTGATTGGCGATTGCTGGTGACTGCTGGTGATTGCTGCTGATTGCTGGTGATTGATGGGGACTGCTGGTGATTGCTGCTGATTGGTGATTGCTGGTGATTGGTGATTGCTGGTGATTGGTGATTGCTGGTGGTTGCTGCTGATTGGTGATTGCTGCTGATTGGTGATTGCTGCTGATTGCTGGTGGTTGCTGCTGATTGCTGGTGATTGGTGTTTGTTGGTAATTGCTGTGTTTGCATTTTTAGTTTTTTTGGAGGGCTTTCCTTGCAGCTTTTTAAACACTTTTTCTGACAGTTTTTAAACAGCCTTTTTCTTCTTTCCTTCCTTGAGCCCTGGTTCACATTGATGCTACTTTCAAAGTAGCAAGCTCAGCGTGATTCTAGGTGCTACTTGATAGACATCTGTGTGGCTTCATGCTCAGATGTCTATTAAAGTCGGAACTGAAAATCTGCAAAACGAGTGCAGGAACTACTTTTGCAAATTGGTGCGGCGCTGCAAAATGGGTGTCTCACTGATTGGAACATTACCATTGCCTCCAATAGGCTGCGACTTGTCGTGCGATTTGATCTCTCAAATCGCATGACAAATCGCTCCAATGAGAACCTAGGCTCTGACTACTAATTAGGGGGAGTGGTTAATTGGTCACAGGTGATACAGGTCCCAAAATAACTTCCAGTAGAACTCATTTCTGAGCTTGCACTTTCTGCTTGCTGGAACTCTGACCGAGTGGAACTGGGCTAAGTGGTGACCGGAGATTATAACAGGAGTCTTCTAGCCCGTAAGTGATGTAAAGGGAGGGCCAGTGGAACCCAGAAGTTCTTAGAAAGTATGAGCCAGAAAATAATGGACATTGAGAATATTTCTTGGATTGCTTTAAAATGGGTCTGTAATATTAATCCACCACATTCCCCAGGATATCTGTAAATAACTATTTACTGTTTGTTGATCCTGAACTCAACAGGTTAATTGAAAGGGCTGATGTGTTCAACTTCAATCACCTGTCTGCCTGCGTAATGTTAATGAATCCCAACTATTCTAAGGATCTTTTCATTGTGGATTGTGATAATTAACTCTGTAATTGTGTGTATTGTAAATTAGCAGACAGACAGTCTGGGACAAGGAAAGGTCATGTGTCTGAGTCATCAGCTGTTGTTAATTAGCTCATGTAAATTAGGTCTGGTCAAAGGGGTATTGTCAGAGGAAAATGAGGAGAATGTAAGAATCTCCTCTTTTGGTGTATAAAACTTGTAGTTTTTCAATAAAGATTCATTCCTTCCTGAACCTCATACACAGCGTTTGTCTCGTATTTGGGGGAGAATCATTCGTATGGGGTCTTATTCGGCTGGTTGGGAGTGTCTGGTGGCTGTCGTGTGTTCAGAAAGGGAATATCCTAACGGCGTTAACCCCTTTCATACTTGGGGTGCCGTTACAAGTGACATCTGAAATTTCTTGTTAGTATAATTATTATTATTGTAAATGGGAAAATGGGGGTTAGCAAGATTGAAGGTTTTGTGCAGTGTACAGTGTGCCACATGTGTACAACAATGGAGTTCCATTCTCTCCATTGGGCTACTTTCACACTGAAGCGCTGGATGCACTGGGGGTATAGCGGCGCTATTTTTAGCGCCGATATACTGTAGTTTTTGCCGCGATTTGAGGGCACTAGCAGGGGGATTTTAACCTCCGCTAGCGGCCGAAAAAGGGTTAAAAATGCCTGCAAAAACGCCTTTTTGCGGCCTTTTGCGGGCGTTTTGGAGGTGCTACCCCATTGATTTCAATGGGCAGGGGGCTATAGGAGCGGTATTTTTACCGCTCCCACCGCGCCTCAAAGATGCGGCTTGCAGGAGTTTTTTTACCTTTCTGCAAGCGCACCGCTCCAGTGTGAAAGCCCTCGGGCTTTCACATTGGATACAAAGGAGCGCAATAGCGCCTGCAAAGCACCTCAGTGTGAAAGGAGCCTTAGGGTAAACCTTCTGCATGCAGTTCCCCTTCCTCAGCCCCCCTAATACTGTTTGCCGCCCCCAAAAAATTCCCACCAGCCGCCACTGGCTTATGGGCACTGAGCCAGCTTGGGAGCGAGCCCACCCAAATGCCCCCATAGCAAGCTGCTTGCTGTGGGGGCACTCAGTGAGGGGGGGAAACCAGGGGTGCCATTGGGGGACCCAAGAAGAGGAGAATGGGGGCTGCTCTCTGCAAAACCATTACAGAACAGGTAAGAATGACATGTTTATTGTTAAAAAAAAAGAAATTTTTTTTAAACATTTACAATCACTTTAAAGTCTTAAAAAAACAAAAAAAGACAACTTACCTGGTTTGGACCCCTCGGTCACTGAGCCTTTAAACTCCGGCTGTGTGAAGAACGGACGGTTGTCGTTCTGATCGGATACTTTAATAATAATCTCAATGGGGGTCTCCACTTGTTGTCCATTTGATGAGACGGCGTGGAGCAAGACCTGAAACAAGAAGCAACAATCTATTATTTTAGAATCGTCTTGTCTGACGTATAACAGAAACTGGGAGGAAATCTTGTTGCGAACCCAACTATTTGCCCCAAACCCCCCCGCTGAAAAAGATTTTTACCTCTCACCCTGTGACGTCATCCCGCTGCATTACACCCAGAGTGATGTCACATTATAGGAAGAGATCCACACCATGATACCAGGAGGAATTTAAATATTGTGAGCAGGCTCTTCATTGTAGAAAAGATATACTTCTTCTGCAATAAAACAACCTTACACCCACTCAGTCTTCCTTAGAATATACACTGAGCTGCGCATGTGCACACCCCGGTGCCCGGAATAATAAACTCCCATGTGCATGTACAGGAGTCACATCACCATCACCAGCCAATGAAGACAGCAGAAGAAGCCACACCAGGGAGAAGCCAGGGAGGAGATGTTGGTGTGGGGGGGGGGGGGACTCACAGACGTTCCATCGATGGAGAAAAACGCATGTTCTGGGCACCTCTACTGTAAAGCCCCATACACACGGTCGGACTTCCATCGGACTTTTCCCTGGATTTTTGTCTGAATGGAGTTGGTCAGGAACACCCATAGCATACAGTACACACCACAGGACTTTTCTGCAAACTTTCCCAAAACTTTTTGCAACATCACGTGGTTTTTCTGCTCTTTACCGCCACCCTTTGGTCAACTTCTGCTATTGTTGGTTGATTTTAACATTAGTTGTTTTGTCCATCGGACAAAAGTCCAATGGTTTTCTGTACACAAGGTAGGACTTTGCTCCATCGGACTTTTGTTGGGCAAAAGTTTGTCCGTTTGCAGACCCAACTTTTGTCCGATGAAATCCAAAACCAAACAAAAAAAGTTTGTCCGATGGAGCGTACACACGGGGCGGATTGTCGGATGGAGCGTACACACGGGGCGGATTGTTGGATGGAGCGTACACACGGTCGGATTGTTGGTCCAACTTGCTGAAAATGAAGTTTGTTGGCCAAAAGTCCGACCGTTTGTACGAGGCTTAAGAGAGAGCGCTTCCATGGTACAACAAGCTGCAAACAAAACACAGGAGACTGCAAGAGAATTCTCCATGTTTTTTCTACCTGAGCACTAGAGGGCGCACCACTCCATCTCATACAAGCATCCTGGCTGGAGTGGCCTTTTAGGCTCCAGAGCCCTCTTCCTATTTGTAATATGGCAATAATGTAAATCCCCGTGTAGACAAAAGCCAGAGAGAGAGACACCCGGACACACGGTTGGACTTTTTGCCAACAAACTTCAAAATGAGCAAGTTTTCCAAAAAAATCAGACCGTGTGTACGCTCCCATCCGACAAACTTTTTCAGGTTTCATCGGACAAAAGTTCGCTCTGCAAACGGACAAACTTTTCGGCAACAAAAGTCCTACGGTGCAAAGTCCTATCGTGTGTACAGAAATACATCAGACTTTTGTCCAAGGTACAAATACGCATGCCCAGAACCAATGTTAAAATCAACCAACAATAGCAGAAGTTGACCAAAGGGTGGCGGTAAAGAGCAGAAAAACCACGTGATGTTGGGAAAGTTTTGGGAAAATTTGCAGAAAAGTCCTGCTGTGTGTAGGCTATGGGTGTTCCCGGCCAACTCCGTTCGGACAAAAATCCACAGAAAAGTTTGTTTGAAGTCCGACCGTGTGTACGAGGCTTATGATAATTGTATAAACATTTTAAAGGCAAAAAAGTAAAAATGTAATAAAAGACAAAATGTAATAAAATACTGGATCAGACGACCAGTCACATGACACATTCATGTATGTACACACACCTCCAAACATTTTAATATGGGAATGAGGGAAACCTACTAGCAAACCTATGTAGGCATAGGACACGCCCCCTGCCACACCCTCTTAAGGGAGAATTTACCAAAAAAACAAAAAGTTAATTACTGTATTTATTGGCGTATAACACTCACTTTTTTACCCTGAAAATAGAGGGTTAACTGTGCCTGCGTGTTATATGGGGGGGGCTGTGGAACGTTTTTTCCTGAAACTTCCCTCTTAAAGTTAGGGTGCGTGTTATACGCCGATAAATACGGTAAATCCACAAGGGCTTTTTTTTTTACCACTACTATTACTTTATATTGGCTTTTAAAATTTACAAATACAGCAATTTAGAAATTGGATGAAAGGTTTAGTACTGGGAAACACTTTTTGAAAAATAAAAAGTGCATTTTATGTACAACTCTACAGACCAAAATGAGGGACAAATGAGGAGAAAAGAGGGACATTGCTCCAAATCAGGGACAGTTGGGAGCTATGTGTGCGGGCAAACTCAGACCGGGCACAGACGGGCAGACTCAGACCGGGCACAGACAGGCAGACTCAGACCGGGCACAGACAGGCAGACTCAGACCGGGCACAGACAGGCAGACTCAGACCGGGCACAGACGGGCAGACTCAGACCGGGCACAGACGGGCAGACTCAGACCGGCACAGACAGGCAGACTCAGACTGGGCACAGACAGGCAGACTCAGACTGGGCACAGACAGGCAGACTCAGACCGGGCACAGACAGGCAGACTCAGACTGGGCACAGACAGGCAGACTCAGACCGGGCACAGACAGGCAGACTCAGACCAGGTACAGACAGGCAGACTCAGACCGGGCACAGACAGGCAGACTCAGACCGGGCACAGACAGGCAGGTCTCAGAGGTAATCAGTATTAGTTAGCAGGTAAAATGTTTGCTTACCACATATCTGGGTATAGTCTCTCTGTCCAGAGGTCGGGTCACGTTAAGCCATCCAGTAGTCCTCTCAATGACAAAAGTCCCCACGGGTGGCGAGTCGACCCCTTGGCCTGTTATGCTGTAGAATACAGAAAGATCTTGTGCCCGGCTGGACTTGACCTGGAGGGAAGCAATATGGGAAATGGGAAGAGAGATACACTTTCATAAAGGTTCTGATTATTTATTTTATAAGGGTGGAGGCCAGGGCCGCTGTTAGAAATCATGGGGCCCCGTACAGCCTACCTGATGGGGCCCCCCCAACCCTGCCCTTGATGCCGCCTCAAAAAATTCATATTTCAAGTGATATTTATCTCTGTCCAGGCTGATCCCATGCCTGCTAATGAATGAGAGAGTGCTGCAGCTGACTTTAAGGATTCAAATTTCCTAAGCCAGCACATCTATTATGCCGTTAAATCAGCTGGAGGCATGCACTCCATAATTATTTAAAATCTGTATGAGCCAATTCACACTAGCATTGCTCTCTGAAGAGTGACCTGCATGCGGATTGCTCTTCTGACAGAATTTGGCTGGTGGTGAACAGGCATTGTATGACCTCCTCGCCACCTGTTTTAACCACTTAAAGGCGGAGTTCCGGCCTTTTTTATGTTTATTAAAAGTCAGGAGCTACAAAAAGTGTATCTTCAGGCTTTTAATAAACAGACACTTACCTGTTCCACTGTCCAGCGACGCGGCCAAACGGAGATTCGCTCCTCTCCCCCTCCCCCCCCCCCCTCTCTGCTGGCGCCTGCATTCTAACTGTGGGCACGCGGCCGTGACAGCTTTCGGCTTCACGGCCGGGCACTCACTGCGCA
This sequence comes from Rana muscosa, assembly GCA_029206835.1. Lineage (NCBI taxonomy): Eukaryota > Metazoa > Chordata > Amphibia > Anura > Ranidae > Rana > Rana muscosa. Next base: position 296,567,922 of record CM055119.1, read on the forward strand.
TGCGCGAACGGCACTGCGTCTCCTGAGTGGACAGGCGATCGCCTACAGGGAGGGGCCGCATTAGGCGATATGACGAGTGGTCTAAGCAGTCCCTGGGCGGAAGGAGGAATTGGGACAGGAAGCATACCTCCCAACTGGCACGGATCCTGCGGGTTTTTCCCGCACAGGCCTCTCCTTCCCGCAGCATACCCCCGCGAGACGAACGCGCGGGATGACGAACGAGACAGCGGGATCAGGTAAGACCCCCCCGTCCAGCCCATCGAGAACCCCCCCCCGCTCAACAACTTTACTGCCAGAAAATAAAAAAAATTTAAATGTTGTCCCGCGAACTACCCCCCCTGCTCAACAACTTTTCTGTCCAGGCAAAAATTTGGACTGAATGTCCCGCGGGGGGACTTTTAAAAGTTGGGAGGTATGCAGGAAGTCCCACTCCTACTAAAGCCCCCACTCCCCCCCCCCTCCAAAAAAAATGACATGCCAAATGTGGCATGTAAGGGGGTGAGGAGTGTTTTTTCCACTTTTGGGTGGAATTCCGCTTTAAAAACCCCAACAGTAGTTTAAAAGTATAATTCTGAGCAGGAAACATGGTGGGGGGTTACAGTGGTTGCAGCCTTTGTACTTTCCCCAGCACTACCTTTCCAGCATCGGGGGGCTCTTTCACACACTGCTGCTGCTCCACTCAGCAAGGGATCAGTGACCGCTAGGGTGACCACATTTCCAAACTACCATTCAGGGACACCCCCCCTTCCCAAAAATCAGCTTGCGCTGTAACGAATCACAGCACAGTGATTGGACACAAGAGGCCGGATTTATGATTTCTCCAATCACAAGCAGGGGGCGGGGATTGTGCTCCTCCAGGCATTCCCGGCCAGGACAAGTACTGTCAGTGAGTAAAGCGGTGATGTGGCGCCCTTTTTTGGGGGCATCAGATTGGCCGAGGGGGTGGCTGTGTCAGTTTCATTCCGGGACACTGTATTGTCCTGGAATGAATGTGCCCGGGACAGACCGGCAAAATGAGGGACTATCCCGGGCAATCTGGGACACGTGGTCACCCTAGTGAGTGGATTCTCTGCAGAATTGGAGATCAATGGGACAGACGTCAGTGTTCTGATTTCCAGCTCTGTTCAGTTTGCATCTCCAACACGCAGCGGACAGAAGAGGACTTGTGATGTCTCTATAGGTGGCCACGTGGAAATTTGGACTTGTGTCCACTCACAATACGCAATGTGGAAAGAAGAATGACCGCACTCCCAGCATCAGAAAAAAATGAGCTTTAAATGTATAAAATCCACAAAGAAAAGCATCACAAACCCACAATACAGAGAGATAGCAGCATTTTTATTTTTGACCTGAACGGCCCCAGAGATAGGCCGGTGTAAACAGATTCACACCTGTATACATCTGGATTCCATTCTACATAGAGCTTTCATACAGATCCACATGAAAAAATGTCAGGCAGACCTAATTGTAAGGTTTGGTGAAAGCTTCTTTAAGGAGGAGTGCTTGGTGGGTGGTTAAAAAATGCAGCTCAGCTGCATCTTTTTACTGCCCCCATTCCATCCAAACAAGTAGCAAGTGTAAAGTAGCATCTCATGCTTATGATTATCGTCACTATACAGCGCTTTAGATCCTCTATTGCTCTTCCAGTGTCACATGGCTATTGGGTGCTGACTTTGTTATGGCTGCACTGTGTGACGCTCTGTACACACTCAGCCCCAATAGTCATGTGACACTGCGGAAGAGCAATAGAGAATCTAAAGTGCTGTGATCATCATAATGACGATAATCACAAACACAGTGGGGAGTCAGGGGGCTGTACCTTCTTTCCATGGTAGTTGATGTTACTGTGTGCCGTTGTTCTGCCGAGCTGGTTCCGCCTATCGATATGGTTCCGAGCACGACTGCGCAGGCGCAATCAGAGGCGACGGAATTCTCTGAGCGTGAACAGCTGTTTGGCAGCTGTAGACGCGCTCGCTCCCGATGCTAGGGGAACCAGCTCGACAAGAAAGCGGCGGGGGCGGAGACTGGGATACGCCGCTCTATAGGGCGGCATTAAACAAGTTGATGGCCGGGTGACACGCTGCTCTGTATCATGAACCTTTTACAAAATACAGAGCGGCGTGTCACCCGGCCATCAACTTGTTTAATGCCGCCCTATTAAGCGGCGTGTCCCAGTGTCCGCCCCCGCCGCTTTCTGCGCGGCGTGTATCCTCGGGAGCGAGCGCGTCTACAGCTGACGAACAGCTGTAGATGTTCGTAGATTTCCGTGTGTTCCGAGTGCGCATGCGCAGTCGAGCTCGGAACCATATCGATAGGGGAACTAGGTCGACAAGACACCGTCCCTTACAAGACACCGTCCCTTGCCTGTAGCTGTGCACCGCTGCTGGATTAGGTTTCCTGCTTCCTCTCAGCCACATGCCTCTCTCACTCCGACAGACAGACAGACAGACAGACAGACAGACAGACAGACAGCACTTACTGAGGGAGTGTTGTACACATGAATCACTCCGCCAGGGATGGTACAAGCAGAGAGCAGCCACAGCCGGAACTAGAACATGTGCAGCGCATTATGCGGCAAGGCTTAATCTACCTGCGCCCCCCTAAAATGGAAATAAAGTCCCTTCAGTGATTTCACTTCCTGGGCCCCTCTGTTACCCTAATGGGGTACAGGAATATGTAAGTACACCCTGAAAAGCAAATAGGAGCAGGGGTGGTTTAGAAAAACATTTTAATTTATTCTGTCAGAAATTAACTTTATAGCTTCCCGGGCCCCCTTGCTGAGCTGATGAGGCCGGGCCCGATACAACAGGGCTGGTTGTACTGCCCTATCAGCGGCCCTGGTGGAGGCTCCTTTTTCATTTTCATGTATACTAATGTAGCCAGATGTTGGACTACGACAATATGGTGAAGGGGAAATTTATCATTTTTTGTTTCCCCCCTCCTTTGTGTTATTAATTCTGACCTAAATAATAGCCAGCAGGGGGAGATTGAAGTCTAGAGAACTCATAGACCACAATGTGGCACACCTGGAACCCACCTACAGGTCCACCCAGACCCTGTGCAAGTGGGAGGAGAGAGTTTATATTGAATCGCGCAGGAAAGCCCACTCTCTGGGCACTATGGGAGTCCATGCAGGAAGATCTGTCCGTGCCGGTGGGGGAAAACATTTATTACCTTTTGGCTTTTTTCTTTTCCACACTGCACTGAACTAATGCCGCGTACACACGATCAAAATTTCCGTCGGAAAAACCTTGGATGGTTTTTCTGACGGAATTCTGCTCAAGCTTTGGCTTGCATACACACGGTCACACAAAAGTTCTCTGAACTTTCGACCGTCAAGAGTGCGGTGATGTACAGCACTACGACGAGGCGAGAAAATTAAGTTCATTGCTTCCGAGCATGCGTCGTATTGTTTCCGAGCATGTGTAGGAATTTTGCACCTCGGAATTGCTACAGACGATTGGAATTTCCAATTGGAATTTATTTGGTCGGAAAATTTGAGAACCAGCTCTCAAATTTTTCTTCTCGGAAATTCCGACAGGAAAATTCCGATGGAGCCTACACGCGGTCTGAATCTCCGTCGAAAAGCTCACATCAAATTTTTCTTCTCGGAAATTCCGACCGTGTGTACGGCGCATAAGCTGCACCTATTGTTATCTTACGCCATGCAGCGTTGAAGGACTATCTTAAGTGCACCAATGCTTAGACGGAAAAGGGTCCCAACATAAGCCGGCAGAAGATTAACGTTGAAGACTTCCCCTAATATTCACCTTACATGTTTCCCTTATTACCCCCCATTTTGTTTATATTGTTCAAACATATCCACGCTCACCTAGTTGGTTTAGGCCTCGCTCTGCCACCATTAGCGCAGGTCAGGAGTATAACCCCTATATTGGTAGATCTAGTCTCATTCTTGCCCATCGTTACATTTTGGATGGCATTGCTGGTGTTTATGCTGGTCTGGGTGGCCCATGTCTCTTATATTTAGTCCTCATGGTCAGCCATTCCTTATACTAAACTGTGCCAAATAGTTGTCAACTTACATGTATTTGCTTGTGTAGCAAGGTGTTACCATTGCAAGCATCATTAAGGACTGCAATCTGTGCTGTGAGTTTGAGCTTGGTTCTTTTAGTGGTTATTCCACACGAATTGGTTACAACTTGTTTGGTTCCGTTATTAAGAGACAAAGACTCAGTTGCAGTAAGTAGCACAGAGACTACATTGCCCACAAGGCCACTGTGCTACCAGAGGGGAGTGCGCTGCGCAGAGCCTGATGGGAGGACCTTTTTAAGGGCAACGCGCCGTATACCACGCTCTCTCTGGACGCCATCTTCAAGCTGGCAGGAGGCCTGTGTTAAGGCCTGCTGTGAGTATACCTAGGCCCGAGAAGCCTGGGCCTACAGAAACTGAGAGCGGATCACCTAGCCAAAGGGGATCCCTGCGGAACAGCCTCGCTGACCTACCGGAGGAAGATCGGTCCGCAGCCCGGAGCATCCAGGGCCCTTTTGTCCACCGCCATCCAGGAGACAGCCGGGCGAAGGACCAGGGGGCCTCGTGACGCAGAGAGACGGACCATTGACGGAGAGTTCCGGACTGAGAGGAAAAGCAGCAAGACAAGTCCTCATCTGGTGAGCGGGCACTTGCCCATCAATTTAGTTAACTGACTGCCAGGAGTGTGACTGTAGTAAGCTTCACTTGTGTTTGCTGGCCTTTGCATCTTTGCACATAGGAACTCAACGCCTTGGGGAAACTAGTACCCCTTGTATTGTCAGTCCGTGTGTTTCAATTAACTGTTCTTTCTGCATTCTATCTTTTGGATTACAAATCTTTATGTGCACCAACGTGGCTAGCTGAAGACACCTGACTCTTAAAGGGATAGTCATCTAATTTCCTACCCTTGCAAGTGGTTGCTGGAGGACACGCATCAATTGAACTATCCACTAGGAGGAGCCATGGAATTGTGATTTTGCATATTAATGGCAGCTGTTTGTGTCACTTTGTGTTCCAGCTGCTTGTGTGAGACTTGGTGGAGAGGTACCCCAGTGTTGATGTTACTACACTGGGAGATTCCTCCACCACACGGGGAGATTCCTCCACCACACGGGGAGATTCCTCCACCACACGGGGAGATTCCTCCACCACACGGGGAGATTCCTCCACCACACGGGGAGATTCCTCCACCACACTGGGAGATTCCTCCACCACACGGGGAGATTCCTCCACCATACTGGGAGATTCCTCCACCACACTGGGAGATTCCTCCACCACACGGGGAGATTCCTCCACCACACCCTCGCTCAGATCTGGTCCCCAGGCTATGTTAGGAGGGTCGGATCTCAGAGGTATTTTGAACCAATAGTATTATCTTCATTGAGTTGTACAGGGAGCTTTATGTATTGAATGCCCATTGTGTAATCATTATCTAATTTCTTTACCAAGTAAAAATATCGCCTTTGGTGAAGCTAAAATTTGTGTGGAACTCGGTCTTTGCAGCTGAGTGACAGGTGAACAACATCAAGGTAACATTTACTTTAATTGCCTATATTGTTGTGTGTACATCATTGAGGTCCCTGACAGCCAATTGGGGTCCTCAACCATATTATTGCCCATTTGTGCCAGAGGGGATTGAGCCAAATTCTGGGGGGTTGACAGGCAGAGTGCAGCCCCAACACTAAACTAGCAGCTCCTACGGGGGAAGTGCTACACTTACAATCAGACTACCTCTGCTAACTGGTTTGGTTTCTGTTTTTGGTATAGCAATATCATTAGAGAAAAGGGATTATTTGCTGTGTTTGATTGTCTTTTCACTCAACCTGGTGTGTCAGAGGGGCTGAGAGCCTTGGGAAGGTTGTGGCAAAGAACAGAGAATCTATCCTATCCAGTGGCTCCTATGTGGGTAGCACCACATAAACTTTGCTCTATCCTTGTGACCCTATCTACTATTTTCCTATTTTTTTGATGCCCATGGATTGTAGGTAGGATTGCTCCTAAACTGTGACATCACTATTGTAGCGGCCTCACCCCATCTCCTTTGTCTAGGGGTATGTCACACGACAGGGTGAGATGCCCTACGGCCCATGTCCTCCCCATAGCTGGGGGTGAGGTGAAGGCCAGTACCAGATATTTCCTCGGGCCTGTGTGCTTTTGTCTAGAATCAAGTCCTGCTGTGCCAACACTTCCCTCTGCTCCCAGTAACCAGAGTTCCACACACCGATCACAGTCCAACTCTTGTTTTATTGTACATCTCACAATAAACAGTGCTTCAGTAGCCATCTGGTTGCGACTTGATAACATTTTGATACGGGGGTGAGCAGGTCGAGGCACTATCCTGGTTGTCAGCTAAACCACTGCGATCTCGCCAGCGGTTACAATAGCATTCAGCTAGAAAGGACTTAGAATCTGAGAGTCTCTACCAGCGACTCAAGAGAACGTAGATAGGAGTACCTTCGCTGCGCTGCGGCCCCTATCAGGGAAGATGTCCCCCCAGGGGAGTTACCAGAGGCCCATCCGTCACTGGGTTGATGCTGCTCCAGACTCTCCGAATGGGTGACTTTCCCGGCCTCCTCACCTCAGACATGGGCCCCATCCACCTCAGGGACCCTCAGACTTCTCCACCCTCGCGGGATCCAGTCGAAGTCACTGGACCCCAGGCCTCCTAGTTTAGTACCTCACCCCAGGCTGAAGGTGCCTGGGATGGACTCCGACTCCATTACGGTTAGGCCTAGGGCACCTGAGCCGGAGTCCGGAACCGCCCGCACCCAGGCCTAAGGTGCCTGGGCGCGTGAAGAGAAGATCCTCCCGAAGACAGACCTCGTGGTTAGGGCGTCTCCCCCTTTTATCTCCTCCCTCCGACACCACAGCAGGTTCCCCGCCCTCGCCGTACCATCTCCGGAAAGGGACAAAAAGGGTAGCACTGTGACAGTCAATCTACCTCGAGCCTCCGGGTACCCCGCCACCCAGAGGCCAAGGAGATTATTACACCGTCCAATCCTCCACGAACACAAAGTGGTCCAAAACCTCTCATAATCTACACACCTGGGTCATACTAGTACCCAGTGTATCCCAACTAAATTTAAAGACCCCGCTACACTATATATACAAAAGTTCATGGAAAAAAGTTTGTGGACTCCTTACAAATGTTATTTTTGCTGAATGGACACGAATACTCCAAAATGTTGTGGAAAGCCGTCCCAGAAAGGTGGAGGTTGCCAAGTGGTGCTAGCACCATATTATTGCTTTTGGAAAGGAACATCCAACAAACTTATATAGGTATCATGGCCAACTCTCCACCAAATTTGGGCCATATGGTGTACCAATCAACAATGTGGCGCAATGTCAGAAGGGAAGCATTGTATGCAAGAAGGTTTTTCATTATTTTTAACGTTCTGATCTGCCGACACAGAAGGAAGACATGCTGAGCACTCTGTACTATTCCAGGGCTTTTTTTCAGCTGGAACTTGGTGGAACAAAGTTCCACCACCTCTGGCTCAGTCCCTCTGCTCCCTGCTCAACACTATCACTTGTAAACACAACAATCCGGCTTCTGTGTTTACAAGTGACAGCTTGTCTCCCAATGGCTCCCACAGATCTGATCTCCTGAGAGGCTCTCAATGAGTGTCAGATGGGGACAAGGGAGTTGCAGGTGCCCAGGGTGCAGTGTGGATTCCGACACCCCCACTGTATGATCTTCCTGCAAGTGAGAGTGGTGGAGCCACCTACAGCATACTGGAGCTGGATGGGTGCTTCAGCTTAATACAGCAACAAAAATAAGACAGGAGAGAAGGGGAGGAGAAGATGGAGGCGGGGGGGGGGGGGTTGCATGCAGGGGTCAGAGCTGAAGAGGGGTGAGATGTGAATGGGGATGCAGAGGTAAGCAGCTGTGGAAGAAGGCTGAACTCTGCACTATGTATGTAGCGCACTCCTAAACTTCTCACTGTGTGTAACACCCCCCCCCCCCCCACAAACTCTGCACACCATACGTAATTCACTCCTGTTGTTTATTGCCCCTTTTTACACCCTCCCGGAGAAATTTGAGCACACCCACTATTTGATGCGGTTTGGAGGGTGTATGTGTGTGTTTGGGGGGGGGGGGGGGGCACCTATTTTCTGAGAAAAAAAGCCCAACCAATGTTTGATGTATTCTGTAGTGAAGGAGAAAGGAGGTTTGTGTTGGAGGTACCTGAATGAGCCTTTTGGGAAATGGACCTCTTTCATTTTCAGAGCATTGAATTGGTGGGATGACCCAATCTCTCTTCTGTCTCCGAAGCTCACGCGATGGATGTGAATGTTCAGCCTGCAGAGGACACAAACAATTAACACAATCACAATCAGCTAAATTAAATACTTTATAACTAAACCCCAAGATGACATTTAATTTTGATTAAAGAAAGGCGGGTCAAATCATCTGCTATCTTCCTATATCATTCTGGGACTCCAGCAACCAGATCTCCCCAATGGAGCTCCCTACCCTCTGACCCGACACCTTGAAATCAATGAACAGCCAACTGTGGTAGTAGAAAAGTCCTCTTTGAGATGTCCAGTCCTAGAAACTTGTTTCTGAAGTCTCTTAAACAAATTCTTCAAGTTTTTCCCCAATGACAACTTCCTTTAGGATGAAACATTTTGTGCGGAGCTACAGCAGTGACGTCATCACACCTGCCAGGGTGTCGAGCGTGATCTGTGTGTAATGCTGCGTTGCCATCTTATGTGAGTAGATGCCTAGTTTTAATAAACCCTTAAGCCCTGTACACACGATCGGATAACCTATGGATTTTCATCCGATGGATTTTTCCATCGGAAATCTGATGAAGCTGACTTCCATCAGTCTTGCCTACACACCATCAGTCAAAAAACCGACCGTTCCAAACGCGGTGACGTAAAACACTCCGATGAGCCGAGAAAAATGATGTTTAATGCTTCTGAGCATGCGTCGACTTGATTCTGAGCCTGCGTGGGTTTTTGACCAGATGGACTTGCCCATAGACGATCCGAGTTTTCGATCGTTTTTTTATCCATCGGAAAAATTTAAAACATGTTCTATTTTTTAAAACCGATGGAAAAAAGACCGATGGGTCCCATACACAATCGGTTGGTCTGATGAAAACCATCCATCGGACGGTTTTCATCAGTCAAACCGATCGTGTGTACAGGGCTTAACTGTTATACTCCACCATTAGAGATCTCCTTCCTTTTGCATGCTTTATTCTTATATGACCAATGGCTGGCTTGATCTGTGGTGGACTGATGTGTAAGCGGTGTGCAGAGGTGGAGATAGCGAGCGCATACTCTCCGTCCATTCATTAGGTCGGAGTGTTGTTCATCCATTCCATCATGGAGCACTTGGTGTGTTGGGAAGTGATCCCTCCATCCATTTATTTTGGGATTTCCCCCTAAAATGTGGTAAGACCTCCTATACTCTGAGGTCTGAGGGTCCGGTAAGTGGCCTTGGTGTGTTGGTGTTCCCAATGGTGAAGAGTTTGTTGATGCATGGGATCCCTTGTGAAGTTTCCTTGGCATACAGACATTTTTTCATCTGGATCTTGTTCTCAGCACTTTATTTACAGGTGAGCTTTATTGGACTTGTATATGATTTTGGGACTTTTCTATATAGTACACATGTAGCGGGTTGGCAGTTTGTAATGTAATATAAGACTGTCATTAACATTATCAAGCGATGCATTGTGGAACTTGCAGTACCAGGAGAATGGGACTCCATTGACATGAGTAGGTAATAGACTATGGTACCCACAATGCAGTTGTCCTCCCAGAGTGCATTGCATCCCCGCGGAGCTTTGTGGGAGAGGTTACTTAAAGGAGGGGAGGAGCTTTGTTCGGCCTCTTGGGATCTTCACCCCCTCCCTGCAAAACATGTGTGTGAGGCCTGCAGCCAGAGGGACTAGGCCTGAAGCCTGGGCCTACAACCTTGCGGAGGATCACCAAGCCAGGAGGGTGATCTCTTTCTGTGTGTCCAGCTCGCGCTTCCCAGAGACCGGAGTCGTCCGTCGGCTGACATCTACTGCTGCGGAGAGAGGGACCGGAGACTGCACGTTGCGGAGAGGCCACGGATCGAGGTGCCGGCAGCAAGGAAACTCAGGTGGACTAGGCCTGTTCGGGTGAGCGGGCACCTGCCCAGATTCTACAACTGTTTCTAGGCCCATTGACTCTTGAAGGCCCATCAGCAGCAGAATAGTACGCCACACGTGTATCAGGACATAGTGCAGCGCGTGGTTACTACGCAGACTGAGATAGAGTTATACTGACTGAAAGTTCACTTCCATAAACATTGTGAAGGTTTAGCTGCTTCTTCATTCCCTTTGGATTACAAGTATAACGTGCACCAACGTTGCTAGCGAAGACTCCCACCATTGAGGAACTTGTGTAGTGATATTGTCAGGCCTGGCTGGAACTAACACTACAGGACATCGGGTGGTATTGCCCGCTAGGGGGAGCTGGGGAGCATTATACTTGTTTCATTAGATCATAAGTAGATTTAACATTGTTTTAGAAACCATTTTTGTCTTTATCTTTATTGACTCTTGCAAGGCCCTGCTGAGTCAACTGTATGCATATGTGTGTTACTGGTCCCTTTTTTCTCATACCAAGTAAAGTACCCCTCCTTGGTTAAGTAAAACATTTTGTTGGAAGTATCTTAGTTTCCTGAGGGACTGCTACCAGAGGAAGGTAACAATATTCTTACATGTTATTGTGATATATATATACATGCAAAATTGTGTTCCCAGCATTCAGTGGGTCTCACAATTGCTAGTTACACCAGTTGTGCCAAGGGAGGGTCTGAGTCAATTAAGGGGGTTGCAAACAGAGTACTGACCCAAAATAAACCAGCAGCTCCTCCGGGGGTAGTGCTACACGTGGGTAGCACACGGACCTTTTCCTGCCTTTGGCTCGCTTGCAGGTCAAGGCACACCGCGCTATATGCCCATATCCTCCCTTCAAGAGGTCGAGCGGTGTTAACAGATCTTTGGGTCCTTCAGCCGGGTTCTCCTTCAGTTGGTTCTCGTCTCCTAGGATATAGGGGACAAGTCTCTATTTTTCCCAAGTAACTCCAATGTCCACATCACGCTAAACTCCAACGTTGAGTTTATTTTCATAAGCAAAGTTCAATAGACAGTAAAGATGGATGAGAGAAATGACAGCAAGGTGTTGGGAGATAGGTCCAGGCACAATCAATATTATAGTCGCCACTCAATCCCGAGTGGGCTTAGCTCACCCGGATAGTCCCCTGTAAGAGTGGATCCTAGCAGCCGGAGTGACGCTCGAAAGTTTACTTGAGTTTTCCCAGAGATACGATCGGGAGATCCTCTGCCACAGAATCTTTAAGTCCCAAACCTCTCAGCACTTGCAACACAAGGACAGGTGCCGGCGACAGCACGTCGCAAGGCCTGTAGTGAATCTTTGAATCCCTCCAGAAGGTTACTGGGCCTCTCCTTCACCGTGAACTTTCACCGGTCCCTCAGAAAGGTCCTCCCCCGGCCTCCTCTTCTTAGAGCGGGTTCCCTCGCAAGGGCACCCTGGGATTCCTCTTTCGGGGATGGGCCCCAGCTAAAGGTGCTGGGCCCAATAGTAGAGTTGCAGCCCCAGGCTAAAGGTGCCTGAGACTGATACACACGCGCACCCCTGGCCTGGAGGGCCGGGTGATGCGGACTGCTCCCCAAAAGATGGCGTCTGCCCCTTATGTATCCCCTCCCAGCATGCACAGCAGGTTAACCACGCCCACCGTACCACTGCTGAGAGAGGACACCCTAAGGCATAGCAATGCCACCCACGGTTCAACCCTGACCCAAGATGGCAGCGCCACCTGTAGGCCACAGGGAACTGTACATCAGGTTGCATTGCATAGGCAGAAGCGAGTCCTAACAATCAAAATGGTCTGAGCCTGACTACTGGCTCAGACCAAACCCCTAAATTTAAGTACATAGCACCCCTGAAAGTAAAGGGGCGCTACACACAATTTATTGATTTTGTGTTATTTTAATATATTTATTCTGTACTATATATGATTTATTTGTGGTTAAGCACTTGCACTTTCATTTATTTATGGTAGTGCAATATGATTGATAAAATATTTCTCTAGTGTATCATATGTGGTGTAAAGTAAAAAAAAATTCTTGCACTCAGCTCAAGAACAGAATAGGTGGTGGATCCGAATACTGGGCCAAATAAATTGTACTAAACTCAAAAAAAGTGCACTGTCCCTTTAAATAAATTAATAAATTCATAAATTCATAAGTGCAAAAAAGCAACTTGAAAAAACATAAATATGTGCTATGGTTTGAGATCACTAATAAGTGCAAATGAACAAATATAAATAATTATGTGTAATAACGTTCTCAATCAATCAATATATAGAATGTGCAATTCAGCAAATGTAAAAAAAAAGTCCAGACAGAGAAAGAATTGTGCAATGATTCTTAGGGAAATGAAATCCACCATAGACAACATCTAATGCAATGAAAAGTCTATTTATATCTATGGTGGGTTTTATTTCCCTAAGAATCATTGCACAATTCTTTCTCTGTCTGAACTTTTTTTTACATTCTATATATTGTTTGATTGAGAACGTTATTACACATAATCATTTATATTTGTTCATTTGCACTTATTAGTGATCTCAAACCATAGCACATATTTATGTTTTTTTTTGTTTTGTTTTTGCACTTATGAATTTAATAATTAATTTATTTATTTAAAGGGACAGTGCACTTTTTTTTTTTAGTTTAGTACAATTTATTTGGCCCAGTGTTCAGGTCCACCACCTATTCTGTTCTTGAGCTGAGTGCAAGAATTTTTTTTTACTTTACACCACATATGATACACTAGAGAAATAGTTTATTAATCATATTGCACTACCATAAATAAATGAAAGTGCAAGTGCTTAAGCACAAATAAATCATATATAGTACAGAATAAATGTATTAAAATAACACAAAATCAATAAATTGTGTACTATATAGTGATCTCAAACGATGGCACATATTTATGTGTAGCACACCAACCCCAGCCTTTACCTGCTGTTCCTCTCTGTGGCTCCTCCGCAGGAAAGAATGAGGCACACCGCACCACAAGCCCGGACCCTCCTGGACCGCACCACAAGCCCGGACCCTCCTGGATGGGGAGGTTGAGCGGTGTTAGTTTCTCGGGCCTGCAGCCAGTGTTTAAAACCTCCAGTGCTGACCTTATTTCTGCAGTATTTAGAGACAAGTCTTTATTTCTCCCCAGTAAGCAACTGTCCACACCAACTGAAAAGGTCCAACTCTTATTTATTCTTTGCAGCACAATAAATAGTCTCTATACAAGCAGACAGGTTGGAACAGACACGGGTCAGATAAGGAGGGAGGAGGTCCAGGCACAAACTTGAATTTGGGTTTCCTCCTGTTCTGAATAGAACTAACAGGCTTGGAGCACAGTCGCTACCACCGACCGTGAGGGGGTCCCTGCCACAGACCAGGTGAATAGGGCCTCTGCCACAGGCCCGGTTGTTGGGTCTCTGCCACCGACCTGATTCACGATGGGTCTCTGCCACAGACCATGAGAACGTGGACTTCCTTCTAAGAGTATAGACCCCTGTCAGGGAAAGGACATCAATCCGGAGAGTTACCAGAGGCCCCACCGTCACCAGCGATGCTGTACTGGGTCTTCGGGAAGGGTCACCTCCCTGGCCTCCTCGTCCTAGATGTGGGCACCCACTCCAGGGGGTGCCCTAGGAGCCCTCGATTCCTTGTGGGACCCAGTCGAAGGTACTGGGCCCCGGGCCTCTCTCTCAAAGTACCTCACCCCAGACTGAAGGTGCCTGGGCTGGAACAGCAGCTCCGTCTCCGGGCCCAGGGCACCTGGAGACGACCATCACTCACCCCCAGGCTGAAGGTGCCTGGGCGTGGACCCAGAGTGGAAGACGTCTGCCCCTTTTATATACTCTCCCAGCAGGCACAGCAGGTTCCCCTCCCCGCTGTACTACTGCCGCTAGGGGACACCAAAGGCACAGCCCTCCAATGGTGGTTCAACCCCGGCCTATGGCGACAGCGCCACCTGTAGGCCGCAGGGAACTGGACACCAATGATATCCTCCACTGGCATAAATTGGTCCATGAACCCCGACAATCATTACACCTGAGCCTGTTACCACTCAGATGTCTCCCTTAAATATAGCCGCCCGCTACATATGTTTTTTCAAGTTGCTTTTTTGCACTTTATGAATTTATTTATTTAAAGGAACAGTGTTTTTTTTTTTTTTATTTTATTTTATTTAAAGTTTAGTACATATTATACGGAGTGATATGGTGAGTGCTGCTACCACATTTGCAATTAATATATTTGCATAGTTTTGCTTCAGTGACACTTTAGCGCAAACATTCTTGTTTTTATAGATTGTGTAAAACACGTAGCAGTATTGGGTGGAATGAGGATGTAACCCTTTCATCACCATTGTTGCCCTAAATGTGACATACAGGAGGGAATACAGTGACTGCTGCGGCCTCCAAGGTTTGTTTACATTCAAACCTCATGTGATCACCTCATCATGGCTGTTGTATTGATCACATGATTGGGAAAAAAATCAGACTGATTGCGGAAGGTTAGTGGAATCCCGAGCTGCCGGATACCACGTGGTTTGGTGGCTGGGAGCACTCAACTTGTACTTAGTTTTCAATAGGAGATCTGTAATTTTTCAGGTTGTCAGTAAAAAAAAAGTGTTCTGCCTGTAAAATGTCCGTATTTTGTCAGTAAAAAAGGCCGGGGGAGGTTGGCAACCCTGAGCCTGACCTACCTGCACCATATATAGGAGACTCACCTGTCTGTGGTGGGGATGGCGTTTTCTCAGTATCACGGTGGTCTCGGTCAGCACATTCTTCCCCTCCAATGCCACAACACCGAACTCTTTGTGTCCATGAAGCTTTAGATGTTCCTTTACTACGATGGAGCCGTCAGCCTGAACTTCAAAATGAGAGTCTTTGGATTCAAAGCGAACGTTCGATTTCAGGCCGCAGGTAATGAAGTCCACTGAAAGATAAAAGAGGGGGGAGGTGTGAGCATTGAGGTCATCCCACCGGGACACATCCATCACTTTCATTCAATTCTGTATTCTCTCTTCAAAATGTTCCATTCACTACAATAAATATCGTGTAGAATTGGAATTTTATATCTAAAGCCCAATTTTTCAATCCCCCCCCCCTATTTTTTGATAGCGAGGGTAAGGGTTAGACCTCTGTCAGGTTTTTATTGCTTTCTGTGCTTCAACCGGAGAGACCCCCCCTCCCCCCCCTCTGACCTGACCTGTACATCACCAGAGCAGAGCGGTGAGGGGGGGGGGGGGGCAACCAAATAATTAAACCTGTCACCAGAACAGGAATACAGGGGGGTCTCCAGGGGGACATCTGCTCTCTGGGAGATTTCCTTCCATTTTTTTTTATATCTCCAGGACAAGAAATGAAGAGAAATCTCCCCAACGGGACCAAAAATTCCAAAACAAACAAAAGAAAACCATTTTGAAATAGTTTAACTACTTATCTCCTGTGACCCTTTATATTTCTGTAGCTGCAAACTGTAAGATGATTGTATATAGATATCCTGTAGATATTGGAATACAAATGACTGGCACTCTTACCCCCGAGGAAGATAGAAAAATCTTTTCTTGTTCATACATCACGGGACACAGAGCGACATAGTCATTACTAATGGGTTATATAGATACCGTCAGGTGCTGGCACTGGCAACTTCCAAAACCGGAAGTACCCTCCCCTATATAAGCCCCTCCCATCCGGGAGCACCTCAGTTTTTTGCCAGTGTCTAAGGTGTTGGCCAAGAAGAAACATGTGTTTCACTGAGCTTGCGTACAGGTTCTTTTGGGCCTTAGTAAGCTATTCCGGATCCGACCAAAAAAGCTTCATAGCTAAACGGTCGGTACCCGGGCCTTGCAGAGAAGAGCAGGGTTTTGCCTGTAATGCCTCTCTTAGGAGAGCTGGACCCTGGGATCCAGAGCTCTGGTCATACCCAAAACCAAGAGGCTATCTGTGCAGGGTGCTATACAGGTCCAGGGGAGTGGAATCCTTGGGAACCCGGTCCCTGAAGGTCTAGTACAATGCCTGCCGTGAGAGGTGAAGTTTGGGCTTCTGTGGACCAAACAAAGTCCTGCGGCGGGGAAAAGGTAAGTGGGGGCCCCTCAGGAACTTGGTTCTATTGAGGGGACCAACAAGCATAATATGTCTTTCTGCCTGTTACCTAAAGGTATTCCCGCTAATAGCTGTATATGCCTAAGAAATCCTAGAAATGTCTTTTCATAAAGGAAGTTTTAAAAAAAAAATAAAAAAAAACTTTAAACCTGGAAATGTTTTTCATAAAAGAGTTTAAAAAAAAAAAAAAAAAAAAAGACCAAAGTGCGGTACCTGTGTTTGTCCACTAGAGGCCGCTGTGGAACGTCTTTTTTTCTTAGGACTATTCCTTCCATGGTGAAAGTCCAGGCAGATGAGTGAGCTCTCTATCAGGGAAGCTGCATTCCTCTGTCATGCTGCCAAGTAGTTTCCTTCCATCCCCGAGTCCTGGTGAAACAGGGACCCTGGCTCCTCTCCCTACATGGCGCCAAGAGCGCACACGTGCACGCGCGCGCGCACACGTTTTCTTTTATAGATTTAGCTTTAAAAAAAGGGGGCGGAGCCTGGCGTATGACGCGCTCTGTGCGCCTAGCGCTTCTGCGCATGTGCGGGCGTCCCGGCAAGATAAAAGGACTCAGTCCACGCTGCTTGCTATGGACACAGAGCATGAAAAGGAGCTGGTAGCATGGTATAGGGGCTTACAGCGGGCGGTTGATACAGGCATCCCCAGAAAGACGCATTAGTAGACACCCACTGATGTACATAGCAGCAAATTGCATTAGACTATTTCAGTAAGGGGTGTATTGCGGCTGGAATACCTCAGCTTTGAACTAAGGAATATGCCGCCTAAAAAACTCCGGGATATACCTCTCAGGAAGTGTAGGGGGTCTCCATCGGGCTCTGAGGATCTGGAGCAGTCATCTGCACCCTCCTCCCCTGAGAAATCAGAGGTTAATACCCATAAGGAACCCCCGGGAGTGCCAGGTACTGCGGCTGTCCTCAGTCCACCTGCTCCTGCATATATAACAGAGGAGGTTTTTTCCTCAACTCTGGAGGGATTGGAGCAGAGATTGGCAGCATTGATCGCTTCTTCTCTACAGGAAAGAAAGCGCGCCAGATCTCCATCACCTCCATTAGAGTGCCTGTTGGCAGAGCAACAGTCCCAGGAAGGGACCGACCTACCTGAAGGGGATCAGGAGGAGAACCATTTTCAGCATCACAGACTGAAAGATTGTGGGTCCAGACCCTAACTGACATGGTTCGATCTGCATTTAAAATGCCTCTTGTTGAACCATCAACTACTGCTGTCTCCTCATTGGGGTCGCTAAAAGCTCCCCAGATTAATTGCTCCTTTCCAATACATCCATTATTGGAAGGACTTATATACCAGGACTGGGAACATCCTGATAAACTATTTGTTCCACCTAAGAAATTTCCGGTGATCTATCCCATGGAGGAAAAGTTCACCCAGAGATGGAATGTTCCTACGGTGGATGCAGCCATCTCTTCTGTGAACAAATCACTGACATGTCCAGTAGATAATGTTCAAATGTTCAAAGATCCAGTAGATAAAAAATTGGAATCTTTATTAAAATCTGCTTTTTCCACAGCAGGGGCTGTTACACAGCCAGCAGTGGCAGCTATTGGGGTCTGCCAAGCTTTAAAGGATCAAATGAAAATGGTCCTGAGGGATTTGCCAGACCAGCAGGCCCAGGCTCTGGCTGATCTGCCTAGAGCATTATGCTTTGCGGTTGACGCCATCAAGGATTCTATCCATCAGGCCTCCCGCCTCACGTTGTCTTTGGTACATATGCGTAGGCTTCTGTGGCTCAAAAACTGGTCTGCTGAAGCTCCCTGTAAGAAGCTCTTAGTTAGCTTCCCATTTCATGGGGAACGCCTTTTTGGCGAAGACCTGGATAAGTATATCCAGAAGATTTCCAGTGGTAAAAGTACTCTCTTACCAATTAAAAAGAGGTCTAGGGGTCCATCTTTTAAGAGGACTGCCTCTCCTATCCCTGGGACGTCTGCTACTAAGCAGTTCCGACGGCCTCCTCGGTCAAACTCAGGAGGTAAAAATCAGGGACAGCCACAGGGTAATAAGAAACCCTGGATCCGAAGAGGTACTAAACCAGCCTCCAAGTCAAGCCTATGAAGGGCTGCCCCCACTCAAACGGGTGGGGGGAAGACTTCAGTTGTTCGCAGAGACCTGGCGGGAGACGATCAAAGACAGATGGGTGCTCTCCGCAGTAACTCTGGGATACAAGTTGGAGTTAAAAGAGTCTCCTCCTTCCCATTTTATGTGGTCAGGCATGCCAAGAGACCCTCTGAAAAGAGGGTCTCTCCTAGTGGCGTTAGAACAACTATTGCTCCAAGGAGTAATTATGGAGGTTCCTATGGAAGAGTGGGGGTTGGGTTTCTACTCAAACCTTTTCACAGTCCCGAAACCAAACGGGGACATAAGACCCATATTGGACCTAAAGAGTCTAAACAAATTTCTAAATGTCCGGTCTTTCCGGATGGAGTCGATCCGATCGGTCACCGCTGCCCTACAGGGGGAGGAATGGTTAGCCTCGATCGACATCAAAGATGCTTACTTGCACGTTCCCATCTTTCCAGGTCGTCAAAAATTCCTACGCTTTGCAGTAGAAGGGCGCCATTTTCAGTTCAGAGCCTTACCATTCGGTCTGGCCACAGCACCACGAGTGTTCACAAAAATTCTGGCGCCACTGTTGGCCGATCTAAGAACACGGGGTGTAACGATAATGGCATACCTAGACGACCTGTTGTTGATGGACCACTCAGTTGCCAAGCTAGAAGTGGTAATTGTCGATACAATCAAGTATCTAGAATCTCACGGTTGGGTCATCAACCTGGACAAGTCAGCCCTACAGCCAGTAAAAAACCTGGTATATCTAGGGCTACGGCTGGATTCAGACCAGAGGAAGATTTTCTTACCTCTAGACAAGGTATCCTCTCTGAGGGGCTTGGTCCGTCTGCTTTGTGCAAAAAGACAGCTGTCCATACGCCTGTGCATGAGGCTGCTAGGAAAGATGGTAGCATCATTCGAAGCTGTGCCATACGCCCAATTCCACTCAAGGAATTTGCAGAGGGCCATATTGTCAGCCTGGAACGGAAAAATTCAGGCTCTAGACTTCCCGATGGCTTTGTCCCCTTCCGTTCGGAAGAGTCTCTGCTGGTGGTTGATCCCCCAGAATCTCCAGAAGGGAAAACCCTTCAGTCCGATATCCTGGAAGGTGGTCACTACAGATGCCAGCCTTATAGGCTGGGGGGCAGTACTGGAGCAATGGTCTCTCCAGGGCAGATGGTCAAATGTAGTAAAAACCCTGCCCATCAATCTCTTAGAGATACGAGCAGCCCGGTATGCCCTAGTAGCCTGGACATCCAAACTCCAAGGGTCCCCTGTCAGAATTCAATCAGACAATGCCACAGCAGTGGCATATATCAATCATCAGGGAGGCACCAGGAGTCGTGCAGCCCAGAGGGAAGTAAGTCACATCCTGGAATGGGCAGAAAAGCATGTCCCATGTATATCAGCTGTCTTCATTCCAGGGGTGGAGAATTGGAAGGCGGACTTTCTGAGTCGCCAACAGTTATGCCCAGGGGAATGGTCCCTTCATCCCGAGGTCTTCCGAGCAATATGTCAGCGGTGGGGAACACCGGATGTAGATCTGCTAGCATCCAGATTCAACGCAAAGGTGGACAGATTTGTCTCCCGGACAAGGGATCCCCTCGCTTGCGGCTCGGATGCTCTGGTGTTCCCTTGGGATCAGTTCAGACTGATATATGCATTCCCTCCACTACAATTGTTGCCTCGACTTCTTCGCAGAGTCAGGTTGGAAAAGAAGCCGGTGATCCTGGTGGCTCCAGCGTGGCCCCGAAGGGCCTGGTACGCGGAGATCATCAAAATGTCTGTGGGGAGTCCTTGGACCCTTCCACGTCGTCCGGACCTGCTTTCGCAAGGACCGATATACCACCCTTCCTTACTAACTCTAAGTTTAACGGCCTGGCTATTGAATCCCACATCCTAAAGAAGAGAGGTCTCTCTAACTCTGTGGTATCAACTATAATCAATGCCAGGAAGCCGGTATCCAGGCAGATCTACTATAGAGTTTGGAAGGCGTACATCACTTGGTGCGAGGCCAGAAAGTGGCATCCACGTAAGTACGTTATAGGCAGAATTCTGGACTTCCTACAGTGGGCTGTAGACAGGAAGTTTGCCTTAAGTACTATCAGGGGTCAGGTTTCGGCCTTATCAATACTATTTCAAAGGCCCCTGGCTATGCATTCACTTGTCAAATCCTTTATGCAAGGTGTGACTCGTATTATTCCACCGATTAAAGCTCCCATATGCCCATGGGATCTAAATTTGGTTCTGTCGGTTCTGCAGAAGCAGCCATTTGAACCTTTGCGGCACATTTCCTTGGTTCTACTCACCAGAAAATTGATATTTTTAGTAGCCATATGCTCGGCTAGAAGAGTGTCGGAATTGGCCGCCATGTCCTGTAAAGAGCCATATCTGGTTATCCATAAGGACAGAGTAGTATTACGTCCTCATCCAGCCTTTCTTCCTAAGGTGGTATCGAGGTTTCATTTGAACCAAGATGTGGTTCTTCCTTCCTTTTTCCCCAAACCTACTTCGGTAGAGGAAAAGTTATTGCATTCTTTGGATGTAGTAAGAGCAGTTAAAGCTTATCTAAAAGCCACTGCTCAGATTCGCAGAACGGATACTTTGTTTGTTCTGCCGGAAGGCCCCAGAAAGGGTCAGGCAGCGTCAAAATCTACTTTAGCCAAGTGGATTCGACAGGTCATAATGCAAGCCTATAGCTTGAGAAGGAGACCGCCTCCGTTCAAAGTTAGAGCGCACTCCACAAGAGCAGTTGGAACTTCATGGGCAGTGCATCACCAGGCCTCCCTGGCTCAAATCTGTAAGGCCGCAACATGGTCTTCAGTACACACGTTTACTAGGTTCTACCAGGTGGACGTTAGAAGTCAGGAGGATGTCGCCTTTGGGCGCAGTGTGTTGCAGGCCGCAAAAGATCCTCATGTCTGATAGCGCTCAGCTTATATATGGTGTATCCCCCCCCTCATTTGGCATTGCTTTAGGACATCCCATTAGTAATGACTATGCTGCTCTGTGTCCCGTGATGTACGAAAAAGAAAATAGGATTTTTATAACAGCTTACCTGTAAAATCCTTTTCTTGGAGTACATCACGGGACACAGAGCTCCCACCCCTCTTTTGGGGACACTTATTGCTTTGCTACAAAACTGAGGTGCTCCCGGATGGGAGGGGCTTATATAGGGGAGGGTACTTCCTGTTTTGGAAGTTGCCAGTGCCAGCACCTGAAGGTAAACTATATAACCCATTAGTAATGACTATGTCGCTCTGTGTCCCGTGATGTACTCCAAGAAAAGGATTTTACAGGTAAGCTGTTTTAAAAATCCTATTATCCAGTTGGGTTACCCTGATTATAGGTGTAGGACTACCGCCGCAGGAGCTGCTGGTTATTATTTTGGGTCTTTACCGTCACCCCTAAACACAGTTCACCAGGTCAGTGTCTATACTGGGCCTCGTGCCCACAGATGCATTCACCAGTCACTTGGTTCTTTTTCCAATGCTTTTTATTAAACAACTTGAGCAGTAGAGGGATGGAGGGGGAGGGGGAAGGTACAGATACCTTGTGCCGATTACTGAGGAACTTGAGATCCGGAAGACCAATACAACTCCTTGTCAGCGGATCTTGCTCACCCGGATAGGCCTCTCTCACCGGCCTAGCAGCCGGAATGACGCACGGAATAAAAGTCTCTGCCACAGACTTGATGAGAACAATAATTGTTGAACAATCCTCTGCCACAGGATATTAATAGCGAACACAACTACACAGTACCAAAGCTCCTTTAAGCCATCCGGCAGTACTGTGAGGTAGGTTGGTTAGGGTGCATCCTCCAATGGAGTCACCAGGCTCCTCTTGAGATACCAGCCTTTCGCTCAGTCCTCTCCAAGATGAGTCCTCCCCTGGATCCTTCAATTGCTCCCCACAGGACAGACAGCACAGGACCACCTCTGAACCAGTAGGCCCCAGACAGGCTTCTGGGCCTATTTGCAGTCACGTAGCCTCGGGCCAGAAGGCCCCGAGGCAGAAGAGGAGTTGTCACATACCTTAGGCCAGGCGGGCCATGAGGTCAGAGAGAGAGAAAGATGGCGTCTGCCCCTTAAGTATCCTCTCCCAGAATGCACAGCGATGAACCACTCCCACTGGGCTGTTTCTGGGGAAAAGGGACACCCAATACACCTCAGCCTGTTGTCCTTCCATCACTGGCCTGTGGTGACAACGACACCTACAGACGATAGTATGGAACTGCACACAACACAGCCAATGCTGGAGCAGAGTCTAATTTAGCCATAATGAATCTGAACCTATATACAGAACAGATAACCCAAGAATATTACATGCGAGCGCCTCGTCAATAGGAGGAGGACGCTACACAGGGAGTATATTGAAGTATTCACACAACAGCCGCATCGGGTATAACTGGGTATTGCTGTGATAAAGAACTGCCTGTTCCGATGTATGATATCTCACCCCTGTATTTTATAATTAACATGTGTTTTATGATGTATAAATAAAGATACAGTAATTATAATTTTTATAAGAACGTGTCATAGATGTTGCCTTAAAAGTCCCATGAGAGCAATATATACACGGAGCTTGTGAAAGTTATGAAAGGATGTTGGCAACACAATAGCTTTGTTTAGACCCTCCATCTTTATTGTTTGTTCACATCCCTTTAGACATGATTTCCCTTTGGGAGTATCTCGCCAAAAGTGACATTCTTGTTGCAGGGGATGCCCAAAATCTGAATGGTATCTTAATGCAGATGAAATTCAGTGAGCCAATCACACAAGCAGAAAATGACATTTCTGGGGGGCGGGGTTCTGTATACCATCTGTGTACAGAGCGCCTCCAAGTGGCCATATTGCATTTTGCAGAAAATTACAGCGGCTGCAGATTGTAAAGAAAAGGTAATTTTTAATAATATTCAATGACAATATGATTGTGTAACAATTGTATACGCTAGATTTTTTTTTTCTTCACAATTTTTTCCCCCATGAAAGTGGAGTCACCATTTACAGTAGATAATGAGAGAAAAAAAAAAGAAGTAATTCTTAGCAGACTAGACGCTGGGGGAAGAAGTTGCACAATAGCAGTAGACAAATGACCTCAATCTTTCACGCACAATACTACTGACCATCCAACACCACAAAGCATGTGTTCAGTTGTGTTCTATGCAAATACCAGACTTATATTCTGCAGACTGTTTCCATACAGCTCAAGCAGCCCTGTACAATGACTTGAAAAAGTATTCATACCCCTTGAAATTTCCCACATTTTGTTACAACCAAAAATGTAAATGTATTTTATTGGGATTTTATGTGATGGACCAACACAAAGTGTCACATAATTGTGAAGTGGAAGGAAAATGATAAATGATACAAATAAATATGTGAAAAGTGTGGTGGGGGGGGACATTTGTATGGCGCCCCCCGGAGTCAATACTTTGTAGAACCCCCTTTCTCTACAAGTCTTTTTGGGGGTGTCTCTACCAGCTTTGCACATCTAGAGAGGGACATTTCTGCCCATTCTTCTTTGTAAAATATCTCAAGCTCTGTCAGATTGGATGGAGAGCGTCTGTGATCAGCAATTTTCAAGTCTTGCCACAGATTCTCAATGGGATTTAGGTCTGGACTGTGACTGGGCCATTCTAACACATGAATATGCTTTGATCTAAACCCTTCCATTGTAGCTCTGGCTGTACTTTAGGGTCGTTGTCCTGCTGGAAGGTGAACCTCCGCCCCGGTCTCAAGTCTTCTGCAGACTCTTAAGCCCTGTACACATGATCAGTTTGACCGATAAAACAGTCCGATGGACTGTTTTCATCGGACAAACCAATCGTGTGTGGGCCCCATCGGACTTATTTCCATCGGTGAAAAAAAATAGAACATGTTTTAAATTTTTCCGATGGAAAAAAAAAAACGATAGGAAATTCCGATCGTCTGTGTGGAGAAAAAACCCCCACGCATGCTCAGACTGAATTATGAGATGGGAGCACTCGTTCTGGAAAAACTAGCGTTCAGAATGGAGATAGCACATTCCTCACGCTGTAACGGACTGAAAAGTACGAATCGTCTCTCACCAAACTTTTACTAACACGAGGGAACACGAAATCAGCAAAAGCAGCCCAAAGGGTGGTGCCATTGGATTTGAACTTCCCATTTATAGTGCCGTCCTACGTGTTGTACGTCACGGCGTTTGGGACGGTCAGAATTTTGTCTGATGGTGTGTAGGCAAGACTGATGGAAGTCAGCTTCATCGGAAATCCGACCGTGTGTACGCGGCTTAACAGGTTTTCTTCTAAGATTGTCCTGTATTTGTCTCCATCCATCTTCCCATCAACTCTGACCAGCTTCCCTGTCCCTGCTGAAGAAAACCATCCCCACCACATGATGCTGCCACCACCATGTTTCACGGTGGGGATGGTGTGTTCAGGGTGATGTGCAGCGTTAGTTTTCCCCACACATAGCGTTTTGCTTTTAGGCCAAAAAGTTAAATTTTGGTGTCATGTGACCAGAGCCCCTTCTTCCACATGTTTGCTGTGTCCCCCACATGATTGCTGTGTCCCCCACATGATTACTGTGTCCCCCACATGATTGCTGTGTCCCCCACATGATTACTGTGTCCCCCACATGTTTGCTGTGTCCCCCACATGATTGCTGTGTCCCCCACATGTTTGCTGTGTCCCCCACATGGCTTCTCACAAACTGCAAACAGGACTTCTTATGACTTTCTTTCCCCAATGTCTTTCTTCTTGTCACTCCTCCATAAAGGGCAGATTTGTGGAGAAGCACGACTAAATAGTTGTCCTGTGGACAGATTCTCCCCCCTGAGCTCTGGATCTCTGCAGCTCCTCCAGAGTTACCATGGGCCTCTTGGCTGCTTCTCTGATGAATGCTCTCCTTGCCCGGCATGGTCAGTTTAGGTGGACGGCCATGTCTTGGTAGGTTTGCAGTTGTGCCATACTCTTTCAATTTTCTGATGATGGATTGAACAGAGCTTCGTGAGATGATCAAAGCTTGGGAGATTTTTTTTATAACCTAACCCTGCTTTATACTTCTCCACAACTTTATCCCTGACCTGTCTGGTGTGTTCCTTGGCCTTCATGATGCTGTTTATTCACCAACGTTCTCTAGCAAACCTCTGAGGGCTTCACAGAACAGCTGTATTTATACTGAGATTACATGACACACAGGTGGACTCTATTTACTAATTAGGTGACTTCTGAAGGCAATTGGTTCCACTAGATTTTAGTTAGGGGTATCAGAGTAAAGGGGGCTGAATACAAATGCCCCCCCCCACTTTTCACATATTTATCTGTATCATTTATCATTTTCCTTCCACTTCACAATTATGTGCCACTTTGTGTTGGTCTATTACATAAAATCCAAATAAAAAAAGTTTTTGGTTGTAACATGACAAAATGTGAGAACTTTCAAAGGGTATGAATACTTTTTCAAGGCACTGTAAGTAACCACTTCGGCTGATGAAGAAACCAAGTGGCTTCGAAACGCAGCCCATGTCACTGATTGCAGTTGCAGTGACAGCGGCTTCCTCCATCTTCAGAATGCTTTATCCCCAACCAGTGGCCAAGGCTGGTGGTTCTCTGGCTGCCCCTTGGACACTTCTGGCTCCCAAGTCGACCTTATGCCATGCCCTGCACATGTGCATTTTCATCTTTTAATAAATTGTCATTTATTTATTAATGATACACTATGGGGCTGCATTGTTTCTTTTCTTACACTTTATTCTTCATCCTGAGTAAAGGCATTTTTTTTAACGACTGTCAGTGAATATTCACTATTACTGGAAGACCAAAGCCCCCGGCCCTTTAATTCCTGGATGGCCACTTCGGAGCCTTCTCATTCACTGATATCATTCACATTCAATGAAGAAGGTGAACAAATCTGCAGCTTCAAGAATGCCAACTGTCATGCTTCCCATAATTCCTGTGGACTATACCATGAGGTCTGAGAGACAGCCCCCAGTAGCCATCTTCCTTCTTCATCCATGCACCTTCTCCAGAGAACTCCACACCTATTCAGCTGCAATTCTAATGTCAGCCTAATGGAAACATCGCTGGTATGTTCATCCCCTAGTTAGACTAGTGTGTTAGGACTGTATAATTGTATATTGTGTATACTAATGCCGCGTACACATGGCCGTTTTTCTCGTCTAGAAAAACAATTTTTTTTCCTTTCGACCAGAAAAACGTTCGTCTGTGGGCTTTATGTCTTTTTTCTCGACGAGAAAACGGCATTAAAAACGACGAGAAAAATTAGAACATGTTCTAATTTTTCTCGTCGTTTTTGTCCGACATTTTTTCCGCTGCAGTTTTCCCATAGGGAAACACTGCCGCGGAGCCCACAGACGGTCGTTTTTCTCGACAAGAGAAAAAACAATGTGAAAAACGACCGTGTGTGGGGAACAAGCCGTTCCCTCGTTTTTAATGACATTATTTACAGCGGTTTTTTAACCGCCGTGAATAATGATTGTGTGTACGCGGCATCATTGTATGTTATTTCTTTTTTTTTTACTCTAACTTCCCTGCCATAAAAGTTGAAAAAAAGGACCTTGCGCCTGCCTCAATGGGTTGTTAAGGGAGGAGAGTTAGCTGTCTGTCTAATTATACCTCAGCCACGTATAGTGAGGGCAGAAGACAAACCATCCACCTGAAGAGGTTATAGAGCCCACCCAGTCAGCCATCCTCCTGATAGCCGTCTACAACCTTCCAACAAGATAACAAAAGATAGGAGAAGGATAGCCGTCCTGGACTTATCGGGTGTCACAGGAGCTTCCCATCACTCCATCTGGGTTATGGTCAAACCAAAGTGAAGCCATGACTCTTACCTTTTCCCACCACCGTGCCGGGGTCCAGAGATCGGGGCACCGAGAAATGGTATTCCTTATCAGCAAAATCATAGCGACAAATGTCCCATTCTGCCAATCCTCCCGTAATCTGCCGCAGGGAAAGAGAAAACATTGGTTGGTCTACAGAAGAGAACTTTCATCATTAGATGGACATGGAGGGTCTCTAAAGAGACATCTGGGGGGTATCTAGCCACACCAATGCCACAGAGACGTCACATCCTCCTACAATATTAAAGCAAATGTATAATGGTTTTGTACATCATTTTTCTTTATCAGGGTTAGAATTAGAAACATTTTTTTATTATTTTTCTTTTTTTAGGTCATACAAATATGACATGCTACATATCAATACGACGTGTTCAGCTTTGCAGCCAGCAAAGAGTTTAAAGCTCCACATACAGAACACATGTAGCTTTCTCTCATTTAGCCCCATTGGCTGAACAAAAGTAATCAATCGATCACCCGGTCCATGCCAAACAGAGTGAACAAAAGATTCTTCTCTGCCAGATAATGTATTCAAACAGCCACAACAGCCATGACTGCTGAATACCCAAAAAGGGACGACTCCGGATAGGATGCAATCACTGCAGCCAACAACATTCTACATGGCACAACCTTTAATGTAAACTGGAACTTTATTTAGAAAATGAAGTCCTGCTAGATGACTTTAGGCCTACCCCTTTAGCAGGTATAGATATGTAAATCATTAAATAGAAGTGTCTATACTGTGCACAATCCAGTAATACCCGGTCCCAGCTCGCTCTGCACATGCTCAGTTGTTCTCTATTTTTAGGCACGGCTCAATTTGTAGAGGCCGATCTGCTGACAGCCCTAAAGTGTAATGAAACCCTCCTATCCTTTACAGCCAAGGAAGCTGCTTCTGTTTGATCTGCAACTGTCATGGTGCTGCACATGTCATCATCTAGGACACCTGCCATTTGATGGTTTGACAGTTTGGTTGAGGACACAAGAAGATGTGACAGTTAGTAATTGCAATCCCGGCATTCCAGGAATGTAACTGTTTTCTGAAACCGTTAGATCGATGGGTTTAGCTCCGCTTTATGATTTACTGCTGCTCAGGGGCTCTGGGCTTCAGCAAAATGGCCGCCTCCATCAAAAAGTAACAGGAGCACCGCTGGAGGCAAATTACAGCAGAAACTAATATTGGTAGCAGAATTATTAATGTGGAATAATTGTTCCTTGCTAAAGAACATTATTTTCTATCAAGTTGTTATGGGTAGAGTTCCACTTTACTTGAATTTTGTTGAGCTGGATGTGCCGACAGGACCACCTACGACTCGTCAAAAGCTGCATAGAATGGCGGAATTTACAAATGTTTGCAGCTTACTCTATGGACATGGATTGTATATAACAACACGGATTTACAGATTATTATTAAGAACAAGAAAGTGAATCTGGAACATCTGATTGGTTTCCATGACTTCTCACCCAACTGGCCTATTCCTGGAATTGTCCACCATCTGGAAGAATCATCCCATACAACTTTCCCCGATACTTCCCACCATGGGAACACCGGGAGCCAATCTACCAATCAGAGCACTGTTACTCCTATCACTACCATACTAGTATACAGTATATATATATATGTAGCACACAGATCCTTTTCCCCCTCTTACCTTCCTTTCGGGGGATCGGACACACCATGCCACATGCCCGCGTCCTCTGGATTAGAGGTCAGGCGGTGTTATGTATTTGGGTCCCGCAGCGAGTTGCTTCCTTTCACTGGTTCTCCCCTCCAGATTATAGAGGCGAGTCTTTACCTTTCCCAAAGAAGGTCAATGTCCACACAACTCTTCAACTCCAACAAGAGTTTATTTTCTCTCTTTGCTTCAGTAACCAGAAAGTTGAAGAGAGGAAAGGGGTTAGTAGAATAGAATGGATTCAGGTACACTCTTGGCTTCGTCGCCACTCGGTCCCGAGTGGGTACAGCTCACCCGGATAGTCCCTCAATGGCACTAGCAGCCGGCATGAAGCTCGAACAGTGACTTAGTCCCCTCCAAGGACAAAGTCAAGGAGATCCCTCCTTTAATAACGACGCTCCGGAAAGACAGTCTGCGAAGAAAGGAATCCTTCCCTCCAACAGGTCACCAGGCCTCTCCCGAGACAGCAATCTTGTATTACTCGCCTCCTCTATGGGACCGATCCTCCCCCAGCTTCCTCTGTGTCAGAGCGGTCGCCCTCACCTGGGCTCCCTAGGCTTCCCTTCTGGTTTGTAGACCCAGTTGAAGGTACTGGGCCTACCTGGAACTCCGCAGCCTCGGGCCAAAGGTACCCGAGACTCCTTAGTCAAAGTTGGGCGCACCCCCCCCCCCTTAGAGGGGCACACTCCTCCGGGTACAGGTTCCCGGGTACTACTCCTGAACAATGGCATCTGCCCCTTATATACCCTCTCCCGGCATGCACAGCAGGCCGAAACCGTCCACCGTATGGCAGCCGAGAGAGGACATCCAATAGCCACTCCATCACCTGTGGTTCAACCCTGGGTATAAGTGACAGCGCCACCCATACTTCTAAGGGGAACTACACGCCAGGTAACACAGCAGCAAGACAGAGTCCAAACAATTAGAAGACCCGAGCCAACTACCGCTCAGGTCACCCCTAAATTTAAGCATAACGACCCCCCTAGGTAAGGACCCCGCTACATATATATACTACACTAATAAATATCTGACAGAGACAAGCAATTCTCAGATGTTTTTACACTAAAACTTCCCCCTACAAATCAGTGTTCATGTATAAAGCATAAAGAAAAGAAAATATTTTATATAGTCAGTGTAACGGTACCCCAAATATGAAAGGGGGTTAACGCCGTTTAAGATATTCCCTCTCCTGGACACACATTCGCTGCCGATCCTCCACAGTCAGATGACCACTTCCCATAGGAATTAATCCTTCCAAAAGAACGAGACAAAATGCTCTGTATTTTTCCAAAATGAACTGACCCTTTATTGCAAAAGTACTACAACTCTTATACACACAGAGAGAAGCTTCTGACCCTCCTCCCATCATACACCTCTGACCAGACCCAATTTACATTTCAGTTTAAATGGTTATGCATGACCTTTTGTGTTTAGCTTTTGTCTCCCAATCCACATTATCAAAAGACTTCACAGAATTAAAGGATCTGTAGCATATTTGAGGTTCATTAACATTACACAAGCAGACAGGTGACACCTCAGCATCTCTTCAATTAACCTGTCTGTCTGCTAGTTCCACAACCTATAATTACAGGCTTAACTCCCACAAGCCACAATAGACAATAGCATGAAATCACACCCCATCACAGCAAGTATTACATAAACAGCCCACACACAGTATATCCAATATGTACCATGTATATACAGTATTGGATATGGCTATCACAGATCATGGTGGGGTTTTCATTCACCCTGTGCCCCTAATAGGGACACAGGGTGGTTTGCACATAAGAGGCATTGGGGAAGCTGAAGCAAGGGTATCTCATACTTTCTAAGAGATTCTGGGTTCCCCGGGCCCTCCCGTTACAGTCAGTATGATAGGAAAGTGTCTATGAAGTATTAATAAGGTGTCCATGTGCTGGGTGCTGAGTGTCTATAAAGCAGGGGTGCCCAACCAGTGGCCCCCGACCTCCTGCTCTGGGATGGAATAGAATAGAAGACTGTTATTAAAGGTACGTTTATTACTAAAATCACAGTATATATATCTGGGCATATCTGTTCTGCAGTGATCACTGGGCTGCTTTCAAACTAATCTGCAGACGCAGAGCAGCGCACCTGTGTATTACCTGTACTGACCCATAGACTTCTGTTATTACCTGCACTGACCCATAGACTTCTCTTACTACCTGTACTGACCCATAGACTTCTGTTATTACCTGTACTGACCCATAGACTTCTCTTATTACCTGTACTGACCATAGACTTCTGTTATTACCTGTACTGACCCATAGACTTCTCTTATTACCTGTACTGACCATAGACTTCTGTTATTACCTGTACTGACCCATAGACTTCTCTTATTACCTGTACTGACCATGGACTTCTGTTAATACCTGTACTGACCCATAGACTTCTGTTATTACCTGTACTGACCATGGACTTCTGTTGTTACCTGTACTGAGCCATAGACTTCTGTTATAACCTGTACTGAGCCATAGACTTCTCTTACTACCTGTACTGACCCATAGACTTCTGTTTATTACCTTTACTGACCATGGACTTCTGTTGTTACCTGTACTGACCCATAGACTTCTGTTAATACCTGCACTGACCCATAGACTTCTGTTATTACCTGTACTGAGCCATAGACTTCGGTTATTACCTGCACTGACCCATAGACTTCTGTTTATTACCTGTACTGACCCATAGACTTCTCTTATTACCTGTACTGACCCATAGACTTCTCTTATTACCTGTACTGACCCATAGACTTCTGTTCTTACCTGTACTGACCCATAGACTTCTGTTATTACCTGTACTGACGCATAGACTTCTGTTAATACCTGCACTGAGCCATAGACTTCTGTTATTACCTGCACTGACCCATAGACTTCTCTTATTACCTGTACTGACCCATAGACTTCTGTTATTACCTGTACTGACCATAGACTTCTGTTATTACCTGTACTGACCCATAGACTTCTGTTATTACCTGTACTGACCCATAGACTTCTGTTATTACCTGTACTGACCCATAGACTTCTCCTATTACCAGTACTGACCATGGACTTCTGTTATTACCTGTACTGACCCATAGACTTCTGTTATTACCTGCACTGACCCATAGACTTCTGTTATTACCTGTACTGACCCATAGACTTCTCTTATTACCTGTACTGACCATGGACTTCTGTTATTACCTGTACTGAGCCATAGACTTCTCTTATTACCTGTACTGACCCATAGACTTCTGTTATTACCTGTACTGACCCATAGACTTCTCTTATTACCTGTACTGACCATAGACTTCTCTTATTACCTGTACTGACCCATAGACTTCTCTTATTACCTGTACTGACCCATAGACTTCTGTAATTACCTGTACTGACCCATAGACTTCTGTTATTACCTGTACTAACCCATAGACTTCTGTAATTACCTGTACTGAACCATAGACTTCTCTTATTACCTGTACTGACCCATAGACTTCTCTTATTACCTGTACTGACCCATAGACTTCTGTAATTACCTGCACTGAACCATAGACTTCTCTTATTACCTGTACTGACCCATAGACTTCTGTAATTACCTGTACTGAACCATAGACTTCTCTTATTACCTGTACTGACCCATAGACTTCTCTTATTACCTGTACTGACCCATAGACTTCTGTTCTTACCTGTACTGACCCATAGACTTCTGTTATTACCTGTACTGACCCATAGACTTCTGTTGATACCTGCACTGACCCATAGACTTCTGTTTATTACCTTTACTGAGCCATAGACTTCTGTTAATACCTGCACTGAGCCATAGACTTCTGTTATTACCTGTACTGACCCATAGACTTCTATTACTACCTGTATTGAGCCATAGACTTCTGTTATTACCTGTACTGACCCATAGACTTCTGTTATTACCTGTACTGAGCCATAGACTTCTGTTATTACCTGTACTGACCCATAGACTTCTGTTATTACCTGTACTGAGCCATAGACTTCTGTTCTTATCTGTACTGACCCATAGACTTCTGTTATTACCTGTACTGAGCCATAGACTTCTGTTATTACCTGTACTGACCCATAGACTTCTATTATTACCTGTATTGAGCCATAGACTTCTGTTATTACCTGTACTGACCCATAGACTTCTATTATTACCTGTACTGAGCCATAGACTTCTCTTATTATCTGTACTGACCCATAGACTTCTCTTATTACCTGTATTGAGCCATAGACTTCTGTTATTACCTGTACTGACCCATAGACTTCTGTTATTACCTGTACTGACCCTTAGACTTCTATTATTACCTGTACTGAGCCATAGACTTCTCTTATTACCTGTATTGACCCATAGACTTCTGTTATTACCTGTACTGACCCATAGACTTCTCTTATTACCTGTACTGAGCCATAGACTTCTGTTATTACCTGTACTGACCCATAGACTTCTCGTATTACCTGTATTGACCCATAGACTTCTGTTATTACCTGCACTGACCCATAGACTTCTCTTATTACCTGTACTGACCCATAGACTTCTGTTATAACCTGTACTGACCCATAGACTTCTGTTATTACCTGTACTGACCATAGACTTCTGTTATTACCTGTACTGACCCATAGACTTCTATTATTACCTGTATTGAGCCATAGACTTCTGTTTTTACCTGTACTGACCCATAGACTTCTGTTATTACCTGTACTGAGCCATAGACTTCTGTTATTACCTGTACTGACCCATAGACTTCTGTTATTACCTGTACTGAGCCATAGACTTCTGTTATTACCTGTACTGAGCCATAGACTTCTGTTATTACCTGTACTGAGCCATAGACTTCTGTTATTACCTGTACTGACCCATAGACTTCTCTTATTACCTGTATTGACCCATAGACTTCTGTTATAACCTGTACTGACCCATAGACTTCTGTTATTACCTGTACTGACCATAGACTTCTGTTATTACCTGTACTGACCCATAGACTTCTATTATTACCTGTATTGAGCCATAGACTTCTGTTATTACCTGTACTGACCCATAGACTTCTGTTATTACCTGTACTGAGCCATAGACTTCTATTATTACCTGTATTGAGCCATAGACTTCTGTTATTACCTGTACTGACCCATAGACTTCTGTTATTACCTGTACTGAGCCATAGACTTCTATTATTACCTGTATTGAGCCATAGACTTCTCTTATTACCTGTACTGACCCATAGACTTCTGTTATTACCTGTACTGAGCCATAGACTTCTATTATTACCTGTATTGAGCCATAGACTTCTGTTATTACCTGTACTGACCCATAGACTTCTCTTATTACCTGTACTGACCCATAGACTTCTGTTATAACCTGTACTGAGCCATAGACTTCTGTTATTACCTGTATTGAGCCATAGACTTCTGTTATTACCTGTACTGACCCATAGACTTCTGTTATTACCTGTATTGAGCCATAGACTTCTGTTATTACCTGTACTGACCCATAGACTTCTATTATTACCTGTATTGAGCCATAGACTTCTGTTATTACCTGTACTGACCCATAGACTTCTATTATTACCTGTACTGAGCCATAGACTTCTCTTATTATCTGTACTGACCCATAGACTTCTCTTATTACCTGTATTGAGCCATAGACTTCTGTTATTACCTGTACTGACCCATAGACTTCTGTTATTACCTGTACTGACCCTTAGACTTCTATTATTACCTGTACTGAGCCATAGACTTCTCTTATTACCTGTATTGACCCATAGACTTCTGTTATTACCTGTACTGACCCATAGACTTCTCTTATTACCTGTACTGAGCCATAGACTTCTGTTATTACCTGTACTGACCCATAGACTTCTCGTATTACCTGTATTGACCCATAGACTTCTGTTATTACCTGTACTGACCCATAGACTTCTCTTATTATCTGCACTGAGCCATAGACTTCTATTATTACCTGTACTGACCCATAGACTTCTCTTATTACCTGTACTGAACCATAGACTTCTATTATTACCTGTATTGAGCCATAGACTTCTGTTATTACCTGTACTGACCCATAGACTTCTATTATTACCTGTACTGAGCCATAGACTTCTCTTATTACCTGTATTGACCCATAGACTTCTGTTATTACCTGTACTGACCCATAGACTTCTGTTATTACCTGCGAGTTTTGTGAGCTTTCTGAAAGTGCACCAAACCTGCAGAATACAATAGAAGTCTATTAAAAAGTAGCGAAAAGCCAAAAGGTACACTGCATTGCACCTGCGGTGTGTGTAAACCGCAGCGCATCAGTGTGAAAGCAGCCATGGGCCCCTTTCACACGGTCAGTCCGACCCAATTGGACCCTCCATTTACCTCTGAGGAGTGGCAGATGTAAACCAACTTGTGTCCCACCTCCAATCCGATCCGGCTGTGTCCGTGTCCGCTCTGCATATGCAGAGATGGATAAAGATGGATGTGAAGGGGGGAGGGAGGGGAGGAAGAAAGGTCGGAAAATGTCAGATGAATGAGAGGAGAGGGCGGGGAATGGGGAGGGGAGGGATAAAGAGAGAATGTGGCTTTTTTTTCTTTTTATACTATTTAAGTATTGTTGTAAAATAATTGAAAATACGTGTATTTTCTCAATAAAAAGTATTTTATTTTATTTATTTTTTTCGTTAAAGATTTTTATTGAATTTTTCAAAAAACAAACAAACAATTTAGTACCAAAAATACTTCAAATTCTTATTGGTACATTGTTATCGTTATTATCAAGGTATCTATTAGGTGTCAGACATCCAACGTAACTTAGCATTAGCAATATAAATTTTACCCATCTAAATATTGTTCAAATGCTTAATCAGGTAAATATAAATCCCTGTTTACCCCAATTGGGTCATGCTGTAAAAAAAGAGTAGTAAGTGGTTCTAGTTAGGTGTACACACAGTATATCAGGTGTACATAGAGCAGTAGGTAATATAGAGAAGAGAAGGTGTTTATAGGGTAGTAGGTAATAGTTGAGTGGGTACTGTAGGTGTCCATAGGGAAGTAGATGAGGTAGGTTCCATAGGGAAAAAGGTAATATAGAGAAGGGTAGGTGTCCACAGGATAGTAGGTAGTATAGAGAAGGGTAGGTGCCCATAGGATAGTAGGTAGTATAGAGAAGGGTAGGTGTCCATAGGATAGTAGGTAGTATAGAGAAGGGTAGGTGCCCATAGGATAGTAGGTAGTATAGAGAAGGGTAGGTGTCCATAGGATAGTAGGTAGTATAGAGAAGGGTAGGTGCCCATAGGATAGTAGGTAGTATAGAGAAGGGTAGGTGACCATAGGATAGTAGGTAGTATAGAGAAGGGTAGGTGTCCATAGGATAGTAGGTAGTATAGAGAAGGGTAGGTGCCCATAGGATAGTAGGTAGTATAGAGAAGGGTAGGTGTCCAGAGGATAGTAGGTAGTATAGAGAAGGGTAGGTGCCCACAGGATAGTAGGTAGTATAGAGAAGGGTAGGTGTCCATAGGATAGTAGGTAGTATAGAGAAGGGTAGGTGCCCACAGGATAGTAGGTAGTATAGAGAAGGGTAGGTGCCCATAGGATAGTAGGTAGTATAGAGAAGGGTAGGTGCCCATAGGATAGTAGGTAGTATAGAGAAGGGTAGGTGTCTATAGGATAGTAGATAGTATAAAGAAGGGTAGGTGTCTATAGGATAGTAGACAGTATAGAGAAGGGTAGGTGCCCATAGGATAGTAGGTAGTATAGAGAAGGGTAGGTGTACATAGGATAGTAGGTAGTATAGAGAAGGGTAGGTGCCCATAGGATAGTAGGTAGTATAGAGAAGGGTAGGTGCCCATAGGATAGTAGGTAGTATAGAGAAGGGTAGGTGCCCATAGGATAGTAGGTAGTATAGAGAAGGGTAGGTGCCCATAGGATAGTAGGTAGTATAGAGAAGGGTAGGTGTCCATAGGATAGTAGGTAGTATAGAGAAGGGTAGGTGCCCATAGGATAGTAGGTAGTATAGAGAAGGGTAGGTGTCCATAGGATAGTAGGTAGTATAGAGAAGGGTAGGTGCCCATAGGATAGTAGGTAGTATAGAGAAGGGTAGGTGACCATAGGATAGTAGGTAGTATAGAGAAGGGTAGGTGTCCATAGGATAGTAGGTAGTATAGAGAAGGGTAGGTGTACATAGGATAGTAGGTAGTATAGAGAAGGGTAGGTGTACATAGGATAGTAGGTAGTATAGAGAAGGGTAGGTGCCCATAGGATAGTAGGTAGTATAGAGAAGGGTAGGTGTCCATAGGATAGTAGGTAGTATAGAGAAGGGTAGGTGCCCATAGGATAGTAGGTAGTATAGAGAAGGGTAGGTGCCCATAGGATAGTAGGTAGTATAGAGAAGGGTAGGTGTCCATAGGATAGTAGGTAGTATAGAGAAGGGTAGGTGTACATAGGGCAGTAGGTAGTATAGAGAAGGGTAGGTGCCCATAGGATAGTAGGTAGTATAGAGAAGGGTAGGTGCCCATAGGATAGTAGGTAGTATAGAGAAGGGTAGGTGTCCATAGGATAGTAGGTAGTATAGAGAAGGGTAGGTGCCCATAGGATAGTAGGTAGTATAGAGAAGGGTAGGTGCCCATAGGATAGTAGGTAGTATAGAGAAGGGTAGGTGCCAATAGGATAGTAGGTAGTATAGAGAAGGGTAGGTGTCCATAGGATAGTAGGTAGTATAGAGAAGGGTAGGTGCCCATAGGATAGTAGGTAGTATAGAGAAGGGTAGGTGTCCATAGGATAGTAGGTAGTATAGAGAAGGGTAGGTGCCCATAGGATAGTAGGTAGTATAGAGAAGGGTAGGTGCCCATAGGATAGTAGGTAGTATAGAGAAGGGTAGGTGTCCATAGGATAGTAGGTAGTATAGAGAAGGGTAGGTGTACATAGGGCAGTAGGTAGTATAGAGAAGGGTAGGTGCCCATAGGATAGTAGGTAGTATAGAGAAGGGTAGGTGTACATAGGGCAGTAGGTAGTATAGAGAAGGGTAGGTGTCCATAGGATAGTAGGTAGTATAGAGAAGGGTAGGTGTACATAGGGCAGTAGGTAGTATAGAGAAGGGTAGGTGCCCATAGGATAGTAGGTAGTATAGAGAAGGGTAGGTGCCCATAGGATAGTAGGTAGTATAGAGAAGGGTAGGTGTCCATAGGATAGTAGGTAGTATAGAGAAGGGTAGGTGCCCATAGGATAGTAGGTAGTATAGAGAAGGGTAGGTGCCCATAGGATAGTAGGTAGTATAGAGAAGGGTAGGTGCCCATAGGATAGTAGGTAGTATAGAGAAGGGTAGGTGTCCATTGGATAGTAGGTAGTATAGAGAAGGGTAGGTGTCCATAAGATAGTAGGTAGTATAGAGAAGGGTAGGTGTCTATAGGATAGTAGGTAGTATAGAGAAGGGTAGGTGCCCATAGGATAGTAGGTAGTATAGAGAAGGGTAGGCGTCCATAGGATAGTAGGTAGTATAGAGAAGGGTAGGTGTACATAGGGCAGTAGGTAGTATAGAGAAGGGTAGGTGCCCATAGGATAGTAGGTAGTATAGAGAAGGGTAGGTGTCCATAGGATAGTAGGTAGTATAGAGAAGGGTAGGTGTACATAGGATAGTAGGTAGTATAGAGAAGGGTAGGTGTACATAGGATAGTAGGTA
Organism: Rana muscosa; assembly: GCA_029206835.1. Classification (NCBI taxonomy): domain Eukaryota; kingdom Metazoa; phylum Chordata; class Amphibia; order Anura; family Ranidae; genus Rana; species Rana muscosa. The sequence goes on from CM055119.1 coordinate 296,606,341, forward strand.
GTATAGAGAAGGGTAGGTGCCCATAGGATAGTAGGTAGTATAGAGAAGGGTAGGTGTACATAGGGCAGTAGGTAGTATAGAGAAGGGTAGGTGCCCATAGGATAGTAGGTAGTATAGAGAAGGGTAGGTGTCCATAGGATAGTAGGTAGTATAGAGAAGGGTAGGTGTACATAGGATAGTAGGTAGTATAGAGAAGGGTAGGTGTACATAGGATAGTAGGTAGTATAGAGAAGGGTAGGTGCCCATAGGATAGTAGGTAGTATAGAGAAGGGTAGGTGTACATAGGATAGTATGTAGTATAGAGAAGGGTAGGTGCCCATAGGATAGTAGGTAGTATAGAGAAGGGTAGGTGCCCATAGGATAGTAGGTAGTATAGAGAAGGGTAGGTGTACATAGGGCAGTAGGTAGTATAGAGAAGGGTAGGTGTACATAGGGCAGTAGGTAGTATAGAGAATGGTAGGTGTACATAGGGCAGTAGGTAGTATAGAGAAGGGTAGGTGTACATAGGGCAGTAGGTAGTATAGAGAAGGGTAGGTGTCTATAGGATAGTAGGTAGTATAGAGAAGGGTAGGTGTACATAGGGCAGTAGGTAGTATAGAGAAGGGTAGGTGCCCATAGGATAGTAGGTAGTATAGAGAAGGGTAGGTGTACATAGGGCAGTAGGTAGTATAGAGAAGGGTAGGTGTCTATAGGATAGTAGGTAGTATAGAGAAGGGTAGGTGTCCATAGGATAGTAGGTAGTATAGAGAAGGGTAGGTGTCCATAGGATAGTAGGTAGTATAGAGAAGGGTAGGTGTCCATAGGATAGTAGGTAGTATAGAGAAGGGTAGGTGTACATTGGGCAGTAGGTAGTATAGAGAAGGGTAGGTGTCCATAGGATAGTAGGTAGTATAGAGAAGGGTAGGTGTCCATAGGATAGTAGGTAGTATAGAGAAGGGTAGGTGCCCATAGGATAGTAGGTAGTATAGAGAAGGGTAGGTGCCCATAGGATAGTAGGTAGTATAGAGAAGGGTAGGTGCCCATAGGATAGTAGGTAGTATAGAGAAGGGTAGGTGTCTGTAGGATAGTAGGTAGTATAGAGAAGGGTAGGTGTCCATAGGATAGTAGGTAGTATAGAGAAGGGTAGGTGTACATAGGATAGTAGGTAGTATAGAGAAGGGTAGGTGCCCATAGGATAGTAGGTAGTATAGAGAAGGGTAGGTGCCCATAGGATAGTAGGTAGTATAGAGAAGGGTAGGTGTACATAGGGCAGTAGGTAGTATAGAGAAGGGTAGGTGTACATAGGATAGTAGGTAGTATAGAGAAGGGTAGGTGCCCATAGGATAGTAGGTAGTATTGAGAAGGGTAGGTGTACATAGGGCAGTAGGTAGTATAGAGAAGGGTAGGTGTACATAGGGCAGTAGGTAGTATAGAGAAGGGTAGGTGTACATAGGGCAGTAGGTAGTATAGAGAAGGGTAGGTGTCCATAGGATAGTAGGTAGTATAGAGAAGGGTAGGTGCCCATAGGATAGTAGGTAGTATAGAGAAGGGTAGGTGTCCATAGGATAGTAGGTAGTATAGAGAAGGGTAGGTGTACATAGGGCAGTAGGTAGTATAGAGAAGGGTAGGTGTACATAGGGCAGTAGGTAGTATAGAGAAGGGTAGGTGTACATAGGATAGTAGGTAGTATAGAGAAGGGTAGGTGTCCATAGGATAGTAGGTAGTATAGAGAAGGGTAGGTGCCCATAGGATAGTAGGTAGTATAGAGAAGGGTAGGTGCCCATAGGATAGTAGGTAGTATAGAGAAGGGTAGGTGCCCATAGGATAGTAGGTAGTATAGAGAAGGGTAGGTGCCCATAGGATAGTAGGTAGTATAGAGAAGGGTAGGTGCCCATAGGATAGTAGGTAGTATAGAGAAGGGTAGGTGTACATAGGGCAGTAGGTAGTATAGAGAAGGGTAGGTGTACATAGGATAGTAGGTAGTATAGAGAAGGGTAGGTGTCCATAGGATAGTAGGTAGTATAGAGAAGGGTAGGTGCCCATAGGATAGTAGGTAGTATAGAGAAGGGTAGGTGTCCATAGGGCAGTAGGTAGTATAGAGAAGGGTAGGTGACCATAGGATAGTAGGTAGTATAGAGAAGGGTAGGTGTCCATAGGATAGTAGGTAGTATAGAGAAGGGTAGGTGCCCATAGGATAGTAGGTAGTATAGAGAAGGGTAGGTGTCCATAGGATAGTAGGTAGTATAGAGAAGGGTAGGTGCCCATAGGATAGTAGGTAGTATAGAGAAGGGTAGGTGCCCATAGGATAGTAGGTAGTATAGAGAAGGGTAGGTGTCCATAGGATAGTAGGTAGTATAGAGAAGGGTAGGTGTACATAGGGCAGTAGGTAGTATAGAGAAGGGTAGGTGTACATAGGATAGTAGGTAGTATAGAGAAGGGTAGGTGTCCATAGGATAGTAGGTAGTATAGAGAAGGGTAGGTGCCCATAGGATAGTAGGTAGTATAGAGAAGGGTAGGTTTCCATAGGGCAGTAGGTAGTATAGAGAAGGGTAGGTGACCATAGGATAGTAGGTAGTATAGAGAAGGGTAGGTGCCCATAGGATAGTAGGTAGTATAGAGAAGGGTAGGTGTCCATAGGATAGTAGGTAGTATAGAGAAGGGTAGGTGCCCATAGGATAGTAGGTAGTATAGAGAAGGGTAGGTGCCCATAGGATAGTAGGTAGTATAGAGAAGGGTAGGTGCCAATAGGATAGTAGGTAGTATAGAGAAGGGTAGGTGTCCATAGGATAGTAGGTAGTATAGAGAAGGGTAGGTGTACATAGGGCAGTAGGTAGTATAGAGAAGGGTAGGTGCCCATAGGATAGTAGGTAGTATAGAGAAGGGTATGTGTACATAGGGCAGTAGGTAGTATAGAGAAGGGTAGGTGTCCATAGGATAGTAGGTAGTATAGAGAAGGGTAGGTGTACATAGGGCAGTAGGTAGTATAGAGAAGGGTAGGTGCCCATAGGATAGTAGGTAGTATAGAGAAGGGTAGGTGCCCACAGGATAGTAGGTAGTATAGAGAAGGGTAGGTGTCCATAGGATAGTAGGTAGTATAGAGAAGGGTAGGTGCCCACAGGATAGTAGGTAGTATAGAGAAGGGTAGGTGCCCATAGGATAGTAGGTAGTATAGAGAAGGGTAGGTGCCCATAGGATAGTAGGTAGTATAGAGAAGGGTAGGTGTCTATAGGATAGTAGATAGTATAAAGAAGGGTAGGTGTCTATAGGATAGTAGACAGTATAGAGAAGGGTAGGTGCCCATAGGATAGTAGGTAGTATAGAGAAGGGTAGGTGCCCACAGGATAGTAGGTAGTATAGAGAAGGGTAGGTGTCCATAGGATAGTAGGTAGTATAGAGAAGGGTAGGTGCCCACAGGATAGTAGGTAGTATAGAGAAGGGTAGGTGCCCATAGGATAGTAGGTAGTATAGAGAAGGGTAGGTGCCCATAGGATAGTAGGTAGTATAGAGAAGGGTAGGTGTCTATAGGATAGTAGATAGTATAAAGAAGGGTAGGTGTCTATAGGATAGTAGACAGTATAGAGAAGGGTAGGTGCCCATAGGATAGTAGGTAGTATAGAGAAGGGTAGGTGTACATAGGATAGTAGGTAGTATAGAGAAGGGTAGGTGCCCATAGGATAGTAGGTAGTATAGAGAAGGGTAGGTGCCCATAGGATAGTAGGTAGTATAGAGAAGGGTAGGTGCCCATAGGATAGTAGGTAGTATAGAGAAGGGTAGGTGTCCATAGGATAGTAGGTAGTATAGAGAAGGGTAGGTGCCCATAGGATAGTAGGTAGTATAGAGAAGGGTAGGTGTCCATAGGATAGTAGGTAGTATAGAGAAGGGTAGGTGCCCATAGGATAGTAGGTAGTATAGAGAAGGGTAGGTGACCATAGGATAGTAGGTAGTATAGAGAAGGGTAGGTGTCCATAGGATAGTAGGTAGTATAGAGAAGGGTAGGTGTACATAGGATAGTAGGTAGTATAGAGAAGGGTAGGTGTACATAGGATAGTAGGTAGTATAGAGAAGGGTAGGTGTACATAGGATAGTAGGTAGTATAGAGAAGGGTAGGTGTCCATAGGATAGTAGGTAGTATAGAGAAGGGTAGGTGTCCATAGGATAGTAGGTAGTATAGAGAAGGGTAGGTGCCCATAGGATAGTAGGTAGTATAGAGAAGGGTAGGTGCCCATAGGATAGTAGGTAGTATAGAGAAGGGTAGGTGCCCATAGGATAGTAGGTAGTATAGAGAAGGGTAGGTGTCCATAGGATAGTAGGTAGTATAGAGAAGGGTAGGTGCCCATAGGATAGTAGGTAGTATAGAGAAGGGTAGGTGCCCATAGGATAGTAGGTAGTATAGAGAAGGGTAGGTGCCCATAGGATAGTAGGTAGTATAGAGAAGGGTAGGTGTCCATAGGATAGTAGGTAGTATAGAGAAGGGTAGGTGCCCATAGGATAGTAGGTAGTATAGAGAAGGGTAGGTGCCCATAGGATAGTAGGTAGTATAGAGAAGGGTAGGTGCCAATAGGATAGTAGGTAGTATAGAGAAGGGTAGGTGTCCATAGGATAGTAGGTAGTATAGAGAAGGGTAGGTGCCCATAGGATAGTAGGTAGTATAGAGAAGGGTAGGTGTCCATAGGATAGTAGGTAGTATAGAGAAGGGTAGGTGCCCATAGGATAGTAGGTAGTATAGAGAAGGGTAGGTGCCCATAGGATAGTAGGTAGTATAGAGAAGGGTAGGTGTCCATAGGATAGTAGGTAGTATAGAGAAGGGTAGGTGTACATAGGGCAGTAGGTAGTATACAGAAGGGTAGGTGCCCATAGGATAGTAGGTAGTATAGAGAAGGGTAGGTGTACATAGGGCAGTAGGTAGTATAGAGAAGGGTAGGTGTCCATAGGATAGTAGGTAGTATAGAGAAGGGTAGGTGTACATAGGGCAGTAGGTAGTATAGAGAAGGGTAGGTGCCCATAGGATAGTAGGTAGTATAGAGAAGGGTAGGTGCCCATAGGATAGTAGGTAGTATAGAGAAGGGTAGGTGTCCATAGGATAGTAGGTAGTATAGAGAAGGGTAGGTGCCCATAGGATAGTAGGTAGTATAGAGAAGGGTAGGTGCCCATAGGATAGTAGGTAGTATAGAGAAGGGTAGGTGTCCATAGGATAGTAGGTAGTATAGAGAAGGGTAGGTGCCCATAGGATAGTAGGTAGTATAGAGAAGGGTAGGTGACCATAGGATAGTAGGTAGTATAGAGAAGGGTAGGTGCCCATAGGATAGTAGGTAGTATAGAGAAGGGTAGGTGTCCATAGGATAGTAGGTAGTATAGAGAAGGGTAGGTGTACATAGGATAGTAGGTAGTATAGAGAAGGGTAGGTGTCCATAGGATAGTAGGTAGTATAGAGAAGGGTAGGTGCCCATAGGATAGTAGGTAGTATAGAGAAGGGTAGGTGACCATAGGATAGTAGGTAGTATAGAGAAGGGTAGGTGTCCATAGGATAGTAGGTAGTATAGAGAAGGGTAGGTGCCCATAGGATAGTAGGTAGTATAGAGAAGGGTAGGTGCCCATAGGATAGTAGGTAGTATAGAGAAGGGTAGGTGTCCATAGGATAGTAGGTAGTATAGAGAAGGGTAGGTGTCCATAGGATAGTAGGTAGTATAGAGAAGGGTAGGTGCCCATAGGATAGTAGGTAGTATAGAGAAGGGTAGGTGTCCAGAGGATAGTAGGTAGTATAGAGAAGGGTAGGTGCCCACAGGATAGTAGGTAGTATAGAGAAGGGTAGGTGTCCATAGGATAGTAGGTAGTATAGAGAAGGGTAGGTGCCCACAGGATAGTAGGTAGTATAGAGAAGGGTAGGTGCCCATAGGATAGTAGGTAGTATAGAGAAGGGTAGGTGCCCATAGGATAGTAGGTAGTATAGAGAAGGGTAGGTGTCTATAGGATAGTAGATAGTATAAAGAAGGGTAGGTGTCTATAGGATAGTAGACAGTATAGAGAAGGGTAGGTGCCCATAGGATAGTAGGTAGTATAGAGAAGGGTAGGTGTACATAGGATAGTAGGTAGTATAGAGAAGGGTAGGTGCCCATAGGATAGTAGGTAGTATAGAGAAGGGTAGGTGCCCATAGGATAGTAGGTAGTATAGAGAAGGGTAGGTGCCCATAGGATAGTAGGTAGTATAGAGAAGGGTAGGTGTCCATAGGATAGTAGGTAGTATAGAGAAGGGTAGGTGCCCATAGGATAGTAGGTAGTATAGAGAAGGGTAGGTGTCCATAGGATAGTAGGTAGTATAGAGAAGGGTAGGTGCCCATAGGATAGTAGGTAGTATAGAGAAGGGTAGGTGACCATAGGATAGTAGGTAGTATAGAGAAGGGTAGGTGTCCATAGGATAGTAGGTAGTATAGAGAAGGGTAGGTGTACATAGGATAGTAGGTAGTATAGAGAAGGGTAGGTGTACATAGGATAGTAGGTAGTATAGAGAAGGGTAGGTGCCCATAGGATAGTAGGTAGTATAGAGAAGGGTAGGTGTCCATAGGATAGTAGGTAGTATAGAGAAGGGTAGGTGCCCATAGGATAGTAGGTAGTATAGAGAAGGGTAGGTGCCCATAGGATAGTAGGTAGTATAGAGAAGGGTAGGTGTCCATAGGATAGTAGGTAGTATAGAGAAGGGTAGGTGTACATAGGGCAGTAGGTAGTATAGAGAAGGGTAGGTGCCCATAGGATAGTAGGTAGTATAGAGAAGGGTAGGTGCCCATAGGATAGTAGGTAGTATAGAGAAGGGTAGGTGTCCATAGGATAGTAGGTAGTATAGAGAAGGGTAGGTGCCCATAGGATAGTAGGTAGTATAGAGAAGGGTAGGTGCCCATAGGATAGTAGGTAGTATAGAGAAGGGTATGTGCCAATAGGATAGTAGGTAGTATAGAGAAGGGTAGGTGTCCATAGGATAGTAGGTAGTATAGAGAAGGGTAGGTGCCCATAGGATAGTAGGTAGTATAGAGAAGGGTAGGTGTCCATAGGATAGTAGGTAGTATAGAGAAGGGTAGGTGCCCATAGGATAGTAGGTAGTATAGAGAAGGGTAGGTGCCCATAGGATAGTAGGTAGTATAGAGAAGGGTAGGTGTCCATAGGATAGTAGGTAGTATAGAGAAGGGTAGGTGTACATAGGGCAGTAGGTAGTATAGAGAAGGGTAGGTGCCCATAGGATAGTAGGTAGTATAGAGAAGGGTAGGTGTACATAGGGCAGTAGGTAGTATAGAGAAGGGTAGGTGTCCATAGGATAGTAGGTAGTATAGAGAAGGGTAGGTGTACATAGGGCAGTAGGTAGTATAGAGAAGGGTAGGTGCCCATAGGATAGTAGGTAGTATAGAGAAGGGTAGGTGCCCATAGGATAGTAGGTAGTATAGAGAAGGGTAGGTGTCCATAGGATAGTAGGTAGTATAGAGAAGGGTAGGTGCCCATAGGATAGTAGGTAGTATAGAGAAGGGTAGGTGCCCATAGGATAGTAGGTAGTATAGAGAAGGGTAGGTGCCCATAGGATAGTAGGTAGTATAGAGAAGGGTAGGTGTCCATTGGATAGTAGGTAGTATAGAGAAGGGTAGGTGTCCATAAGATAGTAGGTAGTATAGAGAAGGGTAGGTGTCTATAGGATAGTAGGTAGTATAGAGAAGGGTAGGTGCCCATAGGATAGTAGGTAGTATAGAGAAGGGTAGGCGTCCATAGGATAGTAGGTAGTATAGAGAAGGGTAGGTGTACATAGGGCAGTAGGTAGTATAGAGAAGGGTAGGTGCCCATAGGATAGTAGGTAGTATAGAGAAGGGTAGGTGTCCATAGGATAGTAGGTAGTATAGAGAAGGGTTGGTGTACATAGGATAGTAGGTAGTATAGAGAAGGGTAGGTGTACATAGGATAGTAGGTAGTATAGAGAAGGGTAGGTGCCCATAGGATAGTAGGTAGTATAGAGAAGGGTAGGTGTACATAGGATAGTAGGTAGTATAGAGAAGGGTAGGTGTACATTGGATAGTAGGTAGTATAGAGAAGGGTAGGTGTCCATAGGATAGTAGGTAGTATAGAGAAGGGTAGGTGCCCATAGGATAGTAGGTAGTATAGAGAAGGGTAGGTGCCCATAGGATAGTAGGTAGTATAGAGAAGGGTAGGTGTACATAGGATAGTATGTAGTATAGAGAAGGGTAGGTGCCCATAGGATAGTAGGTAGTATAGAGAAGGGTAGGTGCCCATAGGATAGTAGGTAGTATAGAGAAGGGTAGGTGTACATAGGGCAGTAGGTAGTATAGAGAAGGGTAGGTGTACATAGGGCAGTAGGTAGTATAGAGAATGGTAGGTGTACATAGGGCAGTAGGTAGTATAGAGAAGGGTAGGTGTACATAGGGCAGTAGGTAGTATAGAGAAGGGTAGGTGTCTATAGGATAGTAGGTAGTATAGAGAAGGGTAGGTGTACATAGGGCAGTAGGTAGTATAGAGAAGGTTAGGTGCCCATAGGATAGTAGGTAGTATAGAGAAGGGTAGGTGTACATAGGGCAGTAGGTAGTATAGAGAAGGGTAGGTGTCTATAGGATAGTAGGTAGTATAGAGAAGGGTAGGTGTACATAGGGCAGTAGGTAGTATAGAGAAGGGTAGGTGTCCATAGGATAGTAGGTAGTATAGAGAAGGGTAGGTGTACATAGGGCAGTAGGTAGTATAGAGAAGGGTAGGTGCCCATAGGATAGTAGGTAGTATAGAGAAGGGTAGGTGCCCATAGGATAGTAGGTAGTATAGAGAAGGGTAGGTGTCCATAGGATAGTAGGTAGTATAGAGAAGGGTAGGTGCCCATAGGATAGTAGGTAGTATAGAGAAGGGTAGGTGCCCATAGGATAGTAGGTAGTATAGAGAAGGGTAGGTGCCCATAGGATAGTAGGTAGTATAGAGAAGGGTAGGTGTCCATTGGATAGTAGGTAGTATAGAGAAGGGTAGGTGTCCATAAGATAGTAGGTAGTATAGAGAAGGGTAGGTGTCTATAGGATAGTAGGTAGTATAGAGAAGGGTAGGTGCCCATAGGATAGTAGGTAGTATAGAGAAGGGTAGGCGTCCATAGGATAGTAGGTAGTATAGAGAAGGGTAGGTGTACATAGGGCAGTAGGTAGTATAGAGAAGGGTAGGTGCCCATAGGATAGTAGGTAGTATAGAGAAGGGTAGGTGTCCATAGGATAGTAGGTAGTATAGAGAAGGGTTGGTGTACATAGGATAGTAGGTAGTATAGAGAAGGGTAGGTGTACATAGGATAGTAGGTAGTATAGAGAAGGGTAGGTGCCCATAGGATAGTAGGTAGTATAGAGAAGGGTAGGTGTACATAGGATAGTAGGTAGTATAGAGAAGGGTAGGTGTACATTGGATAGTAGGTAGTATAGAGAAGGGTAGGTGTCCATAGGATAGTAGGTAGTATAGAGAAGGGTAGGTGCCCATAGGATAGTAGGTAGTATAGAGAAGGGTAGGTGCCCATAGGATAGTAGGTAGTATAGAGAAGGGTAGGTGTACATAGGATAGTATGTAGTATAGAGAAGGGTAGGTGCCCATAGGATAGTAGGTAGTATAGAGAAGGGTAGGTGCCCATAGGATAGTAGGTAGTATAGAGAAGGGTAGGTGTACATAGGGCAGTAGGTAGTATAGAGAAGGGTAGGTGTACATAGGGCAGTAGGTAGTATAGAGAATGGTAGGTGTACATAGGGCAGTAGGTAGTATAGAGAAGGGTAGGTGTACATAGGGCAGTAGGTAGTATAGAGAAGGGTAGGTGTCTATAGGATAGTAGGTAGTATAGAGAAGGGTAGGTGTACATAGGGCAGTAGGTAGTATAGAGAAGGTTAGGTGCCCATAGGATAGTAGGTAGTATAGAGAAGGGTAGGTGTACATAGGGCAGTAGGTAGTATAGAGAAGGGTAGGTGTCTATAGGATAGTAGGTAGTATAGAGAAGGGTAGGTGTCCATAGGATAGTAGGTAGTATAGAGAAGGGTAGGTGTCCATAGGATAGTAGGTAGTATAGAGAAGGGTAGGTGTCCATAGGATAGTAGGTAGTATAGAGAAGGGTAGGTGTACATTGGGCAGTAGGTAGTATAGAGAAGGGTAGGTGTCCATAGGATAGTAGGTAGTATAGAGAAGGGTAGGTGTCCATAGGATAGTAGGTAGTATAGAGAAGGGTAGGTGCCCATAGGATAGTAGGTAGTATAGAGAAGGGTAGGTGCCCATAGGATAGTAGGTAGTATAGAGAAGGGTAGGTGCCCATAGGATAGTAGGTAGTATAGAGAAGGGTAGGTGTCTGTAGGATAGTAGGTAGTATAGAGAAGGGTAGGTGTCCATAGGCTAGTAGGTAGTATAGAGAAGGGTAGGTGTACATAGGATAGTAGGTAGTATAGAGAAGGGTAGGTGCCCATAGGATAGTAGGTAGTATAGAGAAGGGTAGGTGCCCATAGGATAGTAGGTAGTATAGAGAAGGGTAGGTGTACATAGGGCAGTAGGTAGTATAGAGAAGGGTAGGTGTACATAGGATAGTAGGTAGTATAGAGAAGGGTAGGTGCCCATAGGATAGTAGGTAGTATTGAGAAGGGTAGGTGTACATAGGGCAGTAGGTAGTATAGAGAAGGGTAGGTGTACATAGGGCAGTAGGTAGTATAGAGAAGGGTAGGTGTACATAGGGCAGTAGGTAGTATAGAGAAGGGTAGGTGTCCATAGGATAGTAGGTAGTATAGAGAAGGGTAGGTGCCCATAGGATAGTAGGTAGTATAGAGAAGGGTAGGTGTCCATAGGATAGTAGGTAGTATAGAGAAGGGTAGGTGTACATAGGGCAGTAGGTAGTATAGAGAAGGGTAGGTGTACATAGGGCAGTAGGTAGTATAGAGAAGGGTAGGTGTACATAGGATAGTAGGTAGTATAGAGAAGGGTAGGTGTCCATAGGATAGTAGGTAGTATAGAGAAGGGTAGGTGCCCATAGGATAGTAGGTAGTATAGAGAAGGGTAGGTGCCCATAGGATAGTAGGTAGTATAGAGAAGGGTAGGTGCCCATAGGATAGTAGGTAGTATAGAGAAGGGTAGGTGCCCATAGGATAGTAGGTAGTATAGAGAAGGGTAGGTGCCCATAGGATAGTAGGTAGTATAGAGAAGGGTAGGTGTACATAGGGCAGTAGGTAGTATAGAGAAGGGTAGGTGTACATAGGATAGTAGGTAGTATAGAGAAGGGTAGGTGTCCATAGGATAGTAGGTAGTATAGAGAAGGGTAGGTGCCCATAGGATAGTAGGTAGTATAGAGAAGGGTAGGTGTCCATAGGGCAGTAGGTAGTATAGAGAAGGGTAGGTGACCATAGGATAGTAGGTAGTATAGAGAAGGGTAGGTGTCCATAGGATAGTAGGTAGTATAGAGAAGGGTAGGTGCCCATAGGATAGTAGGTAGTATAGAGAAGGGTAGGTGTCCATAGGATAGTAGGTAGTATAGAGAAGGGTAGGTGCCCATAGGATAGTAGGTAGTATAGAGAAGGGTAGGTGCCCATAGGATAGTAGGTAGTATAGAGAAGGGTAGGTGTCCATAGGATAGTAGGTAGTATAGAGAAGGGTAGGTGTACATAGGGCAGTAGGTAGTATAGAGAAGGGTAGGTGTACATAGGATAGTAGGTAGTATAGAGAAGGGTAGGTGTCCATAGGATAGTAGGTAGTATAGAGAAGGGTAGGTGCCCATAGGATAGTAGGTAGTATAGAGAAGGGTAGGTTTCCATAGGGCAGTAGGTAGTATAGAGAAGGGTAGGTGACCATAGGATAGTAGGTAGTATAGAGAAGGGTAGGTGCCCATAGGATAGTAGGTAGTATAGAGAAGGGTAGGTGTCCATAGGATAGTAGGTAGTATAGAGAAGGGTAGGTGCCCATAGGATAGTAGGTAGTATAGAGAAGGGTAGGTGCCCATAGGATAGTAGGTAGTATAGAGAAGGGTAGGTGCCAATAGGATAGTAGGTAGTATAGAGAAGGGTAGGTGTCCATAGGATAGTAGGTAGTATAGAGAAGGGTAGGTGTACATAGGGCAGTAGGTAGTATAGAGAAGGGTAGGTGCCCATAGGATAGTAGGTAGTATAGAGAAGGGTAGGTGTACATAGGGCAGTAGGTAGTATAGAGAAGGGTAGGTGTCCATAGGATAGTAGGTAGTATAGAGAAGGGTAGGTGTACATAGGGCAGTAGGTAGTATAGAGAAGGGTAGGTGCCCATAGGATAGTAGGTAGTATAGAGAAGGGTAGGTGCCCACAGGATAGTAGGTAGTATAGAGAAGGGTAGGTGTCCATAGGATAGTAGGTAGTATAGAGAAGGGTAGGTGCCCACAGGATAGTAGGTAGTATAGAGAAGGGTAGGTGTCCATAGGATAGTAGGTAGTATAGAGAAGGGTAGGTGTACATAGGATAGTAGGTAGTATAGAGAAGGGTAGGTGTACATAGGATAGTAGGTAGTATAGAGAAGGGTAGGTGCCCATAGGATAGTAGGTAGTATAGAGAAGGGTAGGTGTCCATAGGATAGTAGGTAGTATAGAGAAGGGTAGGTGCCCATAGGATAGTAGGTAGTATAGAGAAGGGTAGGTGCCCATAGGATAGTAGGTAGTATAGAGAAGGGTAGGTGTCTATAGGATAGTAGATAGTATAAAGAAGGGTAGGTGTCTATAGGATAGTAGACAGTATAGAGAAGGGTAGGTGCCCATAGGATAGTAGGTAGTATAGAGAAGGGTAGGTGCCCACAGGATAGTAGGTAGTATAGAGAAGGGTAGGTGTCCATAGGATAGTAGGTAGTATAGAGAAGGGTAGGTGCCCACAGGATAGTAGGTAGTATAGAGAAGGGTAGGTGCCCATAGGATAGTAGGTAGTATAGAGAAGGGTAGGTGCCCATAGGATAGTAGGTAGTATAGAGAAGGGTAGGTGTCTATAGGATAGTAGACAGTATAGAGAAGGGTAGGTGCCCATAGGATAGTAGGTAGTATAGAGAAGGGTAGGTGTACATAGGATAGTAGGTAGTATAGAGAAGGGTAGGTGCCCATAGGATAGTAGGCAGTATAGAGAAGGGTAGGTGCCCATAGGATAGTAGGTAGTATAGAGAAGGGTAGGTGCCCATAGGATAGTAGGTAGTATAGAGAAGGGTAGGTGCCCATAGGATAGTAGGTAGTATAGAGAAGGGTAGGTGTCCATAGGATAGTAGGTAGTATAGAGAAGGGTAGGTGCCCATAGGATAGTAGGTAGTATAGAGAAGGGTAGGTGTCCATAGGATAGTAGGTAGTATAGAGAAGGGTAGGTGTCCATAGGATAGTAGGTAGTATAGAGAAGGGTAGGTGCCCATAGGATAGTAGGTAGTATAGAGAAGGGTAGGTGCCCATAGGATAGTAGGTAGTATAGAGAAGGGTAGGTGTCCATAGGATAGTAGGTAGTATAGAGAAGGGTAGGTGTCCATAGGATAGTAGGTAGTATAGAGAAGGGTAGGTGCCCATAGGATAGTAGGTAGTATAGAGAAGGGTAGGTGTCCAGAGGATAGTAGGTAGTATAGAGAAGGGTAGGTGCCCACAGGATAGTAGGTAGTATAGAGAAGGGTAGGTGTCCATAGGATAGTAGGTAGTATAGAGAAGGGTAGGTGCCCACAGGATAGTAGGTAGTATAGAGAAGGGTAGGTGCCCATAGGATAGTAGGTAGTATAGAGAAGGGTAGGTGCCCATAGGATAGTAGGTAGTATAGAGAAGGGTAGGTGTCTATAGGATAGTAGATAGTATAAAGAAGGGTAGGTGTCTATAGGATAGTAGACAGTATAGAGGAGGGTAGGTGCCCATAGGATAGTAGGTAGTATAGAGAAGGGTAGGTGTACATAGGATAGTAGGTAGTATAGAGAAGGGTAGGTGCCCATAGGATAGTAGGTAGTATAGAGAAGGGTAGGTGCCCATAGGATAGTAGGTAGTATAGAGAAGGGTAGGTGCCCATAGGATAGTAGGTAGTATAGAGAAGGGTAGGTGCCCATAGGATAGTAGGTAGTATAGAGAAGGGTAGGTGTCCATAGGATAGTAGGTAGTATAGAGAAGGGTAGGTGCCCATAGGATAGTAGGTAGTATAGAGAAGGGTAGGTGTCCATAGGATAGTAGGTAGTATAGAGAAGGGTAGGTGCCCATAGGATAGTAGGTAGTATAGAGAAGGGTAGGTGACCATAGGATAGTAGGTAGTATAGAGAAGGGTAGGTGTCCATAGGATAGTAGGTAGTATAGAGAAGGGTAGGTGTACATAGGATAGTAGGTAGTATAGAGAAGGGTAGGTGTACATAGGATAGTAGGTAGTATAGAGAAGGGTAGGTGCCCATAGGATAGTAGGTAGTATAGAGAAGGGTAGGTGTCCATAGGATAGTAGGTAGTATAGAGAAGGGTAGGTGCCCATAGGATAGTAGGTAGTATAGAGAAGGGTAGGTGCCCATAGGATAGTAGGTAGTATAGAGAAGGGTAGGTGTCCATAGGATAGTAGGTAGTATAGAGAAGGGTAGGTGTACATAGGGCAGTAGGTAGTATAGAGAAGGGTAGGTGCCCATAGGATAGTAGGTAGTATAGAGAAGGGTAGGTGCCCATAGGATAGTAGGTAGTATAGAGAAGGGTAGGTGTCCATAGGATAGTAGGTAGTATAGAGAAGGGTAGGTGCCCATAGGATAGTAGGTAGTATAGAGAAGGGTAGGTGCCCATAGGATAGTAGGTAGTATAGAGAAGGGTAGGTGCCAATAGGATAGTAGGTAGTATAGAGAAGGGTAGGTGTCCATAGGATAGTAGGTAGTATAGAGAAGGGTAGGTGCCCATAGGATAGTAGGTAGTATAGAGAAGGGTAGGTGTCCATAGGATAGTAGGTAGTATAGAGAAGGGTAGGTGCCCATAGGATAGTAGGTAGTATAGAGAAGGGTAGGTGCCCATAGGATAGTAGGTAGTATAGAGAAGGGTAGGTGTCCATAGGATAGTAGGTAGTATAGAGAAGGGTAGGTGTACATAGGGCAGTAGGTAGTATAGAGAAGGGTAGGTGCCCATAGGATAGTAGGTAGTATAGAGAAGGGTAGGTGTACATAGGGCAGTAGGTAGTATAGAGAAGGGTAGGTGTCCATAGGATAGTAGGTAGTATAGAGAAGGGTAGGTGTACATAGGGCAGTAGGTAGTATAGAGAAGGGTAGGTGCCCATAGGATAGTAGGTAGTATAGAGAAGGGTAGGTGCCCATAGGATAGTAGGTAGTATAGAGAAGGGTAGGTGTCCATAGGATAGTAGGTAGTATAGAGAAGGGTAGGTGCCCATAGGATAGTAGGTAGTATAGAGAAGGGTAGGTGCCCATAGGATAGTAGGTAGTATAGAGAAGGGTAGGTGCCCATAGGATAGTAGGTAGTATAGAGAAGGGTAGGTGTCCATTGGATAGTAGGTAGTATAGAGAAGGGTAGGTGTCCATAAGATAGTAGGTAGTATAGAGAAGGGTAGGTGTCTATAGGATAGTAGGTAGTATAGAGAAGGGTAGGTGCCCATAGGATAGTAGGTAGTATAGAGAAGGGTAGGCGTCCATAGGATAGTAGGTAGTATAGAGAAGGGTAGGTGTACATAGGGCAGTAGGTAGTATAGAGAAGGGTAGGTGCCCATAGGATAGTAGGTAGTATAGAGAAGGGTAGGTGTCCATAGGATAGTAGGTAGTATAGAGAAGGGTTGGTGTACATAGGATAGTAGGTAGTATAGAGAAGGGTAGGTGTACATAGGATAGTAGGTAGTATAGAGAAGGGTAGGTGCCCATAGGATAGTAGGTAGTATAGAGAAGGGTAGGTGTACATAGGATAGTAGGTAGTATAGAGAAGGGTAGGTGTACATTGGATAGTAGGTAGTATAGAGAAGGGTAGGTGTCCATAGGATAGTAGGTAGTATAGAGAAGGGTAGGTGCCCATAGGATAGTAGGTAGTATAGAGAAGGGTAGGTGCCCATAGGATAGTAGGTAGTATAGAGAAGGGTAGGTGTACATAGGATAGTATGTAGTATAGAGAAGGGTAGGTGCCCATAGGATAGTAGGTAGTATAGAGAAGGGTAGGTGCCCATAGGATAGTAGGTAGTATAGAGAAGGGTAGGTGTACATAGGGCAGTAGGTAGTATAGAGAAGGGTAGGTGTACATAGGGCAGTAGGTAGTATAGAGAATGGTAGGTGTACATAGGGCAGTAGGTAGTATAGAGAAGGGTAGGTGTACATAGGGCAGTAGGTAGTATAGAGAAGGGTAGGTGTCTATAGGATAGTAGGTAGTATAGAGAAGGGTAGGTGTACATAGGGCAGTAGGTAGTATAGAGAAGGTTAGGTGCCCATAGGATAGTAGGTAGTATAGAGAAGGGTAGGTGTACATAGGGCAGTAGGTAGTATAGAGAAGGGTAGGTGTCTATAGGATAGTAGGTAGTATAGAGAAGGGTAGGTGTCCATAGGATAGTAGGTAGTATAGAGAAGGGTAGGTGTCCATAGGATAGTAGGTAGTATAGAGAAGGGTAGGTGTCCATAGGATAGTAGGTAGTATAGAGAAGGGTAGGTGTACATTGGGCAGTAGGTAGTATAGAGAAGGGTAGGTGTCCATAGGATAGTAGGTAGTATAGAGAAGGGTAGGTGTCCATAGGATAGTAGGTAGTATAGAGAAGGGTAGGTGCCCATAGGATAGTAGGTAGTATAGAGAAGGGTAGGTGCCCATAGGATAGTAGGTAGTATAGAGAAGGGTAGGTGCCCATAGGATAGTAGGTAGTATAGAGAAGGGTAGGTGTCTGTAGGATAGTAGGTAGTATAGAGAAGGGTAGGTGTCCATAGGATAGTAGGTAGTATAGAGAAGGGTAGGTGTACATAGGATAGTAGGTAGTATAGAGAAGGGTAGGTGCCCATAGGATAGTAGGTAGTATAGAGAAGGGTAGGTGCCCATAGGATAGTAGGTAGTATAGAGAAGGGTAGGTGTACATAGGGCAGTAGGTAGTATAGAGAAGGGTAGGTGTACATAGGATAGTAGGTAGTATAGAGAAGGGTAGGTGCCCATAGGATAGTAGGTAGTATTGAGAAGGGTAGGTGTACATAGGGCAGTAGGTAGTATAGAGAAGGGTAGGTGTACATAGGGCAGTAGGTAGTATAGAGAAGGGTAGGTGTACATAGGGCAGTAGGTAGTATAGAGAAGGGTAGGTGTCCATAGGATAGTAGGTAGTATAGAGAAGGGTAGGTGCCCATAGGATAGTAGGTAGTATAGAGAAGGGTAGGTGTCCATAGGATAGTAGGTAGTATAGAGAAGGGTAGGTGTACATAGGGCAGTAGGTAGTATAGAGAAGGGTAGGTGTACATAGGGCAGTAGGTAGTATAGAGAAGGGTAGGTGTACATAGGATAGTAGGTAGTATAGAGAAGGGTAGGTGTCCATAGGATAGTAGGTAGTATAGAGAAGGGTAGGTGCCCATAGGATAGTAGGTAGTATAGAGAAGGGTAGGTGCCCATAGGATAGTAGGTAGTATAGAGAAGGGTAGGTGCCCATAGGATAGTAGGTAGTATAGAGAAGGGTAGGTGCCCATAGGATAGTAGGTAGTATAGAGAAGGGTAGGTGCCCATAGGATAGTAGGTAGTATAGAGAAGGGTAGGTGTACATAGGGCAGTAGGTAGTATAGAGAAGGGTAGGTGTACATAGGATAGTAGGTAGTATAGAGAAGGGTAGGTGTCCATAGGATAGTAGGTAGTATAGAGAAGGGTAGGTGCCCATAGGATAGTAGGTAGTATAGAGAAGGGTAGGTGTCCATAGGGCAGTAGGTAGTATAGAGAAGGGTAGGTGACCATAGGATAGTAGGTAGTATAGAGAAGGGTAGGTGTCCATAGGATAGTAGGTAGTATAGAGAAGGGTAGGTGCCCATAGGATAGTAGGTAGTATAGAGAAGGGTAGGTGTCCATAGGATAGTAGGTAGTATAGAGAAGGGTAGGTGCCCATAGGATAGTAGGTAGTATAGAGAAGGGTAGGTGCCCATAGGATAGTAGGTAGTATAGAGAAGGGTAGGTGTCCATAGGATAGTAGGTAGTATAGAGAAGGGTAGGTGTACATAGGGCAGTAGGTAGTATAGAGAAGGGTAGGTGTACATAGGATAGTAGGTAGTATAGAGAAGGGTAGGTGTCCATAGGATAGTAGGTAGTATAGAGAAGGGTAGGTGCCCATAGGATAGTAGGTAGTATAGAGAAGGGTAGGTTTCCATAGGGCAGTAGGTAGTATAGAGAAGGGTAGGTGACCATAGGATAGTAGGTAGTATAGAGAAGGGTAGGTGCCCATAGGATAGTAGGTAGTATAGAGAAGGGTAGGTGTCCATAGGATAGTAGGTAGTATAGAGAAGGGTAGGTGCCCATAGGATAGTAGGTAGTATAGAGAAGGGTAGGTGCCCATAGGATAGTAGGTAGTATAGAGAAGGGTAGGTGCCAATAGGATAGTAGGTAGTATAGAGAAGGGTAGGTGTCCATAGGATAGTAGGTAGTATAGAGAAGGGTAGGTGTACATAGGGCAGTAGGTAGTATAGAGAAGGGTAGGTGCCCATAGGATAGTAGGTAGTATAGAGAAGGGTAGGTGTACATAGGGCAGTAGGTAGTATAGAGAAGGGTAGGTGTCCATAGGATAGTAGGTAGTATAGAGAAGGGTAGGTGTACATAGGGCAGTAGGTAGTATAGAGAAGGGTAGGTGCCCATAGGATAGTAGGTAGTATAGAGAAGGGTAGGTGCCCACAGGATAGTAGGTAGTATAGAGAAGGGTAGGTGTCCATAGGATAGTAGGTAGTATAGAGAAGGGTAGGTGCCCACAGGATAGTAGGTAGTATAGAGAAGGGTAGGTGTCCATAGGATAGTAGGTAGTATAGAGAAGGGTAGGTGTACATAGGATAGTAGGTAGTATAGAGAAGGGTAGGTGTACATAGGATAGTAGGTAGTATAGAGAAGGGTAGGTGCCCATAGGATAGTAGGTAGTATAGAGAAGGGTAGGTGTCCATAGGATAGTAGGTAGTATAGAGAAGGGTAGGTGCCCATAGGATAGTAGGTAGTATAGAGAAGGGTAGGTGCCCATAGGATAGTAGGTAGTATAGAGAAGGGTAGGTGTCTATAGGATAGTAGATAGTATAAAGAAGGGTAGGTGTCTATAGGATAGTAGACAGTATAGAGAAGGGTAGGTGCCCATAGGATAGTAGGTAGTATAGAGAAGGGTAGGTGCCCACAGGATAGTAGGTAGTATAGAGAAGGGTAGGTGTCCATAGGATAGTAGGTAGTATAGAGAAGGGTAGGTGCCCACAGGATAGTAGGTAGTATAGAGAAGGGTAGGTGCCCATAGGATAGTAGGTAGTATAGAGAAGGGTAGGTGCCCATAGGATAGTAGGTAGTATAGAGAAGGGTAGGTGTCTATAGGATAGTAGATAGTATAAAGAAGGGTAGGTGTCTATAGGATAGTAGACAGTATAGAGAAGGGTAGGTGCCCATAGGATAGTAGGTAGTATAGAGAAGGGTAGGTGTACATAGGATAGTAGGTAGTATAGAGAAGGGTAGGTGCCCATAGGATAGTAGGTAGTATAGAGAAGGGTAGGTGCCCATAGGATAGTAGGTAGTATAGAGAAGGGTAGGTGCCCATAGGATAGTAGGTAGTATAGAGAAGGGTAGGTGCCCATAGGATAGTAGGTAGTATAGAGAAGGGTAGGTGTCCATAGGATAGTAGGTAGTATAGAGAAGGGTAGGTGCCCATAGGATAGTAGGTAGTATAGAGAAGGGTAGGTGTCCATAGGATAGTAGGTAGTATAGAGAAGGGTAGGTGCCCATAGGATAGTAGGTAGTATAGAGAAGGGTAGGTGACCATAGGATAGTAGGTAGTATAGAGAAGGGTAGGTGTCCATAGGATAGTAGGTAGTATAGAGAAGGGTAGGTGTACATAGGATAGTAGGTAGTATAGAGAAGGGTAGGTGTACATAGGATAGTAGGTAGTATAGAGAAGGGTAGGTGTACATAGGATAGTAGGTAGTATAGAGAAGGGTAGGTGTCCATAGGATAGTAGGTAGTATAGAGAAGGGTAGGTGTCCATAGGATAGTAGGTAGTATAGAGAAGGGTAGGTGCCCATAGGATAGTAGGTAGTATAGAGAAGGGTAGGTGCCCATAGGATAGTAGGTAGTATAGAGAAGGGTAGGTGCCCATAGGATAGTAGGTAGTATAGAGAAGGGTAGGTGTCCATAGGATAGTAGGTAGTATAGAGAAGGGTAGGTGCCCATAGGATAGTAGGTAGTATAGAGAAGGGTAGGTGCCCATAGGATAGTAGGTAGTATAGAGAAGGGTAGGTGCCCATAGGATAGTAGGTAGTATAGAGAAGGGTAGGTGTCCATAGGATAGTAGGTAGTATAGAGAAGGGTAGGTGCCCATAGGATAGTAGGTAGTATAGAGAAGGGTAGGTGCCCATAGGATAGTAGGTAGTATAGAGAAGGGTAGGTGCCAATAGGATAGTAGGTAGTATAGAGAAGGGTAGGTGTCCATAGGATAGTAGGTAGTATAGAGAAGGGTAGGTGCCCATAGGATAGTAGGTAGTATAGAGAAGGGTAGGTGTCCATAGGATAGTAGGTAGTATAGAGAAGGGTAGGTGCCCATAGGATAGTAGGTAGTATAGAGAAGGGTAGGTGCCCATAGGATATTAGGTAGTATAGAGAAGGGTAGGTGTCCATAGGATAGTAGGTAGTATAGAGAAGGGTAGGTGTACATAGGGCAGTAGGTAGTATACAGAAGGGTAGGTGCCCATAGGATAGTAGGTAGTATAGAGAAGGGTAGGTGTACATAGGGCAGTAGGTAGTATAGAGAAGGGTAGGTGTCCATAGGATAGTAGGTAGTATAGAGAAGGGTAGGTGTACATAGGGCAGTAGGTAGTATAGAGAAGGGTAGGTGCCCATAGGATAGTAGGTAGTATAGAGAAGGGTAGGTGCCCATAGGATAGTAGGTAGTATAGAGAAGGGTAGGTGTCCATAGGATAGTAGGTAGTATAGAGAAGGGTAGGTGCCCATAGGATAGTAGGTAGTATAGAGAAGGGTAGGTGCCCATAGGATAGTAGGTAGTATAGAGAAGGGTAGGTGCCCATAGGATAGTAGGTAGTATAGAGAAGGGTAGGTGTCCATTGGATAGTAGGTAGTATAGAGAAGGGTAGGTGTCCATAAGATAGTAGGTAGTATAGAGAAGGGTAGGTGTCTATAGGATAGTAGGTAGTATAGAGAAGGGTAGGTGCCCATAGGATAGTAGGTAGTATAGAGAAGGGTAGGTGTACATAGGGCAGTAGGTAGTATAGAGAAGGGTAGGTGCCCATAGGATAGTAGGTAGTATAGAGAAGGGTAGGCGTCCATAGGATAGTAGGTAGTATAGAGAAGGGTAGGTGCCCATAGGATAGTAGGTAGTATAGAGAAGGGTAGGTGTCCATAGGATAGTAGGTAGTATAGAGAAGGGTAGGTGTACATAGGATAGTAGGTAGTATAGAGAAGGGTAGGCGTCCATAGGATAGTAGGTAGTATAGAGAAGGGTAGGTGCCCATAGGATAGTAGGTAGTATAGAGAAGGGTAGGTGTCTATAGGATAGTAGGTAGTATAGAGAAGGGTAGGTGACCATAGGATAGTAGGTAGTATAGAGAAGGGTAGGTGTACATAGGGCAGTAGGTAGTATAGAGAAGGGTAGGTGCCCATAGGATAGTAGGTAGTATAGAGAAGGGTAGGCGTCCATAGGATAGTAGGTAGTATAGAGAAGGGTAGGTGCCCATAGGATAGTAGGTAGTATAGAGAAGGGTAGGTGTCCATAGGATAGTAGGTAGTATAGAGAAGGGTAGGTGTACATAGGATAGTAGGTAGTATAGAGAAGGGTAGGTGTACATAGGATAGTAGGTAGTATAGAGAAGGGTAGGTGCCCATAGGATAGTAGGTAGTATAGAGAAGGGTAGGTGTACATAGGATAGTAGGTAGTATAGAGAAGGGTAGGTGTACATTGGATAGTAGGTAGTATAGAGAAGGGTAGGTGTCCATAGGATAGTAGGTAGTATAGAGAAGGGTAGGTGCCCATAGGATAGTAGGTAGTATAGAGAAGGGTAGGTGCCCATAGGATAGTAGGTAGTATAGAGAAGGGTAGGTGTACATAGGATAGTATGTAGTATAGAGAAGGGTAGGTGTACATAGGGCAGTAGGTAGTATAGAGAAGGGTAGGTGTCTATAGGATAGTAGGTAGTATAGAGAAGGGTAGGTGTACATAGGGCAGTAGGTAGTATAGAGAAGGGTAGGTGCCCATAGGATAGTAGGTAGTATAGAGAAGGGTAGGTGTACATAGGGCAGTAGGTAGTATAGAGAAGGGTAGGTGTCTATAGGATAGTAGGTAGTATAGAGAAGGGTAGGTGTCCATAGGATAGTAGGTAGTATAGAGAAGGGTAGGTGTCCATAGGATAGTAGGTAGTATAGAGAAGGGTAGGTGTCCATAGGATAGTAGGTAGTATAGAGAAGGGTAGGTGTACATTGGGCAGTAGGTAGTATAGAGAAGGGTAGGTGTCCATAGGATAGTAGGTAGTATAGAGAAGGGTAGGTGTCCATAGGATAGTAGGTAGTATAGAGAAGGGTAGGTGCCCATAGGATAGTAGGTAGTATAGAGAAGGGTAGGTGCCCATAGGATAGTAGGTAGTATAGAGAAGGGTAGGTGCCCATAGGATAGTAGGTAGTATAGAGAAGGGTAGGTGTCTGTAGGATAGTAGGTAGTATAGAGAAGGGTAGGTGTCCATAGGATAGTAGGTAGTATAGAGAAGGGTAGGTGTACATAGGATAGTAGGTAGTATAGAGAAGGGTAGGTGCCCATAGGATAGTAGGTAGTATAGAGAAGGGTAGGTGCCCATAGGATAGTAGGTAGTATAGAGAAGGGTAGGTGTACATAGGGCAGTAGGTAGTATAGAGAAGGGTAGGTGTACATAGGATAGTAGGTAGTATAGAGAAGGGTAGGTGCCCATAGGATAGTAGGTAGTATAGAGAAGGGTAGGTGTCCATAGGATAGTAGGTAGTATAGAGAAGGGTAGGTGTACATAGGGCAGTAGGTAGTATAGAGAAGGGTAGGTGTACATAGGGCAGTAGGTAGTATAGAGAAGGGTAGGTGTACATAGGATAGTAGGTAGTATAGAGAAGGGTAGGTGTCCATAGGATAGTAGGTAGTATAGAGAAGGGTAGGTGCCCATAGGATAGTAGGTAGTATAGAGAAGGGTAGGTGCCCATAGGATAGTAGGTAGTATAGAGAAGGGTAGGTGCCCATAGGATAGTAGGTAGTATAGAGAAGGGTAGGTGCCCATAGGATAGTAGGTAGTATAGAGAAGGGTAGGTGCCCATAGGATAGTAGGTAGTATAGAGAAGGGTAGGTGTACATAGGGCAGTAGGTAGTATAGAGAAGGGTAGGTGTACATAGGATAGTAGGTAGTATAGAGAAGGGTAGGTGTCCATAGGATAGTAGGTAGTATAGAGAAGGGTAGGTGCCCATAGGATAGTAGGTAGTATAGAGAAGGGTAGGTGTCCATAGGGCAGTAGGTAGTATAGAGAAGGGTAGGTGACCATAGGATAGTAGGTAGTATAGAGAAGGGTAGGTGTCCATAGGATAGTAGGTAGTATAGAGAAGGGTAGGTGCCCATAGGATAGTAGGTAGTATAGAGAAGGGTAGGTGCCCATAGGATAGTAGGTAGTATAGAGAAGGGTAGGTGTCCATAGGATAGTAGGTAGTATAGAGAAGGGTAGGTGTACATAGGGCAGTAGGTAGTATAGAGAAGGGTAGGTGTACATAGGATAGTAGGTAGTATAGAGAAGGGTAGGTGTCCATAGGATAGTAGGTAGTATAGAGAAGGGTAGGTGCCCATAGGATAGTAGGTAGTATAGAGAAGGGTAGGTTTCCATAGGGCAGTAGGTAGTATAGAGAAGGGTAGGTGACCATAGGATAGTAGGTAGTATAGAGAAGGGTAGGTGCCCATAGGATAGTAGGTAGTATAGAGAAGGGTAGGTGTCCATAGGATAGTAGGTAGTATAGAGAAGGGTAGGTGCCCATAGGATAGTAGGTAGTATAGAGAAGGGTAGGTGCCCATAGGATAGTAGGTAGTATAGAGAAGGGTAGGTGCCAATAGGATAGTAGGTAGTATAGAGAAGGGTAGGTGTCCATAGGATAGTAGGTAGTATAGAGAAGGGTAGGTGTACATAGGGCAGTAGGTAGTATAGAGAAGGGTAGGTGCCCATAGGATAGTAGGTAGTATAGAGAAGGGTAGGTGTACATAGGGCAGTAGGTAGTATAGAGAAGGGTAGGTGTCCATAGGATAGTAGGTAGTATAGAGAAGGGTAGGTGTACATAGGGCAGTAGGTAGTATAGAGAAGGGTAGGTGCCCATAGGATAGTAGGTAGTATAGAGAAGGGTAGGTGCCCACAGGATAGTAGGTAGTATAGAGAAGGGTAGGTGTCCATAGGATAGTAGGTAGTATAGAGAAGGGTAGGTGCCCACAGGATAGTAGGTAGTATAGAGAAGGGTAGGTGCCCATAGGATAGTAGGTAGTATAGAGAAGGGTAGGTGCCCATAGGATAGTAGGTAGTATAGAGAAGGGTAGGTGTCTATAGGATAGTAGATAGTATAAAGAAGGGTAGGTGTCTATAGGATAGTAGGTAGTATAGAGAAGGGTAGGTGTACATAGGATAGTAGGTAGTATAGAGAAGGGTAGGTGCCCATAGGATAGTAGGTAGTATAGAGAAGGGTAGGTGTACATAGGATAGTAGGTAGTATAGAGAAGGGTAGGTGCCCATAGGATAGTAGGTAGTATAGAGAAGGGTAGGTGCCCATAGGATAGTAGGTAGTATAGAGAAGGGTAGGTGCCCATAGGATAGTAGGTAGTATAGAGAAGGGTAGGTGCCCATAGGATAGTAGGTAGTATAGAGAAGGGTAGGTGTCCATAGGATAGTAGGTAGTATAGAGAAGGGTAGGTGCCCATAGGATAGTAGGTAGTATAGAGAAGGGTAGGTGTCCATAGGATAGTAGGTAGTATAGAGAAGGGTAGGTGTTCATAGGATAGTAGGTAGTATAGAGAAGGGTAGGTGCCCATAGGATAGTAGGTAGTATAGAGAAGGGTAGGTGCCCATAGGATAGTAGGTAGTATAGAGAAGGGTAGGTGCCCACAGGATAGTAGGTAGTATAGAGAAGGGTAGGTGTCCATAGGATAGTAGGTAGTATAGAGAAGGGTAGGTGCCCACAGGATAGTAGGTAGTATAGAGAAGGGTAGGTGCCCATAGGATAGTAGGTAGTATAGAGAAGGGTAGGTGCCCATAGGATAGTAGGTAGTATAGAGAAGGGTAGGTGTCTATAGGATAGTAGATAGTATAAAGAAGGGTAGGTGTCTATAGGATAGTAGACAGTATAGAGAAGGGTAGGTGCCCATAGGATAGTAGGTAGTATAGAGAAGGGTAGGTGTCCATAGGATAGTAGGTAGTATAGAGAAGGGTAGGTGCCCATAGGATAGTAGGTAGTATAGAGAAGGGTAGGTGACCATAGGATAGTAGGTAGTATAGAGAAGGGTAGGTGTCCATAGGATAGTAGGTAGTATAGAGAAGGGTAGGTGTACATAGGATAGTAGGTAGTATAGAGAAGGGTAGGTGTACATAGGATAGTAGGTAGTATAGAGAAGGGTAGGTGTCCATAGGATAGTAGGTAGTATAGAGAAGGGTAGGTGTCCATAGGATAGTAGGTAGTATAGAGAAGGGTAGGTGCCCATAGGATAGTAGGTAGTATAGAGAAGGGTAGGTGCCCATAGGATAGTAGGTAGTATAGAGAAGGGTAGGTGCCCATAGGATAGTAGGTAGTATAGAGAAGGGTAGGTGTCCATAGGATAGTAGGTAGTATAGAGAAGGGTAGGTGCCCATAGGATAGTAGGTAGTATAGAGAAGGGTAGGTGCCCATAGGATAGTAGGTAGTATAGAGAAGGGTAGGTGCCCATAGGATAGTAGGTAGTATAGAGAAGGGTAGGTGTCCATAGGATAGTAGGTAGTATAGAGAAGGGTAGGTGCCCATAGGATAGTAGGTAGTATAGAGAAGGGTAGGTGCCCATAGGATAGTAGGTAGTATAGAGAAGGGTAGGTGCCAATAGGATAGTAGGTAGTATAGAGAAGGGTAGGTGTCCATAGGATAGTAGGTAGTATAGAGAAGGGTAGGTGCCCATAGGATAGTAGGTAGTATAGAGAAGGGTAGGTGCCCATAGGATAGTAGGTAGTATAGAGAAGGGTAGGTGCCCATAGGATAGTAGGTAGTATAGAGAAGGGTAGGTGTCCATAGGATAGTAGGTAGTATAGAGAAGGGTAGGTGCCCATAGGATAGTAGGTAGTATAGAGAAGGGTAGGTACCCATAGGATAGTAGGTAGTATAGAGAAGGGTAGGTGCCCATAGGATAGTAGGTAGTATAGAGAAGGGTAGGTGTCCATAGGTTAGTAGGTAGTATAGAGAAGGGTAGGTGCCCATAGGATAGTAGGTAGTATAGAGAAGGGTAGGTGTCCATAGGATAGTAGGTAGTATAGAGAAGGGTAGGTGCCCATAGGATAGTAGGTAGTATAGAGAAGGGTAGGTGACCATAGGATAGTAGGTAGTATAGAGAAGGGTAGGTGTCCATAGGATAGTAGGTAGTATAGAGAAGGGTAGGTGTACATAGGATAGTAGGTAGTATAGAGAAGGGTAGGTGTACATAGGATAGTAGGTAGTATAGAGAAGGGTAGGTGTCCATAGGATAGTAGGTAGTATAGAGAAGGGTAGGTGCCCATAGGATAGTAGGTAGTATAGAGAAGGGTAGGTGCCCATAGGATAGTAGGTAGTATAGAGAAGGGTAGGTGCCCATAGGATAGTAGGTAGTATAGAGAAGGGTAGGTGTCCATAGGATAGTAGGTAGTATAGAGAAGGGTAGGTGCCCATAGGATAGTAGGTAGTATAGAGAAGGGTAGGTGCCCATAGGATAGTAGGTAGTATAGAGAAGGGTAGGTGCCCATAGGATAGTAGGTAGTATAGAGAAGGGTAGGTGTCCATAGGATAGTAGGTAGTATAGAGAAGGGTAGGTGCCCATAGGATAGTAGGTAGTATAGAGAAGGGTAGGTGCCCATAGGATAGTAGGTAGTATAGAGAAGGGTAGGTGCCCATAGGATAGTAGGTAGTATAGAGAAGGGTAGGTGCCAATAGGATAGTAGGTAGTATAGAGAAGGGTAGGTGTCCATAGGATAGTAGGTAGTATAGAGAAGGGTAGGTGCCCATAGGATAGTAGGTAGTATAGAGAAGGGTAGGTGTCCATAGGATAGTAGGTAGTATAGAGAAGGGTAGGTGCCCATAGGATAGTAGGTAGTATAGAGAAGG
Source organism: Rana muscosa (assembly GCA_029206835.1). NCBI lineage: Eukaryota > Metazoa > Chordata > Amphibia > Anura > Ranidae > Rana > Rana muscosa. Next base: position 296,633,733 of record CM055119.1, read on the forward strand.
GTAGGTGCCCATAGGATAGTAGGTAGTATAGAGAAGGGTAGGTGTCCATAGGATAGTAGGTAGTATAGAGAAGGGTAGGTGTACATAGGGCAGTAGGTAGTATAGAGAAGGGTAGGTGCCCATAGGATAGTAGGTAGTATAGAGAAGGGTAGGTGTACATAGGGCAGTAGGTAGTATAGAGAAGGGTAGGTGTCCATAGGATAGTAGGTAGTATAGAGAAGGGTAGGTGTACATAGGGCAGTAGGTAGTATAGAGAAGGGTAGGTGCCCATAGGATAGTAGGTAGTATAGAGAAGGGTAGGTGCCCATAGGATAGTAGGTAGTATAGAGAAGGGTAGGTGTCCATAGGATAGTAGGTAGTATAGAGAAGGGTAGGTGCCCATAGGATAGTAGGTAGTATAGAGAAGGGTAGGTGCCCATAGGATAGTAGGTAGTATAGAGAAGGGTAGGTGCCCATAGGATAGTAGGTAGTATAGAGAAGGGTAGGTGTCCATTGGATAGTAGGTAGTATAGAGAAGGGTAGGTGTCCATAAGATAGTAGGTAGTATAGAGAAGGGTAGGTGTCTATAGGATAGTAGGTAGTATAGAGAAGGGTAGGTGCCCATAGGATAGTAGGTAGTATAGAGAAGGGTAGGTGTACATAGGGCAGTAGGTAGTATAGAGAAGGGTAGGTGCCCATAGGATAGTAGGTAGTATAGAGAAGGGTAGGTGTCCATAGGATAGTAGGTAGTATAGAGAAGGATAGGTGTACATAGGATAGTAGGTAGTATAGAGAAGGGTAGGTGTACATAGGATAGTAGGTAGTATAGAGAAGGGTAGGTGCCCATAGGATAGTAGGTAGTATAGAGAAGGGTAGGTGTACATAGGATAGTAGGTAGTATAGAGAAGGGTAGGTGTACATTGGATAGTAGGTAGTATAGAGAAGGGTAGGTGTCCATAGGATAGTAGGTAGTATAGAGAAGGGTAGGTGCCCATAGGATAGTAGGTAGTATAGAGAAGGGTAGGTGCCCATAGGATAGTAGGTAGTATAGAGAAGGGTAGGTGTACATAGGATAGTATGTAGTATAGAGAAGGGTAGGTGCCCATAGGATAGTAGGTAGTATAGAGAAGGGTAGGTGCCCATAGGATAGTAGGTAGTATAGAGAAGGGTAGGTGTACATAGGGCAGTAGGTAGTATAGAGAAGGGTAGGTGTACATAGGGCAGTAGGTAGTATAGAGAATGGTAGGTGTACATAGGGCAGTAGGTAGTATAGAGAAGGGTAGGTGTACATAGGGCAGTAGGTAGTATAGAGAAGGGTAGGTGTCTATAGGATAGTAGGTAGTATAGAGAAGGGTAGGTGTACATAGGGCAGTAGGTAGTATAGAGAAGGGTAGGTGCCCATAGGATAGTAGGTAGTATAGAGAAGGGTAGGTGTACATAGGGCAGTAGGTAGTATAGAGAAGGGTAGGTGTCTATAGGATAGTAGGTAGTATAGAGAAGGGTAGGTGTCCATAGGATAGTAGGTAGTATAGAGAAGGGTAGGTGTCCATAGGATAGTAGGTAGTATAGAGAAGGGTAGGTGTCCATAGGATAGTAGGTAGTATAGAGAAGGGTAGGTGTACATTGGGCAGTAGGTAGTATAGAGAAGGGTAGGTGTCCATAGGATAGTAGGTAGTATAGAGAAGGGTAGGTGTCCATAGGATAGTAGGTAGTATAGAGAAGGGTAGGTGCCCATAGGATAGTAGGTAGTATAGAGAAGGGTAGGTGCCCATAGGATAGTAGGTAGTATAGAGAAGGGTAGGTGCCCATAGGATAGTAGGTAGTATAGAGAAGGGTAGGTGTCTGTAGGATAGTAGGTAGTATAGAGAAGGGTAGGTGTCCATAGGATAGTAGGTAGTATAGAGAAGGGTAGGTGTACATAGGATAGTAGGTAGTATAGAGAAGGGTAGGTGCCCATAGGATAGTAGGTAGTATAGAGAAGGGTAGGTGCCCATAGGATAGTAGGTAGTATAGAGAAGGGTAGGTGTACATAGGGCAGTAGGTAGTATAGAGAAGGGTAGGTGTACATAGGATAGTAGGTAGTATAGAGAAGGGTAGGTGCCCATAGGATAGTAGGTAGTATTGAGAAGGGTAGGTGTACATAGGGCAGTAGGTAGTATAGAGAAGGGTAGGTGTACATAGGGCAGTAGGTAGTATAGAGAAGGGTAGGTGTACATAGGGCAGTAGGTAGTATAGAGAAGGGTAGGTGTCCATAGGATAGTAGGTAGTATAGAGAAGGGTAGGTGCCCATAGGATAGTAGGTAGTATAGAGAAGGGTAGGTGTCCATAGGATAGTAGGTAGTATAGAGAAGGGTAGGTGTACATAGGGCAGTAGGTAGTATAGAGAAGGGTAGGTGTACATAGGGCAGTAGGTAGTATAGAGAAGGGTAGGTGTACATAGGATAGTAGGTAGTATAGAGAAGGGTAGGTGTACATAGGATAGTAGGTAGTATAGAGAAGGGTAGGTGTCCATAGGATAGTAGGTAGTATAGAGAAGGGTAGGTGCCCATAGGATAGTAGGTAGTATAGAGAAGGGTAGGTGCCCATAGGATAGTAGGTAGTATAGAGAAGGGTAGGTGCCCATAGGATAGTAGGTAGTATAGAGAAGGGTAGGTGCCCATAGGATAGTAGGTAGTATAGAGAAGGGTAGGTGCCCATAGGATAGTAGGTAGTATAGAGAAGGGTAGGTGTACATAGGGCAGTAGGTAGTATAGAGAAGGGTAGGTGTACATAGGATAGTAGGTAGTATAGAGAAGGGTAGGTGTCCATAGGATAGTAGGTAGTATAGAGAAGGGTAGGTGCCCATAGGATAGTAGGTAGTATAGAGAAGGGTAGGTGCCAATAGGATAGTAGGTAGTATAGAGAAGGGTAGGTGTCCATAGGATAGTAGGTAGTATAGAGAAGGGTAGGTGTACATAGGGCAGTAGGTAGTATAGAGAAGGGTAGGTGCCCATAGGATAGTAGGTAGTATAGAGAAGGGTAGGTGTACATAGGGCAGTAGGTAGTATAGAGAAGGGTAGGTGTCCATAGGATAGTAGGTAGTATAGAGAAGGGTAGGTGTACATAGGGCAGTAGGTAGTATAGAGAAGGGTAGGTGCCCATAGGATAGTAGGTAGTATAGAGAAGGGTAGGTGCCCACAGGATAGTAGGTAGTATAGAGAAGGGTAGGTGTCCATAGGATAGTAGGTAGTATAGAGAAGGGTAGGTGCCCACAGGATAGTAGGTAGTATAGAGAAGGGTAGGTGCCCATAGGATAGTAGGTAGTATAGAGAAGGGTAGGTGCCCATAGGATAGTAGGTAGTATAGAGAAGGGTAGGTGTCCATAGGATAGTAGGTAGTATAGAGAAGGGTAGGTGCCCATAGGATAGTAGGTAGTATAGAGAAGGGTAGGTGTCCATAGGATAGTAGGTAGTATAGAGAAGGGTAGGTGTTCATAGGATAGTAGGTAGTATAGAGAAGGGTAGGTGCCCATAGGATAGTAGGTAGTATAGAGAAGGGTAGGTGCCCATAGGATAGTAGGTAGTATAGAGAAGGGTAGGTGCCCACAGGATAGTAGGTAGTATAGAGAAGGGTAGGTGTCCATAGGATAGTAGGTAGTATAGAGAAGGGTAGGTGCCCACAGGATAGTAGGTAGTATAGAGAAGGGTAGGTGCCCATAGGATAGTAGGTAGTATAGAGAAGGGTAGGTGCCCATAGGATAGTAGGTAGTATAGAGAAGGGTAGGTGTCTATAGGATAGTAGATAGTATAAAGAAGGGTAGGTGTCTATAGGATAGTAGACAGTATAGAGAAGGGTAGGTGCCCATAGGATAGTAGGTAGTATAGAGAAGGGTAGGTGTCCATAGGATAGTAGGTAGTATAGAGAAGGGTAGGTGCCCATAGGATAGTAGGTAGTATAGAGAAGGGTAGGTGACCATAGGATAGTAGGTAGTATAGAGAAGGGTAGGTGTCCATAGGATAGTAGGTAGTATAGAGAAGGGTAGGTGTACATAGGATAGTAGGTAGTATAGAGAAGGGTAGGTGTACATAGGATAGTAGGTAGTATAGAGAAGGGTAGGTGTCCATAGGATAGTAGGTAGTATAGAGAAGGGTAGGTGTCCATAGGATAGTAGGTAGTATAGAGAAGGGTAGGTGCCCATAGGATAGTAGGTAGTATAGAGAAGGGTAGGTGCCCATAGGATAGTAGGTAGTATAGAGAAGGGTAGGTGCCCATAGGATAGTAGGTAGTATAGAGAAGGGTAGGTGTCCATAGGATAGTAGGTAGTATAGAGAAGGGTAGGTGCCCATAGGATAGTAGGTAGTATAGAGAAGGGTAGGTGCCCATAGGATAGTAGGTAGTATAGAGAAGGGTAGGTGCCCATAGGATAGTAGGTAGTATAGAGAAGGGTAGGTGTCCATAGGATAGTAGGTAGTATAGAGAAGGGTAGGTGCCCATAGGATAGTAGGTAGTATAGAGAAGGGTAGGTGCCCATAGGATAGTAGGTAGTATAGAGAAGGGTAGGTGCCAATAGGATAGTAGGTAGTATAGAGAAGGGTAGGTGTCCATAGGATAGTAGGTAGTATAGAGAAGGGTAGGTGCCCATAGGATAGTAGGTAGTATAGAGAAGGGTAGGTGCCCATAGGATAGTAGGTAGTATAGAGAAGGGTAGGTGCCCATAGGATAGTAGGTAGTATAGAGAAGGGTAGGTGTCCATAGGATAGTAGGTAGTATAGAGAAGGGTAGGTGCCCATAGGATAGTAGGTAGTATAGAGAAGGGTAGGTGCCCATAGGATAGTAGGTAGTATAGAGAAGGGTAGGTGCCCATAGGATAGTAGGTAGTATAGAGAAGGGTAGGTGTCCATAGGATAGTAGGTAGTATAGAGAAGGGTAGGTGCCCATAGGATAGTAGGTAGTATAGAGAAGGGTAGGTGTCCATAGGATAGTAGGTAGTATAGAGAAGGGTAGGTGCCCATAGGATAGTAGGTAGTATAGAGAAGGGTAGGTGACCATAGGATAGTAGGTAGTATAGAGAAGGGTAGGTGTCCATAGGATAGTAGGTAGTATAGAGAAGGGTAGGTGTACATAGGATAGTAGGTAGTATAGAGAAGGGTAGGTGTACATAGGATAGTAGGTAGTATAGAGAAGGGTAGGTGTCCATAGGATAGTAGGTAGTATAGAGAAGGGTAGGTGCCCATAGGATAGTAGGTAGTATAGAGAAGGGTAGGTGCCCATAGGATAGTAGGTAGTATAGAGAAGGGTAGGTGCCCATAGGATAGTAGGTAGTATAGAGAAGGGTAGGTGTCCATAGGATAGTAGGTAGTATAGAGAAGGGTAGGTGCCCATAGGATAGTAGGTAGTATAGAGAAGGGTAGGTGCCCATAGGATAGTAGGTAGTATAGAGAAGGGTAGGTGCCCATAGGATAGTAGGTAGTACAGAGAAGGGTAGGTGTCCATAGGATAGTAGGTAGTATAGAGAAGGGTAGGTGCCCATAGGATAGTAGGTAGTATAGAGAAGGGTAGGTGCCCATAGGATAGTAGGTAGTATAGAGAAGGGTAGGTGCCAATAGGATAGTAGGTAGTATAGAGAAGGGTAGGTGTCCATAGGATAGTAGGTAGTATAGAGAAGGGTAGGTGCCCATAGGATAGTAGGTAGTATAGAGAAGGGTAGGTGTCCATAGGATAGTAGGTAGTATAGAGAAGGGTAGGTGCCCATAGGATAGTAGGTAGTATAGAGAAGGGTAGGTGCCCATAGGATAGTAGGTAGTATAGAGAAGGGTAGGTGTCCATAGGATAGTAGGTAGTATAGAGAAGGGTAGGTGTACATAGGGCAGTAGGTAGTATAGAGAAGGGTAGGTGCCCATAGGATAGTAGGTAGTATAGAGAAGGGTAGGTGTACATAGGGCAGTAGGTAGTATAGAGAAGGGTAGGTGTCCATAGGATAGTAGGTAGTATAGAGAAGGGTAGGTGTACATAGGGCAGTAGGTAGTATAGAGAAGGGTAGGTGCCCATAGGATAGTAGGTAGTATAGAGAAGGGTAGGTGCCCATAGGATAGTAGGTAGTATAGAGAAGGGTAGGTGTCCATAGGATAGTAGGTAGTATAGAGAAGGGTAGGTGCCCATAGGATAGTAGGTAGTATAGAGAAGGGTAGGTGCCCATAGGATAGTAGGTAGTATAGAGAAGGGTAGGTGCCCATAGGATAGTAGGTAGTATAGAGAAGGGTAGGTGTCCATTGGATAGTAGGTAGTATAGAGAAGGGTAGGTGTCCATAAGATAGTAGGTAGTATAGAGAAGGGTAGGTGTCTATAGGATAGTAGGTAGTATAGAGAAGGGTAGGTGCCCATAGGATAGTAGGTAGTATAGAGAAGGGTAGGTGTACATAGGGCAGTAGGTAGTATAGAGAAGGGTAGGTGCCCATAGGATAGTAGGTAGTATAGAGAAGGGTAGGTGTCCATAGGATAGTAGGTAGTATAGAGAAGGGTAGGTGTACATAGGATAGTAGGTAGTATAGAGAAGGGTAGGTGTACATAGGATAGTAGGTAGTATAGAGAAGGGTAGGTGCCCATAGGATAGTAGGTAGTATAGAGAAGGGTAGGTGTACATAGGATAGTAGGTAGTATAGAGAAGGGTAGGTGTACATTGGATAGTAGGTAGTATAGAGAAGGGTAGGTGTCCATAGGATAGTAGGTAGTATAGAGAAGGGTAGGTGCCCATAGGATAGTAGGTAGTATAGAGAAGGGTAGGTGCCCATAGGATAGTAGGTAGTATAGAGAAGGGTAGGTGTACATAGGATAGTATGTAGTATAGAGAAGGGTAGGTGCCCATAGGATAGTAGGTAGTATAGAGAAGGGTAGGTGCCCATAGGATAGTAGGTAGTATAGAGAAGGGTAGGTGTACATAGGGCAGTAGGTAGTATAGAGAAGGGTAGGTGTACATAGGGCAGTAGGTAGTATAGAGAATGGTAGGTGTACATAGGGCAGTAGGTAGTATAGAGAAGGGTAGGTGTACATAGGGCAGTAGGTAGTATAGAGAAGGGTAGGTGTCTATAGGATAGTAGGTAGTATAGAGAAGGGTAGGTGTACATAGGGCAGTAGGTAGTATAGAGAAGGGTAGGTGCCCATAGGATAGTAGGTAGTATAGAGAAGGGTAGGTGTACATAGGGCAGTAGGTAGTATAGAGAAGGGTAGGTGTCTATAGGATAGTAGGTAGTATAGAGAAGGGTAGGTGTCCATAGGATAGTAGGTAGTATAGAGAAGGGTAGGTGTCCATAGGATAGTAGGTAGTATAGAGAAGGGTAGGTGTCCATAGGATAGTAGGTAGTATAGAGAAGGGTAGGTGTACATTGGGCAGTAGGTAGTATAGAGAAGGGTAGGTGTCCATAGGATAGTAGGTAGTATAGAGAAGGGTAGGTGTCCATAGGATAGTAGGTAGTATAGAGAAGGGTAGGTGCCCATAGGGCAGTAGGTAGTATAGAGAAGGGTAGGTGTCCATAGGATAGTAGGTAGTATAGAGAAGGGTAGGTGCCCATAGGATAGTAGGTAGTATAGAGAAGGGTAGGTGTCCATAGGATAGTAGGTAGTATAGAGAAGGGTAGGTGTACATAGGGCAGTAGGTAGTATAGAGAAGGGTAGGTGTACATAGGGCAGTAGGTAGTATAGAGAAGGGTAGGTGTACATAGGATAGTAGGTAGTATAGAGAAGGGTAGGTGTCCATAGGATAGTAGGTAGTATAGAGAAGGGTAGGTGCCCATAGGATAGTAGGTAGTATAGAGAAGGGTAGGTGCCCATAGGATAGTAGGTAGTATAGAGAAGGGTAGGTGCCCATAGGATAGTAGGTAGTATAGAGAAGGGTAGGTGCCCATAGGATAGTAGGTAGTATAGAGAAGGGTAGGTGCCCATAGGATAGTAGGTAGTATAGAGAAGGGTAGGTGTACATAGGGCAGTAGGTAGTATAGAGAAGGGTAGGTGTACATAGGATAGTAGGTAGTATAGAGAAGGGTAGGTGTCCATAGGATAGTAGGTAGTATAGAGAAGGGTAGGTGCCCATAGGATAGTAGGTAGTATAGAGAAGGGTAGGTGTCCATAGGGCAGTAGGTAGTATAGAGAAGGGTAGGTGACCATAGGATAGTAGGTAGTATAGAGAAGGGTAGGTGCCCATAGGATAGTAGGTAGTATAGAGAAGGGTAAGTGTCCATAGGATAGTAGGTAGTATAGAGAAGGGTAGGTGCCCATAGGATAGTAGGTAGTATAGAGAAGGGTAGGTGCCCATAGGATAGTAGGTAGTATAGAGAAGGGTAGGTGCCAATAGGATAGTAGGTAGTATAGAGAAGGGTAGGTGTCCATAGGATAGTAGGTAGTATAGAGAAGGGTAGGTGCCCATAGGATAGTAGGTAGTATAGAGAAGGGTAGGTGCCCATAGGATAGTAGGTAGTATAGAGAAGGGTAGGTGTCCATAGGATAGTAGGTAGTATAGAGAAGGGTAGGTGTACATAGGGCAGTAGGTAGTATAGAGAAGGGTAGGTGCCCATAGGATAGTAGGTAGTATAGAGAAGGGTAGGTGTCCATAGGGCAGTAGGTAGTATAGAGAAGGGTAGGTGACCATAGGATAGTAGGTAGTATAGAGAAGGGTAGGTGTACATAGGGCAGTAGGTAGTATAGAGAAGGGTAGGTGCCCATAGGATAGTAGGTAGTATAGAGAAGGGTAGGTGCCCATAGGATAGTAGGTAGTATAGAGAAGGGTAGGTGCCCATAGGATAGTAGGTAGTATAGAGAAGGGTAGGTGCCAATAGGATAGTAGGTAGTATAGAGAAGGGTAGGTGTCCATAGGATAGTAGGTAGTATAGAGAAGGGTAGGTGCCCATAGGATAGTAGGTAGTATAGAGAAGGGTAGGTGCCCATAGGATAGTAGGTAGTATAGAGAAGGGTAGGTGTCCATAGGATAGTAGGTAGTATAGAGAAGGGTAGGTGTACATAGGGCAGTAGGTAGTATAGAGAAGGGTAGGTGCCCATAGGATAGTAGGTAGTATAGAGAAGGGTAGGTGTACATAGGGCAGTAGGTAGTATAGAGAAGGGTAGGTGTCCATAGGATAGTAGGTAGTATAGAGAAGGGTAGGTGTACATAGGGCAGTAGGTAGTATAGAGAAGGGTAGGTGCCCATAGGATAGTAGGTAGTATAGAGAAGGGTAGGTGTACATAGGATAGTAGGTAGTATAGAGAAGGGTAGGTGCCCATAGGATAGTAGGTAGTATAGAGAAGGGTAGGTGCCCATAGGATAGTAGGTAGTATAGAGAAGGGTAGGTGTACATAGGGCAGTAGGTAGTATAGAGAAGGGTAGGTGTCTATAGGATAGTAGGTAGTATAGAGAAGGGTAGGTGCCCATAGGATAGTAGGTAGTATAGAGAAGGGTAGGCGTCCATAGGATAGTAGGTAGTATAGAGAAGGGTAGGTGTCTATAGGATAGTAGGTAGTATAGAGAAGGGTAGGTGCCCAAAGGGTAGTAGGTAGTATAGAGAAGGGTAGGTGTACATTGGATAGTAGGTAGTATAGAGAAGGGTAGGTGTCCATAGGATAGTAGGTAGTATAGAGAAGGGTAGGTGTACATAGGATAGTAGGTAGTATAGAGAAGGGTAGGTGCCCATAGGATAGTAGGTAGTATAGAGAAGGGTAGGTGTACATAGGATAGTAGGTAGTATAGAGAAGGGTAGGTGCCCATAGGATAGTAGGTAGTATAGAGAAGGGTAGGTGCCCATAGGATAGTAGGTAGTATAGAGAAGGGTAGGTGTACATAGGGCAGTAGGTAGTATAGAGAAGGGTAGGTGTACATAGGGCAGTAGGTAGTATAGAGAATGGTAGGTGTACATAGGGCAGTAGGTAGTATAGAGAAGGGTAGGTGTACATAGGGCAGTAGGTAGTATAGAGAAGGGTAGGTGTCTATAGGATAGTAGGTAGTATAGAGAAGGGTAGGTGTACATAGGGCAGTAGGTAGTATAGAGAAGGGTAGGTGCCCATAGGATAGTAGGTAGTATAGAGAAGGGTAGGTGTACATAGGGCAGTAGGTAGTATAGAGAAGGGTAGGTGTCTATAGGATAGTAGGTAGTATAGAGAAGGGTAGGTGTCCATAGGATAGTAGGTAGTATAGAGAAGGGTAGGTGTCCATAGGATAGTAGGTAGTATAGAGAAGGGTAGGTGCCCATAGGATAGTAGGTAGTATAGAGAAGGGTAGGTGTACATAGGATAGTAGGTAGTATAGAGAAGGGTAGGTGCCCATAGGATAGTAGGTAGTATAGAGAAGGGTAGGTGTCTGTAGGATAGTAGGTAGTATAGAGAAGGGTAGGTGTCCATAGGATAGTAGGTAGTATAGAGAAGGGTAGGTGTACATAGGATAGTAGGTAGTATAGAGAAGGGTAGGTGCCCATAGGATAGTAGGTAGTATAGAGAAGGGTAGGTGCCCATAGGATAGTAGGTAGTATAGAGAAGGGTAGGTGTACATAGGGCAGTAGGTAGTATAGAGAAGGGTAGGTGTACATAGGATAGTAGGTAGTATAGAGAAGGGTAGGTGCCCATAGGATAGTAGGTAGTATAGAGAAGGGTAGGTGCCCATAGGATAGTAGGTAGTATTGAGAAGGGTAGGTGTACATAGGGCAGTAGGTAGTATAGAGAAGGGTAGGTGTACATAGGGCAGTAGGTAGTATAGAGAAGGGTAGGTGTACATAGGGCAGTAGGTAGTATAGAGAAGGGTAGGTGTACATAGGGCAGTAGGTAGTATAGAGAAGGGTAGGTGTACATAGGGCAGTAGGTAGTATAGAGAAGGGTAGGTGTACATAGGATAGTAGGTAGTATAGAGAAGGGTAGGTGTCCATAGGATAGTAGGTAGTATAGAGAAGGGTAGGTGCCCATAGGATAGTAGGTAGTATAGAGAAGGGTAGGTGCCCATAGGATAGTAGGTAGTATAGAGAAGGGTAGGTGCCCATAGGATAGTAGGTAGTATAGAGAAGGGTAGGTGCCCATAGGATAGTAGGTAGTATAGAGAAGGGTAGGTGCCCATAGGATAGTAGGTAGTATAGAGAAGGGTAGGTGCCCATAGGATAGTAGGTAGTATAGAGAAGGGTAGGTGCCCATAGGATAGTAGGTAGTATAGAGAAGGGTAGGTGTACATAGGGCAGTAGGTAGTATAGAGAAGGGTAGGTGTACATAGGATAGTAGGTAGTATAGAGAAGGGTAGGTGTCCATAGGATAGTAGGTAGTATAGAGAAGGGTAGGTGCCCATAGGATAGTAGGTAGTATAGAGAAGGGTAGGTGTCCATAGGGCAGTAGGTAGTATAGAGAAGGGTAGGTGACCATAGGATAGTAGGTAGTATAGAGAAGGGTAGGTGCCCATAGGATAGTAGGTAGTATAGAGAAGGGTAGGTGTCCATAGGATAGTAGGTAGTATAGAGAAGGGTAGGTGCCCATAGGATAGTAGGTAGTATAGAGAAGGGTAGGTGCCCATAGGATAGTAGGTAGTATAGAGAAGGGTAGGTGCCCATAGGATAGTAGGTAGTATAGAGAAGGGTAGGTGTCCATAGGATAGTAGGTAGTATAGAGAAGGGTAGGTGCCCATAGGATATTAGGTAGTATAGAGAAGGGTAGGTGCCCATAGGATAGTAGGTAGTATAGAGAAGGGTAGGTGCCCATAGGATAGTAGGTAGTATAGAGAAGGGTAGGTGTCCATAGGATAGTAGGTAGTATAGAGAAGGGTAGGTGCCCATAGGATAGTAGGTAGTATAGAGAAGGGTAGGTGCCAATAGGATAATAGGTAGTATAGAGAAGGGTAGGTGTCCATAGGATAGTAGGTAGTATAGAGAAGGGTAGGTGCCCATAGGATAGTAGGTAGTATAGAGAAGGGTAGGTGCCCATAGGATAGTAGGTAGTATAGAGAAGGGTAGGTGTCCATAGGATAGTAGGTAGTATAGAGAAGGGTAGGTGCCCATAGGATAGTAGGTAGTATAGAGAAGGGTAGGTGCCCATAGGATAGTAGGTAGTATAGAGAAGGGTAGGTGTCCATAGGATAGTAGGTAGTATAGAGAAGGGTAGGTGCCCATAGGATATTAGGTAGTATAGAGAAGGGTAGGTGCCCATAGGATAGTAGGTAGTATAGAGAAGGGTAGGTGCCCATAGGATAGTAGGTAGTATAGAGAAGGGTAGGTGTCCATAGGATAGTAGGTAGTATAGAGAAGGGTAGGTGCCCATAGGATAGTAGGTAGTATAGAGAAGGGTAGGTGCCAATAGGATAGTAGGTAGTATAGAGAAGGGTAGGTGTCCATAGGATAGTAGGTAGTATAGAGAAGGGTAGGTGCCCATAGGATAGTAGGTAGTATAGAGAAGGGTAGGTGCCCATAGGATAGTAGGTAGTATAGAGAAGGGTAGGTGTCCATAGGATAGTAGGTAGTATAGAGAAGGGTAGGTGCCCATAGGATAGTAGGTAGTATAGAGAAGGGTAGGTGCCCATAGGATAGTAGGTAGTATAGAGAAGGGTAGGTGTCCATAGGATAGTAGGTAGTATAGAGAAGGGTAGGTGTACATAGGGCAGTAGGTAGTATAGAGAAGGGTAGGTGCCCATAGGATAGTAGGTAGTATAGAGAAGGGTAGGTGTACATAGGGCAGTAGGTAGTATAGAGAAGGGTAGGTGTCCATAGAATAGTAGGTAGTATAGAGACGGGTAGGTGTACATAGGGCAGTAGGTAGTATAGAGAAGGGTAGGTGCCCATAGGATAGTAGGTAGTATAGAGAAGGGTAGGTGCCCATAGGATAGTAGGTAGTATAGAGAAGGGTAGGTGTCCATAGGATAGTAGGTAGTATAGAGAAGGGTAGGTGCCCATAGGATAGTAGGTAGTATAGAGAAGGGTAGGTGCCCATAGGATAGTAGGTAGTATAGAGAAGGGTAGGTGCCCATAGGATAGTAGGTAGTATAGAGAAGGGTAGGTGTCCATAGGATAGTAGGTAGTATAGAGAAGGGTAGGTGTCCATAGGATAGTAGGTAGTATAGAGAAGGGTAGGTGTCTATAGGATAGTAGGTAGTATAGAGAAGGGTAGGTGCCCATAGGATAGTAGGTAGTATAGAGAAGGGTAGGTGTACATAGGGCAGTAGGTAGTATAGAGAAGGGTAGGTGCCCATAGGATAGTAGGTAGTATAGAGAAGGGTAGGTGTACATAGGGCAGTAGGTAGTATAGAGAATGGTAGGTGTACATAGGATAGTAGGTAGTATAGAGAAGGGTAGGTGTACATTGGATAGTAGGTAGAATAGAGAAGGGTAGGTGTCCATAGGATAGTAGGTAGTATAGAGAAGGGTAGGTGTACATAGGATAGTAGGTAGTATAGAGAAGGGTAGGTGCCCATAGGATAGTAGGTAGTATAGAGAAGGGTAGGTGTACATAGGATAGTAGGTAGTATAGAGAAGGGTAGGTGCCCATAGGATAGTAGGTAGTATAGAGAAGGGTAGGTGCCCATAGGATAGTAGGTAGTATAGAGAAGGGTAGGTGTACATAGGGCAGTAGGTAGTATAGAGAAGGGTAGGTGTACATAGGGCAGTAGGTAGTATAGAGAATGGTAGGTGTACATAGGGCAGTAGGTAGTATAGAGAAGGGTAGGTGTACATAGGGCAGTAGGTAGTATAGAGACGGGTAGGTGTCTATAGGATAGTAGGTAGTATAGAGAAGGGTAGGTGTACATAGGGCAGTAGGTAGTATAGAGAAGGGTAGGTGCCCATAGGATAGTAGGTAGTATAGAGAAGGGTAGGTGTACATAGGGCAGTAGGTAGTATAGAGAAGGGTAGGTGTCTATAGGATAGTAGGTAGTATAGAGAAGGGTAGGTGTCCATAGGATAGTAGGTAGTATAGAGAAGGGTAGGTGTCCATAGGATAGTAGGTAGTATAGAGAAGGGTAGGTGTACATAGGGCAGTAGGTAGTATAGAGAAGGGTAGGTGTCCATAGGATAGTAGGTAGTATAGAGAAGGGTAGGTGTCCATAGGATAGTAGGTAGTATAGAGAAGGGTAGGTGCCCATAGGATAGTAGGTAGTATAGAGAAGGGTAGGTGCCCATAGGATAGTAGGTAGTATAGAGAAGGGTAGGTGCCCATAGGATAGTAGGTAGTATAGAGAAGGGTAGGTGTCCATAGGATAGTAGGTAGTATAGAGAAGGGTAGGTGCCAATAGGATAGTAGGTAGTATAGAGAAGGGTAGGTGTCCATAGGATAGTAGGTAGTATAGAGAAGGGTAGGTGCCCATAGGATAGTAGGTAGTATAGAGAAGGGTAGGTGTCTGTAGGATAGTAGGTAGTATAGAGAAGGGTAGGTGTCCATAGGATAGTAGGTAGTATAGAGAAGGGTAGGTGTCCATAGGATAGTAGGTAGTATAGAGAAGGGTAGGTGCCCATAGGATAGTAGGTAGTATAGAGAAGGGTAGGTGTACATAGGGCAGTAGGTAGTATAGAGAAGGGTAGGTGTCCATAGGATAGTAGGTAGTATAGAGAAGGGTAGGTGTACATAGGATAGTAGGTAGTATAGACAAGGGTAGGTGCCCATAGGATAGTAGGTAGTATAGAGAAGGGTAGGTGCCCATAGGATAGTAGGTAGTATAGAGAAGGGTAGGTGTACATAGGGCAGTATAGAGAAGGGTAGGTGTACATAGGATAGTAGGTAGTATAGAGAAGGGTAGGTGCCCATAGGATAGTAGGTACTATAGAGAAGGGTAGGTGTACATAGGGCAGTAGGTAGTATAGAGAAGGGTAGGTGTACATAGGGCAGTAGGTAGTATAGAGAAGGGTAGGTGTACATAGGGCAGTAGGTAGTATAGAGAAGGGTAGGTGTATATAGGGCAGTAGGTAGTATAGAGAAGGGTAGGTGTACATAGGGCAGTAGGTAGTATAGAGAAGGGTAGGTGTACATAGGATAGTAGGTAGTATAGAGAAGGGTAGGTGTCCATAGGATAGTAGGTAGTATAGAGAAGGGTAGGTGCCCATAGGATAGTAGGTAGTATAGAGAAGGGTAGGTGCCCATAGGATAGTAGGTAGTATAGAGAAGGGTAGGTGCCCATAGGATAGTAGGTAGTATAGAGAAGGGTAGGTGCCCATAGAATAGTAGGTAGTATAGAGAAGGGTAGGTGCCCATAGGATAGTAGGTAGTATAGAGAAGGGTAGGTGCCCATAGGATAGTAGGTAGTATAGAGAAGGGTAGGTGCCCATAGGATAGTAGGTAGTATAGAGAAGGGTAGGTGTACATAGGGCAGTAGGTAGTATAGAGAAGGGTAGGTGTACATAGGATAGTAGGTAGTATAGAGAAGGGTAGGTGTCCATAGGATAGTAGGTAGTATAGAGAAGGGTAGGTGCCCATAGGATAGTAGGTAGTATAGAGAAGGGTAGGTGCCCATAGGATAGTAGGTAGTATAGAGAAGGGTAGGTGTACATAGGATAGTAGGTAGTATAGAGAAGGGTAGGTGCCCATAGGATAGTAGGTAGTATAGAGAAGGGTAGGTGCCCATAGGATAGTAGGTAGTATAGAGAAGGGTAGATGTCCATAGGGCAGTAGGTAGTATAGAGAAGGGTAGGTGACCATAGGATAGTAGGTAGTATAGAGAAGGGTAGGTGCCCATAGGATAGTAGGTAGTATAGAGAAGGGTAGGTGCCCATAGGATAGTAGGTAGTATAGAGAAGGGTAGGTGTACATAGGGCAGTAGGTAGTATAGAGAAGGGTAGGAGTCCATAGGATAGTAGGTAGTATAGAGAAGGGTAGGTGTCTATAGGATAGTAGGTAGTATAGAGAAGGGTAGGTGCCCATAGGATAGTAGGTAGTATAGAGAAGGGTAGGTGTACATAGGGCAGTAGGTAGTATAGAGAAGGGTAGGTGCACATAGGGCAGTAGGTAGTATAGAGAAGGGTAGGTGTACATAGGATAGTAGGTAGTATAGAGAAGGGTAGGTGTCTATAGGATAGTAGGTAGTATAGAGAAGGGTAGGTGCCCATAGGATAGTAGGTAGTATAGAGAAGGGTAGGTGCCCATAGGATAGTAGGTAGTATAGGTAAGGGTAGGTGTACATAGGGCAGTAGGTAGTATAGAGAAGGGTAGGTGTCCATAGGATAGTAGGTAGTATAGAGAAGGGTAGGTGTCTATAGGATAGTAGGTAGTATAGAGAAGGGTAGGTGCCCATAGGATAGTAGGTAGTATAGAGAAGGGTAGGTGTACATAGGGCAGTAGGTAGTATAGAGAAGGGTAGGTGCACATAGGGCAGTAGGTAGTATAGAGAAGGGTAGGTGTACATAGGATAGTAGGTAGTATAGAGAAGGGTAGGTGTACATAGGATAGTAGGTAGTATAGAGAAGGGTAGGTGTACATAGGATAGTAGGTAGAATAGAGAAGGGTAGGTGTCTATGGGATAGTAGGTAGTATAGAGAAGGGTAGGTGCCCATAGGATAGTAGGTAGTATAGAGAAGGGTAGGTGCCCATAGGATAGTAGGTAGTATAGAGAAGGGTAGGTGCCCATAGGATAGTAGGTAGTATAGAGAAGGGTAGGTGTCTGTAGGATAGTAGGTAGTATAGAGAAGGGTAGGTGTCTATAGGATAGTAGGTAGTATAGAGAAGGGTAGGTGCCCATAGGATAGTAGGTAGTATAGAGAAGGGTAGGTGCCCATAGGATAGTAGGTAGTATAGAGAAGGGTAGGTGTACATAGGGCAGTAGGTAGTATAGAGAAGGGTAGGTGTACATAGGATAGTAGGTAGTATAGAGAAGGGTAGGTGCCCATAGGATAGTAGGTAGTATAGAGAAGGGTAGGTGTACATAGGGCAGTAGGTAGTATAGAGAAGGGTAGGTGTCCATAGGATAGTAGGTAGTATAGAGAAGGGTAGGTGTCCATAGGATAGTAGGTAGTATAGAGAAGGGTAGGTGCCCATAGGATAGTAGGTAGTATAGAGAAGGGTAGGTGTCCATAGGATAGTAGGTAGTATAGAGAAGGGTAGGTGTCCATAGGATAGTAGGTAGTATAGAGAAGGGTAGGTGCCCATAGGATAGTAGGTAGTATAGAGAAGGGTAGGTGTCCATAGGATAGTAGGTAGTATAGAGAAGGGTAGGTGTCCATAGGATAGTAGGTAGTATAGAGAAGGGTAGGTGCCCATAGGATAGTAGGTAGTATAGAGAAGGGTAGGTGTCCATAGGATAGTAGGTAGTATAGAGAAGGGTAGGTGCCCATAGGATAGTAGGTAGTATAGAGAAGGGTAGGTGCCCATAGGATAGTAGGTAGTATAGAGAAGGGTAGGTGTACATAGGGCAGTAGGTAGTATAGAGAAGGGTAGGTGTCCATAGGATAGTAGGTAGTATAGAGAAGGGTAGGTGCCCATAGGATAGTAGGTAGTATAGAGAAGGGTAGGTGTCCATAGGATAGTAGGTAGTATAGAGAAGGGTAGGTGCCCATAGGATAGTAGGTAGTATAGAGAAGGGTAGGTGTCCATAGGATAGTAGGTAGTATAGAGAAGGGTAGGTGTACATAGGGCAGTAGGTAGTATAGAGAAGGGTAGGTGTCCATAGGATAGTAGGTAGTATAGAGAAGGGTAGGTGCCCATAGGATAGTAGGTAGTATAGAGAAGGGTAGGCGTCCATAGGATAGTAGGTAGTATAGAGAAGGGTAGGTGTCCATAGGATAGTAGGTAGTATAGAGAAGGGTAGGTGTACATAGGATAGTAGGTAGTATAGAGAAGGGTAGGTGTCCATAGGATAGTAGGTAGTATAGAGAAGGGTAGGTGTCCATAGGATAGTAGGTAGTATAGAGAAGGGTAGGTGTACATAGGATAGTAGGTAGTATAGAGAAGGGTAGGTGCCCATAGGATAGTAGGTAGTATAGAGAAGGGTAGGTGCCCATAGGATAGTAGGTAGTATAGAGAAGGGTAGGTGCCCATAGGATAGTAGGTAGTATAGAGAAGGGTAGGTGTACATAGGGCAGTAGGTAGTATAGAGAAGGGTAGGTGTCCATAGGATAGTAGGTAGTATAGAGAAGGGTAGGTGCCCATAGGATAGTAGGTAGTATAGAGAAGGGTAGGTGCCCATAGGATAGTAGGTAGTATAGAGAAGGGTAGGTGTACATAGGATAGTAGGTAGTATAGAGAAGGGTAGGTGTACATAGGATAGTAGGTAGTATAGAGAAGGGTAGGTGCCCATAGGATAGTAGGTAGTATAGAGAAGGGTAGGTGTCCATAGGATAGTAGGTAGTATAGAGAAGGGTAGGTGTCCATAGGATAGTAGGTAGTATAGAGAAGGGTAGGTGCCCATAGGATAGTAGGTAGTATAGAGAAGGGTAGGTGCCCATAGGATAGTAGGTAGTATAGAGAAGGGTAGGTGTCCATAGGATAGTAGGTAGTATAGAGAAGGGTAGGTGTCCATAGGATAGTAGGTAGTATAGAGAAGGGTAGGTGTACATAGGGCAGTAGGTAGTATAGAGAAGGGTAGGTGTACATAGGGCAGTAGGTAGTATAGAGAAGGGTAGGTGCCCATAGGGCAGTAGGTAACAGTTGAGTAGGTACTGTAGGTTATCCCCCAGGTTATAGGTAAGTGTCCACAAGGTAAGGTGTCCCTTGGATTGTAGTTTGGTGTCCAGGGGACCCCGGCTGTATGTGGTGCATTGGTTAGTCTTCATTCTGTAGATGGGATATTTAGCGTCCTCCCTGCCCGGGGTCACCACTTACCTGCAGTAGAAGGCAGATCAGCAGAGCTCCCAGGCAGCTCCTCTTCCTCATTGGGGGGTTCTGGCTGGTGTCAGTCCTGTACAAAGTCCTGAGTGATGTGACGTCTCCTCTGCCTGTCCCCGCACTCTCTCCCCTGTGGTGGGCGTGGCGTCCCCAGGTGCGGCACCCAGGTAAAGAATAAGAGGTGACCACCGGGTACCAGAAGCTGCAGCTTAGTGACCCCAGAGAGTCTCAGTCCTCTGGAGAAGAGAGGTGAAATATGACACTATCAGAGGGTCTTTCGGGACTATGAAGTAGTGGAAGGACCGCTCTATAAAATCAGAGAGAAGTAGAATCATCACAACGGCCCGTCCAATAATACAAAAACTGGGAGCGCCCAGATCACCGAGACGTGCGGAATATTCTGTGTGTGAGACCGACCTCCGGACACGAGAAGAAGAAGGAGAAGAAGGAGAAGAAGAAGGAGAAGAAGTGGTTAATAATTCTCAGGGACGGTCTCTGGACTCATACATGTAAGTTGGGTAAAGCAGAACTTCAGTCTCTCGGGTCGGGTCACACCATAGAGACGCAGTCCGGATGCTTTTCTGCATGTGAGTTTCTGATGATTTCCAGTGCATCTCCCCCGCCCTCTTTTTTCTTAAAGGGGTTGTAAAGGTTCATGTTTTTTCATTCTATGCATTAAGGTGAAAATACATCTGACGATTAGCGCCCCCCCCCCCCCCCCGTTTACTTACCTGACCCCCTCGAAAGTCCCGCGCCGTGAACGCGCTGGCTTCTCAGCCGGGCTTCTCAGCTCATTCGTTGGTTGATTGATAGCAGTGCAGCCATTGGCTCCCACTGCTGTCAATGAAATCAATGATGCGGCGCGCCGGGGGGCGGGGCCGAGTGATACAGTCGGCGGCTATAGCCGCAGGCTGTATCACGGGAGCGCGCCCACAAGAATTAACCCCCATGGGAGAGAGCTCCCCTGAGGGGGGTTAGTTCTTGTGGGGAGGGACCCCAGAAGAGGAGGATCGATCGGGGCCACTCTGTGCAAATCGAGCTGCACAGTGGAGGTAAGTATGACATGTGTGTAGCGATAACCTCACTCTCCCTCCTTCCTATGGTGAATGGCTTGTGTCTGGGGGTACCTGGGAGAGGAGAGTGCAGGGACACTACGCCAAGCTCTCCCCTCGTGTGTATAGGAGGGTTGAGCAAAGTTTGTTGATTTACCTCCCGGGTCTGTCCACTGCATACGAAGCCTCAGTTGTCCCCTGGAGATGTGTCCGCCAATAATAGGGCCCCACACCAATGGAAAGTCCAACACTCCTTTATTTCTCATACAGTACGGTGAACACAATCAGTTGAACTTCCAATAACAGACGAACATGGGGGGGTGGGAACGAGTAGGCCCAAGCACAACTGAACTCTCCTATTCCTTTTTAGCGAATAGGCCTGGCGCTTGGTCTCTGCCACCGACCGGATGAACTGTTGAGGCCCCTGCCACTGACCTGAGTGAAATAATTGGACCGCTGCCACCGGTCATTGAACGTGGACTGAACTTCCTCTTTGAACTTGGCCCCTGTTCGGGAAAGATACCCCTCCGGGTGGTCTCCAGAGGTTCACCCGGGACTGGCAATCTGCTGCACCAGATCTTCAGGTAAGTCCCTCCTCCGGTCCCTTACGCCTCTGGATTCGGGTGCCCCACTCCCGGGTCCCCCTAGGATGATCCTTCCCTCGTGGGACCCAGTGGAAGGTACTGGGCCCCAGGTAGGGTGACCACATTTCCAAACTGCCATTCAGGGACACACCCCCTCTCTCACCTTCCCCAAAAAAAGATGAGGGGGGGCGGAGGGTAATGTAGTCTCGGGGGTTGATGGGGAATTTGGCGGCGGGTTATTTGTCAGGTGAATGTGCCACTTAGCACCAGATGCAGTGCCGCTTGCCACCCATAGCCTGCCACTCCCTCTGCATGAGCCACGTGCATAGAAGGAAAGGAGTGGCGTCACTATCTGGAGAGTGAAGATCACACCAGTCCCTGCTGCTTGCCACTGGGTGCCAGAGAAGGAGGAGGTGCCGAGGTGGGTGGGGACAGCAGTGCTGCAATAGGCGCAGGCCTCGCTCCCGGTCTCACTGTCAGAGTAAATTGTCACTGGTGGCAAGACGCCAGGCAGCGCTGGCCCTAGCAACCAGTTCCGGAAATGTAGTTATTAGTTAGCAGGGGGTGGCTGTCCTCTATTTCATTCCGGGACATTGTATTGTCCCGGAATGAAGGTGCCCGGGACCCAGGACAGACATGTCAATTAAGGGACAGTCCCGGGCAATCCGGGACACGTGGGCATCCTAGCCCCAAGCCTCAGGCTGAGTACCTCACCCCAGACTGAAGGTGTCTGGGATGGAACACGAACTCCAAGTGCCCAAGCCTAGGCCGCCTGGACACCGACCGCAACGACAGGTGCCCGGGACTTCCACCTCGTGGCGAAGATGTCCGCCCCCTTTATACCCTCTCCCAGGATGCACGGCGGGTTCCCCGCCCCGCCGCACAACCGCTGCGAGAGGTCACAAAGGGTACGGCACTGCAGCAATGGTTCAACCTCGGCCCAAAGCGACAGCGCCACCTGCTGGGCCGCAGGGAACTATGCATCACTGGTGTCCTCACCAGTTTAAAAAAGTACATACCCGCTACATGTGTAGCACACAAAATCCTTTGTACCTGCTTTTGGCTCACTTGCAGGAAAGGACACACCGTACCACATGCCCGTACCCTCTTTTGTGTGAAGAGGTTGAGCGGTGTAAACAACTGGGTCTCCACAGGGAGGTTCTCCAGAGAATGGTTCTCGTCTCTCATGTAATAAGGACAAGTCTCTATTTCCCCCAATAACTCCAAGGTCCACACCAGCTGCAACTCCAACGTAGAGTTTATTCTCTCACATGAACAGTCACTAGATAGGAAAGGTTGGATGGAGAACAGGACAGCAAAAGGTGTTGGAGGAGGTCCAGGCACAAATGAAATGTACGACTCACTACTTATCTCTCAAGTAGGCTTAGCTCACCCGGATAGTCTCCCATATAGTGGATCCTAGCAGCCGCAGTAATGCTCGAACTAGATTACACAGAGTCTCTGCACAAACTCTGCCACAGACCTGGTGAACTTTGGGTCTCTGCCACAGACCTGGTGAACTTTGGGTCTCTGCCACAGACCTGGTGAACTTTGGGTCTCTGCCACAGACCTGGTGAACTTTGGGTCTCTGCCACAGACCTGGTGAACTTTGGGTCTCTGCCACAGATCTGGTGAGATTTGGGTCTCTGCCACAGACCTGGTGAACTTTGGGTCTCTGCCACAGACCTGGTGAACTTTGGGTCTCTGCCACAGATCTGGTGAACTTTGGGTCTCTGCCACAGACCTGGTGAACTTTGGGTCTCTGCCACAGACCTGGTGAACTTTGGGTCTCTGCCACAGACCTGGTGAACTTTGGGTCTCTGCCACAGACCTGGTGAACTTTGGGTCTCTGCCACAGACCTGGTGAACTTTGGGTCTCTGCCACAGACCTGGTGAACTTTGGGTCTCTGCCACAGATCTGGTGAGATTTGGGTCTCTGCCACAGACCTGGTGAACTTTGGGTCTCTGCCACAGACCTGGTGAACTCTGGGTCTCTGCCACAGACCTGGTGAACTTTGGGTCTCTGCCACAGATCTGGTGAGCTTTGGGTCTCTGCCACAGACCTGGTGAACTTTGGGTCTCTGCCACAGACCTGGTGAACTTTGGGTCTCTGCCACAGATCTGGTGAACTTTGGGTCTCTGCCACAGACCTGGTGAACTTTGGGTCTCTGCCACAGACCTGGTGAACTTTGGGTCTCTGCCACAGACCTGGTGAACTTTGGGTCTCTGCCACAGACCTGGTGAACTTTGGGTCTCTGCCACAGACCTGGTGAACTTTGGGTCTCTGCCACAGACCTGGTGAACTTTGGGTCTCTGCCACAGATCTGGTGAGCTTTGGGTCTCTGCCACAGATCTGGTGAGCTTTGGGTCTCTGCCACAAACCTGGTGAACTTTGGGTCTCTGCCACAGACCTGGTGAACTTTGGGTCTCTGCCGCAGACGTGGTGAACTTTGGGTCTCTGCCACAGACCTGATGAACTTTGGGTCTCTGCCACAGACCTGGTGAACTTTGGGTCTCTGCCACAGACCTGGTGAACTTTGGGTCTCTGCCACAGATCTGGTGAGCTTTGGGTCTCTGCCACAGACCTGGTGAACTTTGGGTCTCTGCCACAGATCTGGTGAACTTTGGGTCTCTGCCACAGATCTGGTGAACTTTGCTTGTGGTATTAGACCTCTTTCGGGGAGTTGACATCCCTCCAGAGAGTTACTGGGCCCCTTCCTTCACTGTGATCTCTCACCAGCCCTTCAGAACGGTCCTCCCCCGGCCTCCTCATCTTAGAAGCGGGTCCCCTCGCAAGGCAGCACCCAGGGATTCCTCTATCTTCCGTGGGCCCCAGCCAAAGGTGCTGGATCCAAGGCCTTCAGTTGCAGTCCCAGGGCTAAAGGTGCCTGGGACTGATAGGCAGAACAGCAACACACTCCCCGGAGGTAGGACCCCCGGGACAAGAACACAACCCCACTCTCAGGGAAGAAGGAGACCTCCCACAGGCAGCGTCTGCCCCTTTTATATCCTCTCCCGGCATGCACAGCAGGCCGACCACGCCCACCATACCACTGCCGAGAGGGGACATCCAAGGCACAGCACTATACTAGCGGTTCAACCCTAGCTTCTGATGGCAGCGCCATCTACAGGCCACAGGGAACTATACACCAGTATTCCACCTGCGGTATAAAGTGGTTAGCAAAGCCCTATTCAAATAAGGCGTTTGAGTACAACTACCACTCAAACATTCCCCTAAATTTAAAGACCCCGCTACACATGTTTGTTATTTAAAAAAAAAAAAAACAGGAACCTTTAGTGTCCCTTTAACATTAAATAAAGACATGGGTGTTCCAGTGCGTTTTTGATGCTTTTTACCGTGTTCCAGTGCAGGAAAAATGCTGAATGTTCTACTTTTTTTCTGGAACTGCAACGCATTGGTGTGAACGATGCTATTGGAAATCCTATAACCTACTTTCTATGCTTTTTTGATGCAGAAAAAAAAAACGCGCTGGACTGCATGTGGTGTGAACTGGCCATTAGTCAATAAACTCGGTGTAATCCTTATCCGGCCAGCATTACTAAACAGATAGGAAGGGAGATTATATTTTTGTGTTTTACACTTTTCTTTACATTTCTTTAGTTACTTCCTGGTTTCTGGCCTAGGCCTAGGGCGTAACTAGAAATCAAAGGGCCCCATAGCAAATGTTGTATAGCCCCCCCCTGCAAACAGCCCCCCCCCACAAAAAATTAACTAATGCCATTGAACAACAGATTACCACACACATGTGGCACTGTACCCAGGCAACAGCTTATATTAAAGTGGAATTCCACCCCAAAAAAATAAAAAGTCATTACTGTGCATGAAAAAAATAAATAAAATGTGGATATTTTTATTTTTTTACTCACCTTTAAATGGCTGTTGCTATGCGGTCCCTCGAAATCTTCCTCCTTCATCGCCAAGGCTTCTTTCGTCACTTCCCTCGGCGTCTCCGCTCGCTACTGCTCCTGGGACTCGATGTGTGTCATCATTTCCTAGGAGTCAGTTGGGCAGCGCCAAGGGCTAGGTTGCCATAACAACTGGGCGGGCACTTCCGATGCCGCTGCCCGTTGTTTTGGCAACCTGTATACTTTACAGCACCGCTACGGCGCATTACTGCGCATGCGCGAGAACGGGGAGAGAACGGGCGGTGCATGCTGGTCCAGCAGCACCGTGTCCCCGGAACTGGATGCTTGTGGGCTTCACATGCCCACAAGCAAAATGAAAACAGACAGGACACAATTATATAACGTCATTGTTTATATTACAGCGGACATCGGGGGAAGGAATCTTCTATACAAGTGAGTGTTATATTGTAATGTTCTGACCTTTAATCGTGTTTAGAAAAAAAAAAAATTGAACATGTAGTTGGAACAAAAATGTAAATAACCATATATAAAAAATAAAATGCAAAATTCAAAGCGTTGTGTGTACTATTTTTACTCTTTTATACTTACGTTATGTAAAGGGAAAATAAGGCAAACTGCACCAGTTTAAGAGGAAAATGAACAGGTGCACCTTGCAGGGATCAGTCAGTCGGCTCCAGCTCTGGTTTTCCTATAGTCTCCTCTCCACAGTCCACACACGTCTGACTTCTCCCATGACCCCCATCCCGGCGGCGCTCCCACTCTTGACTCCTCTCCAGACTCCCTCAGAGACTGCAGACATGATATAAGACAAGAGATGGTCAGAGGCTGCGGGCATAGTACAGAAGATGTCAGAGGCTGCGGGCATAGTACAGGAGATGTCAGAGGCTGCGGGCATAGTACAGAAGATGTCAGAGGCTGCGGGCATAGTACAGAAGATGGTCAGAGGCTGCGGGCATAGTACAGAAGATGTCAGAGGCTGCGGGCATAGTACAGAAGATGGTCAGAGGCTGCGGGCATAGTACAGAAGATGTCAGAGGCTGCGGGCATAGTACAGGAGATGTCAGAGGCTGCGGGCATAGTACAGGAGATGTCAGAGGCTGCGGGCATAGTACAGGAGATGTCAGAGGCTGCGGGCATAGTACAGAAGATGTCAGAGGCTGCGGGCATAGTACAAGAGATGTCAGAGGCTGCGGGCATAGTACAGGAGATGTCAGAGGCTGCGGGCATAGTACAGAAGATGTCAGAGGCTGCGGGCATAGTACAGGAGATGTCAGAGGCTGCGGGCATAGTACAGGAGATGTCAGAGGCTGCGGGCATAAGACAGGAGATGTCAGAGGCTGCGGGCATAGTACAGGAGATGTCAGAGGCTGCGGGCATAGTACAGGAGATGTCAGAGGCTGCGGGCATAGTACAGAAGATGTCAGAGGCTGCGGGCATAGTACAGAAGATGGTCAGAGGCTGCGGGCATAGTACAGGAGATGTCAGAGGCTGCGGGCATAGTACAGGAGATGTCAGAGGCTGCGGGCATAGTACAGGAGATGTCAGAGGCTGCGGGCATAGTACAGGAGATGTCAGAGGCTGCGGGCATAGTACAGAAGATGTCAGAGGCTGCGGGCATAGTACAGAAGATGTCAGAGGCTGCGGGCATAGTACAGAAGATGGTCAGAGGCTGCGGGCATAGTACAGAAGATGTCAGAGGCTGCGGGCATAGTACAGAAGATGGTCAGAGGCTGCCGGCATAGTACAGAAGATGTCAGAGGCTGCGGGCATAGTACAGGAGATGTCAGAGGCTGCGGGCATAGTACAGGAGATGTCAGAGGCTGCGGGCATAGTACAGGAGATGTCAGAGGCTGCAGGCATAGTACAGAAGATGTCAGAGGCTGCGGGCATAGTACAAGAGATGTCAGAGGCTGCGGGCATAGTACAGGAGATGTCAGAGGCTGCGGGCATAGTACAGAAGATGTCAGAGGCTGCGGGCATAGTACAGGAGATGTCAGAGGCTGCGGGCATAGTACAGAAGATGTCAGAGGCTGCGGGCATAGTACAGAAGATGGTCAGAGGCTGCGGGCATAGTACAGAAGATGTCAGAGGCTGCGGGCATAGTACAGGAGATGTCAGAGGCTGCGGGCATAGTACAGGAGATGTCAGAGGCTGCAGGCATAGTACAGGAGATGTCAGAGGCTACGGGCATAGTACAGAAGATGTCAGAGGCTGCGGGCATAGTACAAGAGATGTCAGAGGCTGCGGGCATAATACAGGAGATGTCAGAGGCTGCGGGCATAGTACAGGAGATGTCAGAGGCTGTGGGCATAGTACAGGAGATGTCAGAGGCTGCGGGCATAGTACAGAAGATGGTCAGAGGCTGCGGGCATAGTACAGGAGATGTCAGAGGCTGCGGGCATAGTACAGAAGATGTCAGAGGCTGCGGGCATAGTACAGGAGATGTCAGAGGCTGTGGGCATAGTACAGGAGATGTCAGAGGCTGCGGGCATAGTACAGGAGATGTCAGAGGCTGCGGGCATAGTACAGAAGATGTCAGAGGCTGGGGGCATAGTACAGAAGATGGTCAGAGGCTGCGGGCATAGTACAGGAGATGTCAGAGGCTGCGGGCATAGTACAGAAGATGTCAGAGGCTGCGGGCATAGTACAGGAGATGTCAGAGGCTGCGGGCATAGTACAGGAGATGTCAGAGGCTGCGGGCATAGTACAGGAGATATCAGAGGCTGCGGGCATAGTACAGAAGATGTCAGAGGCTGCGGGCATAGTACAGAAGATGGTCAGAGGCTGCGGGCATATTACAGGAGATGTCAGAGGCTGCGGGCATAGTACAGGAGATGTCAGAGGCTGCGGGCATAGTACAGGAGATGTCAGAGGCTGCGGGCATAGTACAGGAGATGTCAGAGGCTGCGGGCATATTACAGGAGATGTCAGAGGCTGCAGGCATAGTACAGGAGATGTCAGATGCTGCGGGCATAGTACAGGAGATGTCAGAGGCTGCGGGCATAGTACAGAAGATGTCAGAGGCTGCGGGCATAGTACAGAAGATGGTCAGAGGCTGCGGGCATATTACAGGAGATGTCAGAGGCTGCAGGCATAGTACAGAAGATGGTCAGAGGCTGCGGGCATATTACAGGAGATGTCAGAGGCTGCGGGCATAGTACAGGAGATGTCAGAGGCTGCGGGCATAGTACAGGAGATGTCAGAGGCTGCGGGCATAGTACAGGAGATGTCAGAGGCTGCGGGCATATTACAGGAGATGTCAGAGGCTGCGGGCATAGTACAGGAGATGTCAGAGGCTGCGGGCATAGTACAGGAGATGTCAGAGGCTGCGGGCATAGTACAGGAGATGTCAGAGGCTGCGGGCATAGTACAGGAGATGTCAGAGGCTGCTGGCATAGTACAGGAGATGTCAGAGACTGCGGGCATAGTACAGGAGATGTCAGAGGCTGCGGGCATAGTACAGGAGATGTCAGAGACTTAGGACATGATACTAAAGATGTTAAGATAATTTAGACATTAGGCTTGTGCAATTCATTTCGTAACGAATCGAAATTTGTCCGAATTTAGCAACTTTCGGACATTCGGAAGCATTCGAATTTCCGAACAAAGCAATTACGAATAAAACCGAATCAGAAATAAATTATATCGCAAATAGCGAATGCCCGAATGTCTTCGGCATAATTTGTTATGAAAAAAGTTACGAATGTACGAATCCATTCGAAGCACAATAACACTCTGCTCTGCTCTCTGCTTCTCCCTCACCGCGCTAAACTCCCTCTCAAAATGGTGCACAGGGGCGGAGGCTATAGCCGCATGTAAAAAACGAACGTAAAATACGAGATTTCGAATCGTTACAAATAACCGCAATGTATTTAGAAAAGTACAAATCCATTCGAAGCACATTAGGCATAATAGGCAGCGCCATTGTGAGAGAGACATGGAAAATTACGAATCAACGAACCCAAAAACAGTTAGGAAAGTAGGAGGTGTGTCCGGAATCAACGAAAAACTATGTACTCTACCAAAGTACGAATTATAAATCAACTAAAAATAAGGCTTACATTAATACGAATCATTCCGATTCAACGAAAAATGTCGCTTGCGAAAATACGAATAAGTCCGAACACGAAAAATCCCGTCTAATAAAATTACGAACGATTACGAATCAACAGGACCGAAAAGAAGCGAACCGAAAATAAACAAATGTTTCCGTTGTGCACAAGTCTATTGGACATGATACAGGAGATGGTCAGAGACTGCGGACATGATACAAGAGATCAATGCAGCCTCACTTTGCCCGTCAATGCAGCCTCGCTGTGCCCATCATTGCAGCCTCACATGTCCATCATTGCAGCCTCACCATGCCCATCATTGCCACCTCACCGTGCCCATCATTGCCGCTTCACCGTGCTTATCATTGCCGCCTTACTGTGCCCATCATTGCCACCTTACCGTGCCCTCATTGCAGCCTCACCATCATTGCAGCCTTACTGTGCCCATCATTGCCGCCTTACTGTGCCCATCATTGCCGCCTCACTGTGCCCATCATTGCAGCCTCACTGTGCCCATCATTGCAGCCTCACCGTGCCCATCATTGCAGCCTCACCGTGCCCATCATTGCAGCCTCACATGCCCATCATTGTAGCCTCACTGTGCTTATCATTGCCGCCTTACTGTGCCCATCATTGCCGCCTTACCGTTCCCTAATTGCAGCCTCACTGTGCCCTCATTGCAGCCTCACCATCATTGCAGGCTTACTGTGCCCATCATTGCCGCCTTACTGTGCCCATCATTGCCGCCTTACTGTGCCCATCATTGCAGCCTCACTGTGCCCATCATTGCAGCCTCAACGTGCCCATCATTGCAGCCTCACCGTGCCCATCATTGCAGCCTCACATGCCCATCATTGTAGCCTCACTGTGCTTATCATTGCCGCCTTACTGTGCCCATCATTGCCGCCTTACCGTTCCCTCATTGCAGCCTCACTGTGCCCTCATTGCAGCCTCACCATCATTGCAGCCTTACTGTGCTCATCATTACCGCCTCACTGTGCCCATCATTGCAGCCTCACCATGCCCATCATTGCAGCCTCACCGTGCCCATCATTGCAGCCTCACATACCCATCATTGTAGCCTTACCGTGCCCATCATTGCAGCCTTACTGTGCCCATCATTGCCGCCTTACCGTGCCCTCATTGCAGCCTCCCTCACCATCATTGCAGCCTTACCGTGCCCTCATTGCAGCCTCCTTCACCATCATTGCAGCCTTACTGTACCCTCATTGTAGCCTCCCTCACCATTAGGGATGAGCTTCGAGTTGGGTGGAACCCATGTTCGACTCGAACATCGGCTGTTCAACCGTTCGTCGAATTTCGAACATTATGGGCCGTTCGCGCCAAATTTGAGTGGCGCGTCACGGCCCATAATTCACTGCGGCATCGCAGTGCATTGCTGGCTGATTATTGGCCAAGCATGCACTATGACCTGCATGCTTGGCCAATCACAGCGCCGTAGGTACAGAGAGCCGTAATTGGCCAAGGCCAGGGTGGCTTTGGCCAATCATGGCTCAGAGGAGTAGGTACACGCCCCACACTATATAATGTGACAGCAGGAAGGTAAAGTCACCTGGTTGCATCCAGGGGGGTAGATATATTTCGCCCAGATTCAGGCTTTACGCCGACTTATACAACTAGGTGGAGAGTTGTATAAGGCTAGTGGGCTCATGGATGACTCATACCTCTAGGGAGAGGGCTGGGCGTCGTGCAGACAGGGAGTTGATGAGACCAGCTGAAGCTTGTCAGCTCATTTAGGCCTCTATAAGAACTCCCAGCTTCATTAGATGTTAGCTCATGCCTGGAACCAGACCTGTGTGGACTGTCTAGGGAGAGTGAACCCCTGTGCGGTGAGACAAAGCCTGTGTGGCTATTTGCTTGGACATTTAAAACCAGGGACTTAGGGACTAGGACAGCACTAGGCTGATCCCAGTTGTTAGTTAGGAAACCTGTATGTTTAGTCAGAGGTCAACTTGACCAGGATTTATTTTGTTTATGTTTCTTTTGCTTTGCTGTGTTTTGTCACTGTAAATAGAAAATAAACCGCACCTTTTTGATTTTGAAAACCACAACCTCCGTTTGCTGGGCCTGTTTTGTGTGGGGAGCCCATCCCGGGGGTCACACACACCCGCTGCCGAGCTAACCCCCTCACAGTTGGTGGAGAACCAGTGGCAGTTTTTTTAAGCCAGCATGGAGGAGATACTGAAACAGCTGGCTCTAGCAAATGCCAATCAACAGCAGACAAATGCAGGTTTGCAAAGGAGCCTTGCAGCCCAGCAGCAAGCTCATCAACAAGCCCAGCAGCAATCTGAGGCCCGCTTCATAGACCTGTTACAGAAGCAAGAGCAGAGACTACAACAAATGGAAGCAGTAATGCAGCAACGTCCGCAGACCAGTGAGGAAAGCCGTCCCACTAATACCGCGTCCTTTGGGGTGAGTCGTTTATTGACAAAAATGACTGGAGAGGATGATCCAGAGGTATTTTTGACCACATTTGAAAGGACTGCTGAAAGAGAAAAGTGGCCTGAGGAGCAGTGGGCTGGACTGGTGGCTCCTCTGTTAACTGGTGAATCGCAGAAGGCTTACTATGACCTAGAGCCTGACCAAGCAAAAGACTATGTGATGCTAAAAGCTGAAATATTGGCAAGGCTGGGTGTCACCCAGGCTGTCCGGGCTCAGCGTGTGCATAACTGGACTTTCCAGCTTGGAAAACCCCCCAGGTCTCAAATGTATGATCTCATTCACCTGAGCAGAAAGTGGCTACAGCCAGAGACTTTGTCCGCACCAAAGATTGTGGAACGTGGTGTAATGGATCGGTTTTTGAGAGCTCTTCCTACTGCCATCCAAAAGTGGGTAAGCCATGGAGACCCAGAGACGGCCGATGGTCTTGTGGATCGTGTGGAGAAATACTTGGCTACAGAGAACCTGACGGCCTCTTCCAGAGACACTCGGACTTTCCACCCTAAGACCAGACCATCCCCAGGGGCGGATAAGAGGATTCCAAGGGGTGAGGGTGGAGAGAGTGAGAGGGTGGGAGCTCTACCCCAAGTTTGGCGAGAACAGCCTGGGAAATCAGCGGCTCGAGAGGCGGCAAGAAGGATCGTTTGCTACCGCTGCCGGCAAGCGGGACATATTGCAGCCAATTGCCCGGTTGTGGAGGAACCCATGCAGTGTGACTTTCTGACGGGCAGACGTCAGTCGCTGTGTGCGACAGTCGCATGCACTGCCATTCGAGGAACTGAGAAACATTTATGCAAAATGTGTGTTAATGGTAGAAATGTTGTGGTATTGCTGGATTCAGGTAGCCTTGTGACCCTGATAAAGGCTGAGTTAGTTAAAACAGAGGTCTCTGGGAATAGCAAGGTAGCTGTTATTTGTGTGCATGGGGACACCCGAGAGTATCCAGTGACTACAGTGTGTTTCGAGACCCCCAAAGGTACCCTCTCTCATCCAGTGGGCTTAGTATCTCAGTTACCGCATGACGCCATTGTGGGAAGGGATTTTCCGAAGTTCTGGGAACTGTGGGATGATCCTGAGCCCCTCACTGGTGCCCCTATGTACCAGGAATGTGATAGCCAGAACTCCCCTGAGAGTGGTGAGGATTCTCCGGAATTTCCCTTATCAGTATTGGCAGGGGAGACTCAAGAAACTGGAGAGGAGCCCACCTCCTCAGACGAAAACCTACCGTCTGTGGAGTTTTCTGATCTTGAGGTTCACAGGGAAAACTTTGCCACAGAACAGTTGAAAGACCCCGCCCTAATAAAGGCACGGGAAAACGTAGTGAAAATAGATGGCGAGTTAGTGAACCCAGATAATACCTGCACTTACCCATACTTCAGCGTAGAGAAGGACCTACTGTATCGGGTGGCAAAAAGGGCAGAAGAAACCGTTGAGCAGCTTGTGGTGCCCAAACCTTACAGGAAGTTGGTGTTGGAGTTGGCCCATGGGCACATTCTTGGAGGTCATCTGGGGACAGAGAAAACCCGAGAGAGGGTATTACAGAGATTCTATTGGCCGGGGGTGATGAAGGACGTAGAAAATTATTGTTCCTCCTGCCCTGTGTGTCAGAGGTTGGCCCCGATGCCACATTTCCGTAGCCCGCTGGTCCCTCTACCCATCATTGAGGTCCCGTTTGAGAGGATCGCCATGGATTTGGTAGGTCCTATAATCAAGTCCGCTAGGGGGCACCAGTACATATTAGTTATAATGGACTATGCCACCCGTTATCCAGAAGCGATCCCTCTCCGAAATACCTCGGCCAAAACCATAGCCAAAGAGCTATCTCTTGTTTTTAGCCGGGTGGGTATTTGTAAAGAACTGCTTACGGACCAAGGTACACCCTTTATGTCCCGGGTTATGAAAGAGCTGTGTAAATTGTTCAAAGTGACGCAATTGCGTACGTCTGTGTATCACCCCCAAACCGATGGGCTGGTTGAAAGATTCAACAAAACCCTAAAACAAATGTTGAAGAAAGTGGTGGATAGAGATGGAAAGGATTGGGACTGTTTACTTCCTTATTTGATGTTTGCTATTAGGGAGGTGCCCCAATCCTCTACGGGATTCTCCCCCTTTGAGTTACTGTATGGGAGACACCCAAGAGGGCTGTTGGATATTGCCAAGGAAACTTGGGAAAGTGAGAGTTCTCCCCACAGGAGTGTGATTGAGCATGTCGCCCTGATGCAAGATCGAATTGCACAGGTAATGCCCATCGTGAAGGAACATTTGGCCCAAGCGCAGTTGGCACAGCAGAGAGTGTACAACCGTGGAGCCAAGACCCGTACCTTTTCCCCGGGGGATAGGATATTGGTACTTGTCCCTACGGTTGAAAGTAAATTCCTTGCCAAATGGCAAGGCCCCTACGAGATAATGGAAAAAGTGAGCAAAGTGAATTACAAGGTCAGACAACCAGGAAGGCGAAAGCCCGAACAGATCTATCACGTTAATCTGTTGAAAGCCTGGAGGGATAGAGAGTCCCTAGTCGCAGACACTTGGTCACCAGCTCAAACTGGTTGCGTGATTCCTGAGGTTGGAATAGTAGCCACCTTGTCACAACCCCAACAACAGGAGGTTAAGGAGTTTGTGCTTCGCAACAAGGAGGTATTCTCTGAGCTGCCGGGACAAACATCTGGGGTAGAGCATGACATCATTACCCCGCCCGGTGAAAGGGTGAAGTTAAAACCCTATCGGATCCCAGAGGCTCGACGGGAGGCAATACGGGAGGAAGTACAGAAAATGCTGAACTTAGGGGTGATAGAGGAGTCCCAAAGTGATTGGTCTAGTCCCATCGTGTTGGTGCCTAAACCGGATGGGAGCTGGCGATTTTGTAACGATTTTCGTCAGTTGAACAAAGTTACAAAATTTGACACCTACCCCATGCCACGTATAGATGAGTTGATCGACCGGCTGGGAACAGCCCGATACATGACGACTCTTGACCTCACAAAAGGGTATTGGCAAATCCCCCTGGCCAAGTCGGCCAAAGAGAAAACCGCATTTGTAACCCCAGACGGGGCGTTCCAATATAAAAGAATGCCGTTCGGGTTACAGAATGCGCCGGCCACATTCCAGCGGAAAATGGACCAGATGCTGAGGCCCCATCGGAAGTATGCTGCGGCTTACCTGGATGACGTAATTGTCCATAGCACAGATTGGGCCTCACATCTGCCAAAAGTGCAAGCAGTCCTGGACTCTGTTGGGGAAGCGGGGTTTACGGCTAACCCCAAGAAGTGTACCATTGGGCAGGAGGAGGCCAAATATCTTGGGTACACCATTGGGAGGGGAGTAATAAAACCCCAACTCAACAAAGTCGAGGCCATCCAGAGTTGGCCACGTCCCAACAGCAAGAAGCAGGTACGAGCCTTTCTGGGAATCGCTGGGTATTATCGGCGATTCATTCCCCACTTTGCTTCTAAGGCTGTGCCCCTAACCAACCTGACGAAGGGGAAAGGGTCGGTCATGATTAAATGGACCCCCGAGGCTGAGGCAGCATTCCAATTCTTGAAACAAGCCTTATGTAGCCAGCCAGTGTTGTACTCACCCGACTTCTCTAAAGACTTTGTCGTACAAAGTGATGCGTCAGATGTGGGG
Source organism: Rana muscosa (assembly GCA_029206835.1). Lineage (NCBI taxonomy): Eukaryota > Metazoa > Chordata > Amphibia > Anura > Ranidae > Rana > Rana muscosa. Next base: position 296,668,095 of record CM055119.1, read on the forward strand.
TTAGGAGCAGTATTGTCCCAGGTCTGGAACGGGGAAGAGCACCCAGTCATTTACCTCAGCAGGAAGTTGAAGTCCCATGAGGTAAATTACGCCACGGTTGAAAAGGAGTGTTTAGCGGTGAAGTGGGCTCTAGATTCCCTTCGGTACTACCTGCTAGGTAGGCACTTTGACATGGTTACGGATCACGCTCCGTTAAAGTGGATGGCTCAAAACAAGGAAACAAATAGAAGAGTGAATAGGTGGTTCCTGGCCCTCCAGGAATTCAACTTCACAGTAAAGCATCGCCCTGGCGTTCAAATGGGGAATGTGGATGCTTTGTCTCGAGTACATGAATGCCTGATTGCTGGTGTTCCAACCCCGAGGTTAAAACAAGAGGGGGGGGGTATGTGACAGCAGGAAGGTAAAGTCACCTGGTTGCATCCAGGGGGGTAGATATATTTCGCCCAGATTCAGGCTTTACGCCGACTTATACAACTAGGTGGAGAGTTGTATAAGGCTAGTGGGCTCATGGATGACTCATACCTCTAGGGAGAGGGCTGGGCGTCGTGCAGACAGGGAGTTGGTGAGACCAGCTGAAGCTTGTCAGCTCATTTAGGCCTCTATAAGAACTCCCAGCTTCATTAGATGTTAGCTCATGCCTGGAACCAGACCTGTGTGGACTGTCTAGGGAGAGTGAACCCCTGTGCGGTGAGACAAAGCCTGTGTGGCTATTTGCTTGGACATTTAAAACCAGGGACTTAGGGACTAGGACAGCACTAGGCTGATCCCAGTTGTTAGTTAGGAAACCTGTATGTTTAGTCAGAGGTCAACTTGACCAGGATTTATTTTGGTTATGTTTCTTTTGCTTTGCTGTGTTTTGTCACTGTAAATAGAAAATAAACCGCACCTTTTTGATTTTGAAAACCACAACCTCCGTTTGCTGGGCCTGTTTTGTGTGGGGAGCCCATCCCGGGGGTCACACACACCCGCTGCCGAGCTAACCCCCTCACAATAAGGACGCCGGCTTGGCGGCCTTGTGTAGTGTGTTGGTGTTGGTTAAAGGAAAGAGAGAGAGAGAGATAGACAGTGTCATTTATATTGAGTTAGATAGAGCAGGCAGGCGAGTCAGTTAGCTGCAGTTACAGTGTGTAGAGGATATATATGCATCCTAGGTGTTGTATATATATTTACATACTGTATTCAGTTTAGCTAGATCCGTTCCTGGTTTTCTCTATACTGACAGGTAGGCAGGTGATTGTGCTAGCTGCAGTATTTTCAGTTAGTGTGCTGTGTCCTTTGCACAGTGTGCACCTAAAGCTCACCTGAAGACAATTGCTGGTGTTCTCATACTAACACCAAAGGCAGGGAGTTCAAAATTACAAACAGATTCTACGTAACAACAAACCTACAGTCCCTGTCTTGTTTGCAGACTATATAGGGCCTGGGGGCCCCACGCCTCTCCTTTTTTTAATTTGGGTGCGGGGTTCCCCTTAATATCCATACAAGACCCAAAGGGGCTGATAATGGGCTGGTGGGGGGTACCCATGCCATTTTTCTCAATGATTTTCATCCATATTGCCGGGACCAGACATTACATTAAAGCCGCAAGCAGTTTTAAATGTCAATTATGTGCAGGGACAGTTCTAAACACGGGAAACACGTGGCACTTCACAGGCATACTTTACACACCCCCCAGGTACGATATTTAAAGGAATATTTAACTTTTTTATTCACTTTATGCATCATTAAAATCACTGCTCCCGAAAAAATGGCAGTTTTTACAACTTTTTTTGCATTGATACATGTCCCCTGGGGCAGAACCCGGGTCCCCAAACCCTTTTTAGGGCAATAACATGCATATTAGCCGTTATAATTAGCACTTTTGATTTCGAACGTTCGAGTCCCATAGACTTTAATAGGGTTCTAAAGTTTGCGCAAACTTTCGGTCCGTTCGCAGGTTCTGGTGCAAACCGAATCGGGGGGTGTTCGGCTCATCCCTACTCACCATCATCGCAGCCTCACCAGTCAGTGCGTGCATTACGTACATCACACATCTCCTGCTGTGTCACAGAGCTGAGTGTGAAAAGTTTGGCCGTGCTGTGATAAAAGTCCCGCCCTCCTCCTAGACCAGCTTGTGTGATAGACAGAACACTGCGTCCATCACACGAGCTGGTCTAGGAGGAGGGCGGGACTTTTATCAAAGCGGCGGCCAAACCTTTCACACTCAGCTCCGTGACACAGCGGTTTCCCGCTGTGTCACAAGTAGGCAGGAGGAGGGGGAAGAGGAGGGAGGGGAGCGCGCTGCAGCCACAGCATAGATCAAAGCGGCCCCAGGGCAGGCAGCCTACCGGGAACAGTCCCAGTATCCTGGTAGGCCAGTCCGGCCCTGTCCACACCATGCCCCACTCGGCTGCGGGCCCCATAGCGCCCGCGTGGGTCGCTATGGCGTTAGTTCTGCCCCTACATACATCCCAGGAGTCTTCATGGGAGGAGGGTCTTTCTCAGCTAAGCACACCTTCCTGCCTGTATGCCTGAGCTAAGGGCAGATGGACTCGAGGGAGGAGTAAATGCTACATGATTCATCTGCCCTTATTCAAGATGGCCGCGGCTATAAATGCTAGGGGGGTGTTTTTCAAAGTGATTTCTCAATAAAATAGAACATGGAGACATGAATTGATGGAGACATGAAAGGGTGGATGGAGACATGGATGGAGACATGGATGGATGGATGGATGGAGACATGGATGGAGATATGGATGGATGGAGACATGAATGGATGGAGACATGGATGGAGGGAGACATGCATGGATGGATAAAGACATGGATGGATGGAAGGAGACATGGATGGATGGATGGATGAAGACATGGATGGATGGATGAAGACATGGATGGATGGAGACATGGATGGATGGAGACATAGATAGATGGATGGATAAGGACATGAATGGATGGATGAAGACATGAATGGATTGATGGATGGAGATATGGATGGATGGATGGAGACATGGATGGATGGAGACATGGATGGATGGATGAAGACATGGATGGATGGAGGCATGAATGGATGGATGGATGGATGAAGACATGGATGGATGGATGGAGACATGGATGGATGGAGACATGGATGGATGGATGAAGACATGGATGGATGGAGGCATGAATGGATGGATGGATGGATGAAGACATGGATGGATGGATGGATGGATGGAGACATGGATGGATGGATGGAAGGAGACATGGATGGATGGATGGATGGAGACATGGATGGATGGATGGGTGGAGACATGGATGGATGGGTGGAGACATGGATGGATGGATGGATGGATGAGACATGGATGGATGAAGACATAGATGGATGGAGGCATGGATGGATGGAGACATGGATGGATGGATGGGTGGAAACATGGATGGATGGAAGGAGACATGGATGGATGGATGGATGGATGGAGACATGGATGGATGGATGGAGACATGGATGGATGGAAGGAGACATGGATGGATGGATGGATGGAGACATGGATGGATGGATGAAGACATGGATGGATGGAGGCATGAATGGATGGATGGATGGATGGATGGAGACATGGATGGATGGATGGATGGAAGGAGACATGGATGGATGGATGGATGGATGGAGACATGGATGGATGGATGGATGGATGGGTGGAGACATGGATGGATGGGTGGAGACATGGATGGATAGATGGATGGATGGAGACATGGATGGAGGGATGAAGACATAGATGGATGGAGGCATGGATGGATGGAGACATGGATGGATGGATGGATGGGTGGAGACATGGATGGATGGAAGGAGACATGGATGGATGGATGGATGGATGGAGACATGGATGGATGGATGGAGACATGGATAGATGGAAGGAGACATGGATGGATGGATGGATGGAGACATGGATGGATGGATGGAGACTTGGATGGATGGAAGGAGACATGGATGGGTGGGTGGAGACATGGATGGATGGATGGATGGATGGAGACATGGATGGATGGATGTATGAAGACATGAATGGATGGATGAAGACATGGATGGATGGAGACATGGATGGATGAAGACATGGATGGATGGATGGATGGATGGATGGATGGATGGAGACATGGATGGATGGATGGATGGAGACATGGATGGATGGATGGATGGAGACATGGATGGATGGATGGAGACATGGATGGAAGGAGACATGGATGGATGGATGGAGACATGGATGGATGGATGGAGACTTGGATGGATGGATGGAGACATGGATGGATGGATGGATGGAGACATGGATGGATGGATGTATGAAGACATGGATGGATGGAGACATGGATGGATGGATGGATGTGGATGGATGAAGACATGGATGGATGGAGACATGGATGGATGGATGGAGACATGGATGGATGGATGGATAAGGACATGAATGGATTGATGGAGGCATGGATGGATGGATGGAGACATGGATGGATGGATGGATGGAGACATGGATGGATGGATGGATAAGGACATGAATGGATGGATGGAGACATGGTTGGAGACATGAATGGATGGATGGAGACATGGATGGATGGATGGAGACATGAATAGATTGATGGAGACATAGATGGGATGGAGACATGGATGGATGGAGACATGGATGGATGGATGGAGACATGGGTGGATGGATGGAGACATGGATGGATAGATGGAGACATGGATGGATGGATGGATGGAGAAATGGATGGATGGATAGATGGAGACATGGATGGATGGATGGATGGATGGATGGAGAGATGGATGGATGGGTGGAGACATGGATGGAGGATGGATGGATGGAGACATGGATGGATGAAGACATGGATGGATGAAGACATGGATGGAGACATGGATGGATGGAGACATGGATGGATGGATGGATGGAGACATGGATGGATGGATGAAGACATGGATGGAGACATGGATAGATGGAGACATGGATGGATGGATCGAGACATGAATGGATGGATGGAGACATGGATGGATAGATGGAGACATGGATGGATGGATGGATGGATGGAGACATGGATGGATGGATGAAGACATGGATGGAGACATGGATGGATGGGTGGAGACATGAATAGATGGATGGAGACATGAATAGATGGATGGAGACATGAACGGATGGATAGATGGAGACATGGATGGATGGATGGATGGATGGATGGAGACATGGATGGATGGATAGATGGAGACATGGATGGATGGATGGAGACATGAATAGATGGATGGAGACATGGATGGATGGATGGAGACATGGATGGATGGATGGATGGAGACATGGAAGGATGGATGGAGACATGGATGGATGGATGGAGACATGGATGGATGGAGACATAGATGGATGGATGGAGACATGGAAGGATGGATGGAGACATGAATGGATGGATGGATGAAGACATGGAAGGATGGATGGAGACATGGATGGATGGATGGAGACATGGATGGATGGATGGATGGATGGAGACATGGATGGATGGATGGATGAAGACATGAATAGATGGATGGAGACATGGATAGATGGATGGAGACATAGATGGATGGATGGAGACATGGAAGGATGGATGGAGACATGGATGGATGGATGGAGACATGGATGGATGGATGGAGACATGGAGGGATGGATAGAGACATGGATGGATGGAGACATGGATGGATGGAGACATGGATGGATGGAGACATGAATGGATGGATGGAGACATAGATGGATGGATGGATGGATGGAGACATGGATGGATGGATGGATGAAGACATGGAAGGATGGATGGAGACATGGATGGATGGATGGATAGAGACATGGATGGATGGATGGATGGAGACATGAATAGATGGATGGAGACATAGATGGATGGATGGATGGAGACATGGAAGGATGGATGGAGACATGGATGGATGGATGGAGACATGGATGGATGGATGGAGACATGAATGGATGGATGGATGGAGACATGGATGGATGGATGGAGACATGGATGGATGGATGGAGACATAGATGGATGGATGGAGACATGGAAGAATGGATGGAGACATGGATGGGTGGATGGAGACATGAATGGATGGATGGATGGAGACATGGATGGATGGATGGAGACATGGATGGAGACATGGATGGATGGATGGATGGAGACATGGATGGATGGATGGATGGAGACATGAATGGATGGATGGATGGAGACATGGATGGATGGATGGAGACATGGATGGATGGATGGAGACATGGATGCATGGAGACATGGATGGATGGATGGATAAGGACATGAATGGATGGATGGAGACATGGATGGATGGATGGATGGATGGAGACATGGATGGATGGATGGAGACATGGATGGATGGATGGATAAGGACATGAATGGATGGATGGAGTAATGGATGGATGGATGGATGGAGACATGGATGGATGGATGGAGACATGGATGGATGGATGGAGACATGAATACTTCGGATACTTCGCATGCTTAAACAGCTGCGCTCTGTGAATGGGGTGGCTGCAGGGGAGAAGGAAGTGGGGGCCGAACTTCAGCCTGAAGTGGGATTGGGAATTTGTCAAAACCAGGTAATCCCTCGAAAGAACGATTCGAGAACAGGAAATTACGAACAGACAAAGGATTGAAAATACGGAATGCAAATCATTTGTTATAGATGTTATTTTCGTTCTTTTACTGTTTCGGTGTTTCGTATTTTCGTAAGTTTGTTATTTTGGTTATTCGTAATTTTCGTATTTTGGTTCTTTCAGCTATTCGGATGTTTGAATTGATCCGAATGTAGGAATACTAACAAATTCGTACTAAAATCCATTCGTTACGAACCGCATCGCACACGTCTAGTCCATGGCGGGGTCGGTGAGAAGCTCTGGAAGAGACATGCCGGGGGAGATGGATGTGGAGCCAGAGGGAGAGACTGTGGTGTTTTTTGGAGTCAAGTCGTTGCAGCCAGGAGGGTTGGCAGGATTTGCATGGGACATGCTGGGATCAGTAGTCCACCAAGTGTCAGTTAGCACATTTATTCTTCTCAACTAAAACGGTGGTTACCAAAAGGGGACTGCAGACCCCCCGCCTGCAAAGGGCTACAAGGAAAACATTAGGACTTATTCAGAGTGAGCCGTGTGCTAACGGTGACAGGAATGTAGATTGGGACAGTGGAGTGAAGTAAGTGATCTCAAGTTGTGTGCTGGAGGAAGAGACTGTCAGATCTACACTCACCCAACATTGATTTCCTTACAGCGGAGTTCCACCCAAAGATTGAACTTCCACTTTTCAGAACCCCCCCCCCCCCTCCGGTGTCACATTTGGCACCTTTCAGGGGGGAGGGGGAGCAGATACCTGTGTAATCCAGATATTTGCTCCCACTTCCTGGCATAGATCACCGCGGTGACCTACGCCACGTCCAGCACTTACTCCGTCCCCCCTGCTGTCTTCTGGGAGACACACAGGTCCCAGAAGACAGCAGGGACCAGTGGGATCGCGCAGTAGGGAACCAGGAAGTGAAGCCGCAAGGCTTCATTTCCTGATTCCCTTAACGAAGATGGCGGCGGCAGCACCCGAGACCTGAGGGAGAGATCGGCTTCGGGACCCGACATGGCGGGCACCCTGGACAGGTAAGTGTCCATATATTAAAAGTCAGCAGCTGCCGTATTTGTAGCTCCTGATTTAAAAAAATTTTGGGGGCGGAGCTCCGCTTTAAGGAGTATTCATCACTGGGCATCCTGTGTCCCTTTTCCCCATAAAAACAACAAAAACAAGCAAGAGACAGTTCATTGACGGGAGAAAGTGTGCCGAAAATGGGTGTCTGACCAGCAGGGTGACGTGTGTGGACGCTGAAACACGCAGCCACCCCACGGGGGCACCGCTACAGGTGCCAAATGTGGCAGCGGAGGGGGGAGGGGGCAGACAAGCAGAGCTTCCCCTTTTGGGTGGAGTACTGCTTTAACCCAAAAAAATAATAAAGTTCTAGGCAAGAACATAAAATCCCCCCAAAAAATGTAGCGGCCCTCCACCCCCCACATATAAGCATGTACGAGCGCAAACACCCGCGTCGGGGGCGGCTAGGCTTGAAAACGTTGATTGCGATACACATGTTACATATCGCCGCACACGCCGGAGTGAGAGCGATAATTCTATCACCAGACCTCCTCAGGAACACCAAACTGATCACCTATAGGGAGGGGGGGCTTTGAAGCGTCTCCTATAGAATATATCGGGGACCGAAGTTTGTCGCCATTTCACAGGCACACAAATGTAGAACTTGACATGTTGGGTATTTATTTACTCGGTGTGACCTCGTCTTTTATATTTTACCCAAAAATTGGGGTATTTTTTTTGCATTTGTTTTCCTTTATCCGCTTCCAGACCGTCCATCGTACATATACTGCGGCAGGGCGGCCCGGCCGCAAAACAACGCACCTGTATGCTGTTTGCTCTTCCTAGGTCTGGGGCGCGCGCCAATCAGCTGGTGCGGAGGCCGCGATGGCCGCCCACGATCATTCCTAGGAGAGGCAGAACGGTCTGTCACAGAGGAAGAGTGAGATCTGTGTTTCTGCTAATCGGGAACATGAATCTCTCTCTTCACATCAGCCCATCCCCCACACAGTTAGAAATCACCCCCTAGGAGCATGCGGAACCCTTTGATCGCCCCAGATGTTAACCCCTTCCCTGCCAGTGCCATTAGTACAGTACAAAGATTGTCCTCCGAGAACCGATCGGCAGGAAAGACTGTACTCTGGTAACCGATCAGCAGGAATCTTTCCTACCAATTGGTTACCAGAGGACAATCTTTCCTGCTGATCGGTTACCAGAGGACAATCTTTCCTGCTGATCGGTTACCAGAGGACAATCTTTCCTGCTGATCGGTTACCGGAGGACAATCTTTCCTGCTGATCGGTTACCGGAGGATAATCTTTTCTGCTGATCGGTTACCAGAGGACAATCTTTCCTGCTGATCGGTTACCGGAGGACAATCTTTCCTGCTGATCGGTTACCAGAGGACAATCTTTCCTGCTGATCGGTTACCGGAGGACAATCTTTTCTGCTGATCGGTTACCAGAGGACAATCTTTCCTGCTGATCGGTTACCGGAGGATAATCTTTTCTGCTGATCGGTTACCAGAGGACAATCTTTCCTGCTGATCGGTTACCGGAGGACAATCTTTCCTGCTGATCGGTTACCAGAGGACAATCTTTCCTGCTGATCGGTTACCAGAGGACAATCTTTCCTGCTGATCGGTTACCAGAGGACAATCTTTCCTGCTGATCGGTTACCGGAGGACAATCTTTCCTGCTGATCGGTTACCAGAGGACAATCTTTCCTGCTGATCGGTTACCAGAGGACAATCTTTCCTGCTGATTGGTTACCAGAGGACAATCTTTCCTGCTGATCGGTTACCGGAGGACAATCTTTCCTGCTGATCGGTTACCGGAGGATAATCTTTTCTGCTGATCGGTTACCAGAGGACAATCTTTCCTGCTGATCGGTTACCGGAGGACAATCTTTCCTGCTGATCGGTTACCAGAGGACAATCTTTACTGCTGATCGGTTACCAGAGGACAGTCTTTCCTGCTGATCGGTTACCGGAGGACAATCTTTCCTGCTGATCGGTTATCGGAGGACGATCTTTCCTGCTGATCGGTTACCGGAGGACAGTCTTTCCTGCTGATCGGTTACCGGGGGACAGTCTTTCCTGCTGATCGGTTACCGGAGGACAATCTTTCCTGCTGATCGGTTACCAGAGGACAATCTTTCCTGCTGATCGGTTACCAGAGGACAATCTTTCCTGCTGATCGGTTACCGGAGGACAATCTTTCCTGCTGATCGGTTACCGGGGGACAGTCTTTCCTGCTGATCGGTTACCGGGGGATAATCTTTCCTGCTGATCGGTTACCGGAGGACAATCTTTCCTGCTGATCGGTTATCGGAGGACGATCTTTTCTGCTGATCGGTTACCGGAGGACAGTCTTTCCTGCTGATCGGTTACCGGGGGAAATCTTTCCTGCTGATCGGTTACCAGAGGATAATCTTTCCTGCTGATCGGTTACCGGAGGACAATCTTTCCTGCTGATCGGTTACCGGAGGACAATCTTTCCTGCTGATCGGTTACCAGAGGACAATCTTTCCTGCTGATCGGTTACCGGGGGATAATCTTTTCTGCTGATCGGTTACCAGAGGACAGTCTTTCCTGCTGATCGGTTATCGGAGGACGATCTTTCCTGCTGATCGGTTACCGGAGGACAGTCTTTCCTGCTGATCGGTTACCGGAGGACAATCTTTCCTGCTGATCGGTTACCAGAGGACAATCTTTCCTGCTGATCGGTTACCGGAGGACAATCTTTCCTGCTGATCGGTTACCAGAGGATAATCTTTCCTGCTGATCGGTTACCGGAGGACAATCTTTCCTGCTGATCGGTTACCGGAGGACAATCTTTCCTGCTGATCGGTTACCAGAGGACAATCTTTCCTGCTGATCGGTTACCGGAGGATAATCTTTCCTGCTGATCGGTTACCAGAGGACAATCTTTCCTGCTGATCGGTTACCGGAGGACAGTCTTTCCTGCTGATCGGTTACCGGAGGACAATCTTTCCTGCTGATCGGTTACCGGAGGATAATCTTTTCTGCTGATCGGTTACCAGAGGACAATCTTTCCTGCTGATCGGTTACCGGAGGACAGTCTTTCCTGCTGATCGGTTACCAGAGGACAATCTTTCCTGCTGATCGGTTACCGGAGGACAATCTTTCCTGCTGATCGGTTACCGGAGGACAATCTTTCCTGCTGATCGGTTACCGGAGGACAATCTTTCCTGCTGATCGGTTACCAGAGGACAATCTTTCCTGCTGATCGGTTACCAGAGGACAGTCTTTCCTGCTGATCGGTTACCGGAGGACAATCTTTCCTGCTGATCGGTTACCGGAGGATAATCTTTCCTGCTGATCGGTTACCGGAGGACAATCTTTCCTGCTGATCGGTTACCGGAGGATAATCTTTTCTGCTGATCGGTTACCAGAGGACAATCTTTCCTGCTGATCGGTTACCGGAGGACAATCTTTCCTGCTGATCGGTTACCAGAGGACAATCTTTCCTGCTGATCGGTTACCAGAGGACAGTCTTTCCTGCTGATCGGTTACCAGAGGACAGTCTTTCCTGCTGATCGGTTACCGGAGGACAGTCTTTCCTGCTGATTGGTTACCAGAGGACCATCTTTCCTGCTGATCGGTTACCAGAGGACGATCTTTCCTGCTGATCGGTTACCGGAGGAGGATCTTTCCTGCTGATCGGTTACCGGAGGACAGTCTTTCCTGCTGATCGGTTACCGGAGGACAATCTTTCCTGCTGATCGGTTACCGGAGGACAATCTTTCCTGCTGATCGGTTACCGGAGGACAATCTTTCCTGCTGATCGGTTACCGGAGGACAGTCTTTCCTGCTGATCGGTTACCGGAGGACAGTCTTTCCTGCTGATCGGTTACCGGAGGACGATCTTTCCTGCTGATCGGTTACCGGAGGACGATCTTTCCTGCTGATCGATTACCGGAGGACAGTCTTTCCTGCTGATTGGTTACCAGAGGACCATCTTTCCTGCTGATCGGTTACCAGAGGACGATCTTTCCTGCTGATCGGTTACCGGAGGACGATCTTTCCTGCTGATCGGTTACCGGAGGACAGTCTTTCCTGCTGATCGGTTACCGGAGGACAATCTTTCCTGCTAATCGGTTACCGGAGGACAGACTTTCCTGCTGATCGGTTACCGGAGGACAGTCTTTCCTGCTGATCAGTTACCAGAGGACAGTCTTTCCTGCTGATCGGTTACCGGAGGACAGTCTTTCCTGCTGATCGGTTACCGGAGGACAATCTTTCCTGCTGATCGGTTACCGGATGACAATCTTTCCTGCTGATCGATTACCGGAGGACAATCTTTCCTGCTGATCGGTTACCGGAGGACAATCTTTCCTGCTGATCGGTTACCAGAGGACAATCTTTCCTGCTGATCGGTTACCAGAGGACAATCTTTCCTGCTGATTGGTTACAAGAGGATTATCTTTTCTGCTGATCGGTTACCGGAGGACAATCTTTCCTGCTGATCGGTTACCGGAGGACAATCTTTCCTGCTGATCGATTACCGGAGGACAATCTTTCCTGCTGATCGGTTACCGGAGGACAATCTTTCCTGCTGATCGGTTACCGGAGGACAATCTTTCCTGCTGATCGGTTACCAGAGGACAATCTTTCCTGCTGATCGGTTACCAGAGGACAGTCTTTCCTGCTGATCGGTTACCAGAGGACAATCTTTCCTGCTGATCGGTTACCAGAGGACAATCTTTCCTGCTGATGGGTTACCAGAGGACAATCTTTCCTGCTGATCGGTTACCAGAGGACAGACTTTCCTGCTGATCGGTTACCGGAGGACAATCTTTCCTGCTGATTGGTTACAAGAGGATTATCTTTTCTGCTGATCGGTTACCGGAGGACAATCTTTCCTGCTGATCGGTTACCGGAGGACAATCTTTCCTGCTGATCGGTTACCGGAGGACAGTCTTTCCTGCTGATCGGTTACCGGAGGACAGTCTTTCCTGCTGATCGGTTACCGGAGGACAGTCTTTCCTGCTGATAGGTTACCGGAGGACAGTCTTTCCTGCTGATCGGTAGGGATGAGCTTCGTGTTCGAGTCGAACATACGTTCGACTCGAACATCGGCTGTTCGATCGTTCGACGAAGATTGAACGATTTGGGCCGTTCGCGCCAAATTCGAGTGACGCGAACAGCCCACAATGCACTACGCCATCGCAGTGTCATCCAGGCGCTGTGATTGGCCAAGCATGCACTGTGACCCCGCATGCTTGGCCAATCACAGCGCCGGCAGCGAGGAGAGCAATGATTGGCCACAGGCAGGATGCCTGTGGCCAATTATTGCTGAGGGGGTTTAGTACACGCCCCACACTATAAAAGGCCGCCAGCGCAGCGGCCTTGTGTAGTGTGTTCCGGAGCAGGGAAAGAGAAGCATAGGCAGGGACAGTGTCATTATTTTCCTTTACTAATCCTGGATTCCTTGTGTTTAGGGACAAATAAGGATAGGTAGGGAGAGTGTCAGTGTGTTATTCTGTGCTAATCCTTGTTTGTAGGGACAGAGAGGTACAGTGAGGGAAAGTGTCAGTGTGCTATTCTTGCTGAACCATATTTTCAATCCTTGAGTTTAGGGACAGAGAAGGACACTCGTGGAAATTATCAGTGTGCTATTCTGTGCTAAATCTTGTTTGTAGGGACAGAGTAGGACAGTGAGGGAAAGTGTCAGTGTGCTATTCTGTTCTAAACCAATCTTGCTGAAGCATATTGCAAATCCTTGTGTTTAGGGACAGAGAAGGATAGGCAGGGGACAGTGTCAGTGTCATTGTTGCTAAGCCTCCTGCACAGTATACACCTGAAGGTAGCCCTTATTGCTCTTTTTCCCATCTCCCTGCAGGCCATCCATTAAAATGTCTGGAAGGCAAACAAGCAGAGGCAGACAGTCAGGAGGCAAAAAAAGAGGGCAAGCAGGCTCTGTGTCTGGGGGCAACAGTGCTGGTCGTGGACGCGGTGCATTGTCATCAGCACATGGCCATGGGACACGCTTGTCCTTGTTTTCGGCAGCTGGACATGTTGAGCCACATCATGCCGAAGACTTGGTAGAGTGGATGACCAAGCCCACCTCATCCTCCTCATCCTCTCTCACCCAGGCTCAGGATACTGGTAAAGCAGCTGCCAAAGCGTCCTCTTCTCTGGTATCATTATCTTCATTAGTCAATCCTTCCCTAGACCCACCATGTCCTCCTCCTGAGGAGTCCCCCGAACTGTTTGAGCACAGTGTTGGGTACATGCTCCAGGAGGATGCCCAGCGTTTCGAAGGATCTGATGATGATACCCAGCTAGAGGAAGGCAGCAGCGTGAGAGCAGAGAGAGGGGATGCTCAAGAAGGACACCAATCTGGCAGACATGCTCCAGCAGCTGCAGCATACTGCCAGATTGGCTCCAGTGATGAGGAGGGAGGGGATGATGAGGTCACTGACTCCACGTGGGTGCCTAATAGGAGAGAGGAGGAGGAGGAGGAGGATGAGGAGGAGGCACATCTCCAACGAGGCAGGATGCCCTTGAGTGGCCAGCGTATGGGCAGCACACCGACGGAATCACACCGCAGAGCTCCGCCTGTGCAGGGCGCTGCCTCTGCCCGTCATTCATAAAGTTCTTTGGTGTGGGCCTTTTTTGAGGCGAGTGCATCAGATCGCACAGCTGCTGTTTGCAACATATGTCTCAAGCGTATATCGCGTGGCCAAAACATCAGCCGCTTGGGTACCACATGCCTGACCAGACATATGTTGACCTGCCATGCAGCTCGTTGGCAAGCCTACCTTAAAGACCCACACCAAAGAACAAAGCGGACCTCTCCTTGCACCGCATCAGCTGGGATCTCCAACCCCACTATAACTTCAGTCCTCTCTGAAACATGCACTGAGAGGAATGAAGGTGTAGAATTAGGTGTGTCGCAGCCAAGTACTTGCGGCCACTCTGCTAGCAGTACACCGACGTCCGATTCTAGCAGGCAAATTTCCCTGCCCCAGCTGCTGGACCGTCGAAAGAAGTTCACTCCCAGCCATCCACATGCCCAGCGGTTGAATGCTAGCTTGGCTAAATTGCTAGCGCTTCAACTGCTGCCTTTTCAGTTGGTAGACTCGGCCCCCTTCCGTGAGTAAACGCCACTTTTTCGCACGGAAGGCGATTCCGGCTCTCTACAGGCATGTGGAAGGCAATGTCTTGGCCTCGCTGGACAGGGCGGTCAGCGGTAAGGTGCATATTACCGCTGACTCATGGTCCAGCAGGCATGGACAGGGACGTTACCTTTCTTTCACAGCCCATTGGGTCACTCTTTTGGCAGCTGGGAAGGATGCAGGACAAGGTGCAGTAGTGTTGGAGGTTGTTCCACCGCCACGCCTCCAAAATGCTACGACTGGTTGTGACACACCTCTCTCCTCCACCCCCTCCTCTTCTTCTTCCTCCATGGCCTCTTCCTGTGGTTTGTCCTCGGAACCAGCGGTGCTCCGTAGGCGTTCAAGGGGCTACGCAAGTACGCAGGCAAAAAGATGCCATGCCGTGCTTGCGCTGGTGTGTTTGGGGGACAGGAGCCACACTGGGGCAGAGGTCCTGTCTGCTCTGCAGGGGCAGGCCGAGAGGTGGTTGACGCCACGCCAGCTTAAGCCAGGAATGGTGGTTTGCGACAATGGCACCAACCTCCTCTCCGCCCTCCGACAGGGACAACTGACCCATGTGCCCTGTATGGCTCACGTCCTTAACCTGGTGGTGCAGCGGTTCTTGGGCAGGTACCCAGGCTTACAGGATGTCCTGAGGCAGGCCAGGAAAGTCTGTGTGCATTTCCGCAGATCTTATAATGCCAGTGCTCGCCTGGCTGAGCTGCAAAAGGAGTTGAACCTGCCCAAGAACCGCCTTATATGTGACATGCCCACCAGGTGGAACTCAACGTTGGCCATGCTGCAGCGGCTGCACACGCAGCAGAGGGCCATCAATGAGTACCTGTGCGACTACGGCACCAGGACAGGGTCAGGGGAGCTCGGGTTTTTTTCACCACGCCAGTGGGGCATGATCAGGGATGCATGCACTGTCCTGGCACCATTTGAGGAGGCCACGAGGATGGTGAGCAGTGACAGTGCATGCATCAGTGACACTGTACCTCTTGTCCACCTGTTGGAGCACACGCTGCATGGAATAATGGACAGGGCACTTGAGGCAGAACAGAGGCAGGAAGAGGAGGACTTCCTTGCCTCTCAAGGCCCCCTTTACCCAGACAGTGTTCCTTCTGTCCCACCCATCGCACAGGAAGAGGAGGAGGAGGAGGAGGATTGTGTCAGCATGGAGGTGGAGGCTGGCACTCAGCATCATCAGCAGCAGTCTTTTAGGGATGATTTACAGTCCCAAGAAACCAGTGGACTTGTACGTGGCTGGGAGGAGGTGGCTGCGGATCATGTCGTCCTTAGTGACCCAGAGGACTCCGGACTGAATGCCTCAGCTAACCTACGCTGCATGGCCTCCCTGATCCTGCAATGTCTGCGGAAGGATCCTCGTATTCTTCGGATCAAGGAGAGGGACCATTACTGGCTGGCCACTCTCCTTGATCCACGGTACAAGGGTAAGGTTGCGGACCTTATCGTACCGTCGCAGAGGGAGCAGAGGATGAGACAACTCCGGGAGGCCTTGCAGAAAGGTCTGTGCAACGCGTTCCCAGAGACTGGGAGGTTACAAACTCCTGGTCCTGGACAACGAGTTGCTGAGGCTTCGGGCAGTCAAAGAAGGAGCGGTGGGGAAGGTGGCCGTCTGACCGATGCGTTCAGACAATTCTTTAGTCCGCAGCCCCAAAGTATGATCGGTTCCAGCAACCATCGCCAGCGTCTGATATACATGGTCCAGGGATACCTAGGGGCAAGGTCAGACTTGGACACCTTCCCCACCGAAAATCCTCTGGCTTACTGGGTCTTGAGGATGGATCACTGGCCAGAGCTTGCACAGTATGCAATTGAGCTACTGGCCTGTCCTGCATCCAGCGTTCTTTCAGAACGCACATTCAGTGCTGCTGGAGGATTTGTCACGGATCACAGGGTGCGCCTGTCCACCGACTCGGTTGATCGACTGACTTTCATCAAGATGAACCAGTCTTGGATCACCACCAGCTACCACACACCAGATGCTGATATAACAGACTAATTGATTTTAAAATGTCACATCCCTTCAAGACTGATGCTGATGCTGAGTGCCTGTGCTGTTATGTTGACTGGCTATCCTCCTCCTCCTCCTCAATGATACGATTAATGATGATAGCTTGGAAGATCATTTTGGTTTATGGGTGACGCCACCAGTGGCTAAGGCCCAATTTTTCAGCCCCTGTTTAACAGGGGCGTGTAATTAAAATTTTTGATGCAATACTTTGCAACAGGCCTCATTGCTGTGCTCCAAGTACAGTATCTGTGAGGGGTTGCAGTGTTGTGCCACCAGTGCCTAAGGCCCAATTTTTCAGCCCCTGTTCAACAGGGGCATGCAATTATAATTATTGATCTAATAATTCACAGCAGGGGCCATTGCTGCGCCCACCAAGAGTAACTGTCAGGCCTTACAGTGTTGTGGCACCAGCACCACCATCACCACCACCACCACCACCACCAAAGGCCCAATTTTTAAGCCCCTGTTCAACAGGGGCATGCAATTATAATTATTGATCTAATAATTCACAGCAGGGCCCATTGCTGCGCCCACCAAGAGTAACTGTCAGGCCTTACAGTGTTGTGGCACCAGCACCACCATCACCACCACCACCACCAAAGGCCCAATTTTTCTGTCCCTGTTCAACAGGGGCATGCAATTATAATTATTGATCTAATAATTCACAGCAGGGCCCATTGCTGCGCCCACCAAGAGTAACTGTCAGGCCTTACAGTGTTGTGGCACCAGCACCACCATCAAAGGCCCAATTTTTACTACCACTGATCAACAATTATATGTTATTACAATTCCTGATATAATAGTTGACAGCAGGGCGTTCCAGCACCCACCAAGAGTAACTGTGAGTGCTTTCAGTGTTGTGCCAACACCAACACCTAAGGGGCCTATTTCTGCAGAGTATATACGGCAGGTCCCTACTTTCAAACATCCAACTTACAAACGACTCCTACTTGCAAACGGAAGAAGACAACAGGAAGTGAGAGGAAATCTACCCCTTGGAAGGAAAATTCTCTCCTGTAAGAATTAATATGGGAGAAAGGTGTCTCCTCTCTACTGATGCTTTATCACCAATCCTTGTTTCAATAAAAACACCACATTTCAAAAACAGTTGTCATTGGGACGGAAAGTGAGGTGAAATGTTCTGAACAGGGGCACAGACAGCAAAAAAAATGTGACAGGGGTGATAACCCTTCCCTATGTTTTACAAAAAACTAAAAAAAAGGAATTTGGCATGGAGCTACACTTAAACAATGCAGCTGTTCAAAATTATAAACAGATTCTACATAAGAACAAACCTACAGTCCCTGTCTTGTATGCACCGCCTGTATACGGCTGTTCAGAGTATATAGGTCCTTTTTTATTTTGTGTGCGGGGTTCCCCTTAATATCCATACAAGACCCAAAGGGGCTGGTAATGGGCTGGGGTAGGGGGGGGGGGGGGTCATGGGGTAGCTATGCCATTTTTCTTAAAGAATTTCATCCATATTACCGGGACCAGACATTACATTAAAGCCGCAAGCAGTTTTAAATGGCTTTTTTTCCTTTAGAAATGTAATTTTGTGCAGGGACAGTTCTAAACACGGGAAACACGTGGCACTTCACAGGCATACTTTAGACACCCCCCAGGTACAATATTTAAAGGAATATTTGACTTTTTTTTTTTCACTTTATGCATCATTAAAATGACTGCTCCCGAAAAACGACCGTTTTTAAAACTTCTTTTTGCATTGATACATGTCCCCTGGTGCAGGACCCGGGTTCCCAAACTCTGTTTCGGACAATAACATGCATAATAGTTGTTATAATTAGCACTTTAGAATTCGAACGTTCGCATCCATTGTATTTAATAGGGTTCTAATGTTCGTGCGAACTTTCGGTCCGTTCGCGGGTTCTGGTGCGAACCGAACCCGGGGGTGTTCGGCTCATCACTACTGATCGGTTACCGGAGGACAATCTTTCCTGCTGATCGGTTACCGGAGGACAGTCTTTCCTGCTGATCGGTTACCAGAGGACGATCTTTCCTGCTGATTGGTTACAAGAGGATTATCTTTTCTGCTGATCGGTTACCGGAGGACAATCTTTCCTGCTGATCGGTTACCAGAGGACAATCTTTCCTGCTGATCGGTTACCAGAGGACGATCTTTCCTGCTGATTGGTTACAAGAGGATTATCTTTTCTGCTGATCGGTTACCAGAGGACAGTCTTTCCTGCTGATCGGTTACCAGAGGACAATCTTTCCTGCTGATCGGTTACCAGAGGACAATCTTTCCTGCTGATCGGTTACCGGAAGACAATCTTTCCTGCTGATCGGTTACCTTAGGACAATCTTTCCTGCTGATCGGTTACTAGAGGACAATCTTTCCTGCTGATTGGTTACCGGAGGACAATCTTTCCTGCTGATCGGTTACCGGAGGACAGTCTTTCCTGCTGATCGGTTACCGGAGGACAGTCTTTCCTGCTGATCGGTTACGGGAGGACAATCTTTCCTGCTGATCGGTTACCGGAGGACAATCTTTCCTGCTGATCGGTTACCGGAGGACAGTCTTTCCTGCTGATCGGTTACCGGAGGACAGTCTTTCCTGCTGATCGGTTACCGGAGGACAGTCTTTCCTGCTGATCGGTTACCGGAGGACAATCTTTCCTGCTGATCAGTTACCGGAGGACGATCTTTCCTGCTGATCGGTTACCGGAGGACGATCTTTCCTGCTGATCGGTTACCGGAGGACAGTCTTTCCTGCTGATCGGTTACCGGAGGACAATCTTTCCTGCTGATCGGTTACCGGAGGACAATCTTTCCTGCTGATCGGTTACCGGAGGACAATCTTTCCTGCTGATCGGTTACCGGAGGACAGTCTTTCCTGCTGATCGGTTACCGGAGGACAATCTTTCCTGCTGATCGGTTACCGGAGGACAATCTTTCCTGCTGATCGGTTACCGGAGGACAATCTTTCCTGCTGATCGGTTACCGGAGGACAGTCTTTCCTGCTGATCGGTTACCGGAGGACAGTCTTTCCTGCTGATCTGGAATATTGGGGGTTGTAGCACAATTCAGATTTTAGAAGTTGAAGTAAATCTCCAATTCTTGGTTGATTCGAGGAGGAAGGACGGGACGCTCTCACTTTATATCGGACAGCAGGTTTTATTTATTTATTGTTTTCTCATGAAAGACTTCCTATAAAAAAAGAAAGCTTGTTTCTGTCTTCATATCAACAAAAAAAAAGAACAGCATTTTATTTAATATTTATTTATTTATTTGAATGCAAATCAGAAAGCTCTGCAGTTCTGTAGTAGTCTCAGTCAAATAGCTCTAGCTCCCTCTGTAGGTGGAATAGAGAAATGGACTGAATGGGGAAAGCAATATGTGGCAGTGCGGCCGTCACCTTCCACTCTCTAGCTCCCTCTGTAGGTGGAATAGGAATGTGGGGTAATCAGGAGAGGCACGTGATATTTCACTTTTGGATCATTAATGTTGAAAACAACCTGGAGGACAAAAAAAGAACCGGTCAGAATTTCCATTATAATTCAATAGATACTTAAAGTGGTTGTAAATCAAAAAAAAATGTTCAGAAAAAAGGGGGCAGAGAGCTGAAGTTATACTCTGCAGAGCTCAGTTAGAGCTGATTGGAAGGAAGGGACACCCCCCCCCCTCTACACAGCACACATAAGCAGAGCTGAGGCTGCCAATCACAGGCTGCGTGCGGGAGTTCCCCGTCACCATTTATCTCTTGGTTTAGAAAGATACATTTCCTATACAGTGCTCAGATGTGCCGTATCTTGCAAAGAAAGGCCAGGCCATGCCTGACCCCACAGACCCGTTCATATATACCATTCCTAGCAGACCCCCCCGGCCGCCTTGCCTTTCCTCTGAAAGAACAGAACTGGAGGAATGCCGCCAGGTACCACACAGGCACAGAAATGCCTCATTTATGAAAGTGTTTCAAGAAAACGACTGCCAGAAACATCCAATCAGAGCTCGCCTTTCTCCAAGGACATTGAGGAAAGACAGAATCTGGGTAAGTGCTTCTGGCAAGAAAGACCCCAATCCTTCCACTCTACAAGACTCTGGTCCTCCCACATCTGGAATATTCTGTCCAGTTCTGGTCACCAGTCCTCATGGAGGATGTGCTGGAACTGGAGAGAATCCAGAGATGGCCAACAAAGCTAATAAAGGGGGCTGGAGGAGATCAGTTGTGGGGGATGGAGGAGCTCAGTTATGGAGGATGGAGGAGATCAGTTATGGGGGAGGGAGAAGATCAGTTATAGGGGATGGAGGAGATCAGTTATGAGGGGTGGAGGAGGTCAGTTATGGAGGATAGAGGAGATCAGTTGTGGGGGATGGAGGAGATCAGTTATGGGGGATGGAGGAGATCAGTTATGGGGTTCGAGGAGATCAGTTATGGGGGATGGAGGAGATCAGTTATGGGGGATGGAGGAGATCAGCTGTGGGGGATGGAGGAGATCAGTTATGGGGGATGGAGGAGATCAGTTATGGGGGATGGAGGAGATCAGCTGTGGGGGATGGAGGAGGTCAGTTATGGGGGATGGAGGAGATCAGTTATGGGGGATGGAGGAGATCAGTTATGGAGGATGGAGGAGATCAGTTATGGGGGAAGGAGGAGGTCAGTTATGGAGGATGGAGGAGATCAGTTGTGGGGGATGGAGGAGCTCAGTTATGGAGGATGGAGGAGATCAGTTGTGGGAATAGAGGAGATCAGTTATGGGGGATGGAGGAGGTCAGTTATGGAGGATGGAGGAGATCAGTTATGGGGGATGGAGGAGATCAGTTATGGGGGATGGAGGAGGTCAGTTGTGGGGGAGTGAGGAGATCAGTTATGGAGAAGATCAGTTATGGAGGAGATCATTTATGGGAATGGAGGAGATCAGTTGTGGGGGATGGAGGAGATCAGTTATGGGGGATGGAGGAGATCAGTTATGGGGGATGGAGGAGATCAGTTATGGGGGATGGAGGAGATCAGTTATGGGGATGGAGGAGATCAGTTATGGAGGATGGAGGAGATCAGTTATGGAGGATGGAGGAGATCAGTTATGGAGGAGCTCAGTTATGGGGATGGAGGAGATCAGTTGTGGGGGATGGAGGACCTCAGTTGTGGGGGATGGAGGAGATCAGTTATGGAGGAGCTCAGTTGTGGGGGATGGAGGAGATCAGTTATGGGGGATGGAGGAGATCAGTTATGGGGGAGGAAGGAGGTCAGTTATGGGGTAGATGGTGGAGATCAGTCATGGGGGATGGAGGAGGTCAGTTATGGGGGATGGAGGAGGTCAGTTATGAGGGAGGGAGGAGATCAGTTATGGGGGATGGAGGAGATCAGTTATGGGGGGTGGAGGAGGTCAGTTATGGAGGATGGAGGAGATCAGTTGTGGGGGATGGAGGACTCAGTTATGGAGGATGGAGGAGATCAGTTATGGGGGAGGGAGGAGATCAGTTATGGAGGATGGAGGAGATCAGTTATGGGGGATGGAGGAGATCAGTTATGGGGGAGGGAGGAGATCAGTTATGGGGGATGGATGAGCTCAGTTATGGAGGATGTCAGTTATGGGGGAGGGAGGAGATCAGTTATGGGGGAGGGAGGAGATCAGTTATGGGGGATAGAGGAGATCAGTTATGGGGGATAGAGGAGATCAGTTATGGGGGAGGGAGGAGATCAGTTATAGGGGATGGAGGAGATCAGTTATGAAGGATGGAGGAGATCAGTTATGGAGGATGGAGGAGATCAGTTATGGGGGAGGGAGGAGATCAGTTATAGGGGATGGAGGAGATCAGTTATAGGGGATGGAGGAGATCAGTTATGAAGGATGGAGGAGATCAGTTATAGGGGATGGAGGAGATCGGTTATGGGGGATGGAGGAGATCGGTTATGGGGGAGGGAGGAGATCGGTTATGGGGGAGGGAGGAGGTCAGTTATGGGGGATGGAGGAGGTCAGTTATGGGGGAGGGAGGAGCTCAGTTATGAAGGATGGAGTAGATCAGTTATGGGGGAGGGAGGAGATCAGTTATGGGGGATGGAGGAGATCAGTTATGGGGGATGGAGGAGATCAGTTATGGGGGGTGGAGGAGATCAGTTATGGGGGATGGAGGAGATCAGTTATGGGGGATGGAGGAAATCAGTTATGGAGAATGGAGGAGATCAGTTATGAAGGATGGAGGAGATCAGTTATGGGGAATGGAGGAGATCAGTTGTGGGGGATGGAGGAGATCAGTTATGGGGGATGGAGGAGATCAGTTATGG
This sequence comes from Rana muscosa, assembly GCA_029206835.1. Taxonomy (NCBI): domain Eukaryota; kingdom Metazoa; phylum Chordata; class Amphibia; order Anura; family Ranidae; genus Rana; species Rana muscosa. The sequence continues at coordinate 296,691,074 of CM055119.1, forward strand.
GGAATGGAGGAGATCAGTTATGGGGGATGGAGGAGATCAGTTATGGGGGATGGAGGAGCTCAGTTATGAGGGATGGAGGAGGTCAGTTATGGGGGAGGGAGGAGCTCAGTTATGGGGGATGGAGGAGATCAGTTATGGGGGATGGAGAAGATCAGTTATGGGGGATGGAGGAGATCAGTTATGGGGGATGGAGGAGCTCAGTTATGAGGGATGGAGGAGGTCAGTTATGGGGGAGGGAGGAGGTCAGTTATGGGGGAGGGAGGAGCTCAGTTATGGGGGATGAAGGAGGTCAGTTATGGGGGATGGAGGAGCTCAGTTATGAGGGATGGAGGAGGTCAGGTATGGGGGATGGAGGAGATCAGTTATGGGGGATGGAGGAGATCAGTTATGGGGGAGGGAGGAGATCAGTTATGAAGGATGGAGGAGGTCAGGTATGGGGGATGGAGGAGATCAGTTATGAGGGATGGAGGAGGTCAGGTATGGGGGATGGAGGAGATCAGTTATGGGGGATGGAGGAGATCAGTTATGGGGGAGGGAGGAGATCAGTTATGGGGGATGGAGGAGATCAGTTATGGGGGATGGAGGAGATCAGTTATGGGGGATGGAGGAGGTCAGTTATGGGGGGGGGGATGGAGGAGGTCAGTTATGGGGGGGGATGGAGGAGATCAGTTATGAAGGATGGAGGAAATCAGTTATGGGGGATGGAGGAGATCAGTTATGGGAGATGGAGGAGGTCAGTTATGGGGGAGGGAGGAGGTCAGTTATGGGGGAGGGAGGAGGTCAGTTATGGGGGAGGGAGGAGGTCAGTTATGGGGGAGGGAGGAGGTCAGTTATGGGGGATGGAGGAGCTCAGTTATGGGGGATGAAGGAGGTCAGTTATGGGGGATGGCGGAGCTCAGTTATGAGGGATGGAGGAGGTCAGGTATGGGGGATGGAGGAGATCAGTTATGGGGGATGGAGGAGATCAGTTATGGGGGAGGGAGGAGATCAGTTATGGGGGAGGGAGGAGATCAGTTATGAAGGATGGAGGAGATCAGTTATGGGGGATGGAGGGGATCAGTTATGAGGGATGGAGGAGGTCAGGTATGGGGGATGGAGGAGATCAGTTATGAGGGATGGAGGAGGTCAGGTATGGGGGATGGAGGAGATCAGTTATGGGGGATGGAGGAGATCAGTTATGGGGGAGGGAGGAGATCAGTTATGGGGGATGGAGGAGATCAGTTATGGGGGATGGAGGAGATCAGTTATGGGGGATGGAGGAGGTCAGTTATGGGGGGGGATGGAGGAGGTCAGTTATGGGGGGGGATGGAGATCAGTTATGAAGGATGGAGGAAATCAGTTATGGGGGATGGAGGAGATCAGTTATGGGAGATGGAGGAGGTCAGTTATGGGGGAGGGAGGAGGTCAGTTATGGGGGAGGGAGGAGGTCAGTTATGGGGGAGGGAGGAGGTCAGTTATGGGGGAGGGAGGAGGTCAGTTATGGGGGATGGAGGAGGTCAGTTATGGGGGATGGAGGAGATCAGTTATGGGGGATGGAGGAGATCAGTTATGGGGGATGAAGGAGGTCAGTTATGGGGGATGAAGGAGGTCAGTTATGGGGGATGGAGGAGGTCAGTTATGGGGGATGGAGGAGGTCAGTTATGGGGGATGGAGGAGGTCAGTTATGGGGGATGGAGGAGGTCAGTTATGGGGGATGAAGGAGGTCAGTTATGGGGGATGAAGGAGGTCAGTTATGGGGGGATGGAGGAGATCAGTTATGGGGGATGGAGGAGATCAGTTATGGGGGATGGAGGAGGTCAGTTATGGGGGATGAAGGAGGTCAGTTATGGGGGGGATGGAGGAGATCAGTTATGAAGGATGGAGGAGATCAGTTATGGGGGATGGAGGAGATCAGTTATGGGGGAGGGAGGAGGTCAGTTATGGGGGATGGAGGAGGTCAGTTATGGGGGATGGAGGAGGTCAGTTATGGGGTATGGAGGAGGTCAGTTATGGGGTATGGAGGAGATCAGTCATGGGGGATGGAGGAGGTCAGTTATGGGGTATGGAGGAGGTCAGTTATGGGGGATGGAGGAGATCAGTTATGGGGGAGGGAGGAGGTCAGTTATGGGGGATGGAGGAGGTCAGTTATGGGGGATGGAGGAGGTCAGTTATGGGGGATGGAGGAGGTCAGTTATGGGGGATGGAGGAGGTCAGTTATGGGGTATGGAGGAGATTAGTCATGGGGGATGGAGGAGGTCAGTTATGGGGGATGGAGGAGGTCAGTTATGAGGGATGGAGGAGGTCAGTTATGAGGGATGGAGGAGATCAGTCATGGGGGATGGAGGAGATCAGTTATGGGGGAGGGAGGAGCTCAGTTAAGGATGTGAAGCTCCCTTCCACAATCGGTGGTGTCAGCATGAAGTATATTTAGTTGAAAAAAAAACTCCTGGACGTGCATCTTAGTGAACACAGTATACAGGGATATGGGGGATGGTTTTTGACATGAACACAGTTCTCAATGAAGACACTTTCTAAGTAACATCAGATACCTCTACATGGGGGTGGAAGGCGTCTAATTTTAACTGCTTCCAATATTCTCCAGTATCGAAGCGCAGCTGGAAGGTCCCGGCTGTAAGAGGTTCTCCGAGCAGAAGTCCTGGACAGCGGCCGTCCTGGTCGGTAACACTGGGCAACAAGCTTAAGGTCAAATCAGTGAAAGCTGAATTCTGATTCATCGTATTGAATATACCTGGACCCTCCGCTCAGCACGCTCACCTTCTTCCCAGCACGCTCACCTTCCACTCAGTACGCTCACCTTCCTCTCAGCACGCTCACCTTCCTCTCAGCACGCTCACCTTCCGCTCAGCGCACTCACCTTCCTCTCAGCACGCCCACCTTCCGCTCAGCACGCCCACCTTCCTCTCAGCACGCTCACCTTCCGCTCAGCACGCTCACCTTCCGCTCAGCACGCCCACCTTCCTCTCAGCACGCCCACCTTCCGCTCAGCACGCTCACCTTCCACTCAGTACGCTCACCTTCCGCTCAGTACGCTCACCTTCCGCTCAGCACGCTCACCTTCCGCTCAGCACGCTCACCTTCCTCTCAGCATGCCCACCTTCCGCTCAGCACGCCCACCTTCCTCTCAGCACGCTCACCTTCCGCTCAGCACGCCCACCTTCCGCTCAGCACGCTCACCTTCCGCTCAGCACGCTCACCTTCCGCTCAGCACGCTCACCTTCCGCTCAGCACGCTCACCTTATTCCCAGCACGCTCACCTTATTCCCAGCACGCTCACCTTCCGCTCAGCACGCTCACCTTCCGCTCAGCACGCTCACCTTCTGCTCAGCACGCTCACCTTATTCCCAGCACACTCACCTTCCTCTCAGCACGCTCACCTTGCGCTCAGCACGCTCACCTTACGCTCAGCACGCTCACCTTATGCCCAGCACACTCACCTTCCGCTCAGCACGCTCACCTTCCGCTCAGCACGCTCACCTTCCGCTCAGCACGCTCACCTTCCTCTCAGCACGCTCACCTTCCTCTCAGCACGCTCACCTTCCTCTCAGCACGCTCACCTTCCGCTCAGCACGCTCACCTTCCGCTCAGCACGCTCACCTTCTGCTCAGCATGCTCACCTTATGCCCAGCACACTCACCTTCCGCTCAGCACGCTCACCTTCCGCTCAGCACGCCCACCTTCCGCTCAGCACGCTCACCTTATGCCCAGCACGCTCACCTTCCGCTCAGCACGCTCACCTTCTTCTCAGCACGCTCACCTTCAACTCAGCACGCTCACCTTCAACTCAGCACGCTCAACTTCCGCTCAGCACGCTCAACTTCCGCTCAGCACGCTCACCTTACGCCCAGCACGCTCACCTTCCGCCCAGCACGCTCACCTTCTGCTTAGAATGCTCATCTTCCTCCCAGCACACTCACCTTCTGCTTAGAACACTCACCTTCTGCCCAGCACACTCGCCCTCTGCTTAGATTTCTCACCCTCCACTCAGCACGCTCACCTTCCGCTCAGCACACTCACCCTCTGCTCAGCACACTCACCCTCCGTTTAGCACACTCACCTTCTGCTTAGAATGCTCACCCTCTGCTCAGCACGCCCACCTTCCGCTCAGCACGCCCACCTTCCGCTCAGCACGCTCACCTTCCGCTCAGCACGCCCACCTTCCGCTCAGCATGCTCACCTTCTGCTGACTTGTTCCCATTTTGATTCTCTGCCATTGAACTTGGACACGGTAATTGTCAGGCCTTTAGCCGGAGTCCCTTGTGCGATGTTCAGGACATGTGTGGTCAGCAGACTCGGAGCGACCCCCGACATTTCCTGTAGGTGAGAAAAACACATGATTTGTTAAAGGAGTATCTCAATTATATTCCGTAGTCTTTCTATAAGTCTATACCAACCTTTCTCCACCTTTATAAGGAATCCTTAAAAAAACTTTCTGGGCTCAGGAAACCTGATAATAATTACATTATCTATCAAGAAAGGTGACCACCATTGTTCTAAAGTCTTCTGTGACTCACCTAGGAGGCCATCAATTCCTTCATCGAACTCGAGATGTAGGGTGTCTATGGTGGTACATACAGCCTGCGTACCCCTTCCGTCCGGCCCGTGTGCAGAGCTCCCAACTGTCCCTGATTTGGAGCAATGTCCCTCTGTCCCTCATTTTGGTCTGATCTATATAGTTGTCTATAAAATGCACTATTTATCTTTCAAAAAGTGTTTCCCAGCACTAAACCTTTCATCTGATTTCTACATTGCTGCATTTTTCAATTTTAAAAGCCAATATAAAGGAATAGTTGTGGTAAAAAAAAGCATTTGTTTATTTAATTAACCTTTTTTTGGGGTTATTTCCCCTTTAAGGGGGCGTGGCATGGGGGCGTGTCCTATGCCTACATACGTTTGCTAGTAGGCGTCCCTTATTCCCATCTCACAATGTTGGGAGGTGTGTGTGTAGTAGGCTTTAGAGTCAGAATTGAAATGAAATGAGACTCCGGACTTCGTGGAGTTTCTCAGTGTCCAGAATTAGAACTTTTTAATAGGCAACCAGCTTATCAACCCCCAAAGTGCTCTCATGTTTTATCAACTGCAATCCCCCTATTAGAATCCATACTGAGCTGTTCCATATGTCCCCGTACTGAGCTGTCCTATACGTCCCTGTACCCAACTGTCCTATATGTCCTCGTACTGAGCTGTCCTATATGTCCCTGTACCCAACTGTCCTATACGTCCCCGTACTGAGCTGTCCTATACATCCCTGTACCCAACTGTCCTATATGTCCCCGTACTGAGCTGTCCTATATGTCCCTGTACCCAACTGTCCTATATGTCCCCGTACTGAGCTGTCCTATATGTCCCCGTACTGAGCTGTCCTATACGTCCAAGTACTGAGCTGTCCTATACGTCCCCGTACTGAGCTGTCCTATATGTCCCCGTACTAAGCTGTTCTATATGTCCCCATACTGAGCTGTCCTATATGTCCCTGTACTGAGCTGTCCTATACGTCCCTGTACCCAACTGTCCTATATGTCCCCGTACTGAGCTGTCCTATATGTCCCCGTACTGAGCTGTCCTATGCGTCCAAGTACTGAGCTGTCCTATATGTCCCCATACTGAGCTGTCCTATATGTCCCCATACTGAGCTGTCCTATATGTCCCCGTACTGAGCTGTCCTATACGTCCCCGTACTGAGCTGTCTTATACGTCCCCGTACTGAGCTGTCCTATACGTCCCCGTACTGAGCTGTCCTATACGTCCCTGTACTGAGCTGTCCTATACGTCCCCGTACTGAGCTGTCCTATACGTCCCCGTACTGAGCTGTCCTATACGTCCCCGTACTGAGCTGTCCTATACGTCCCCGTACTGAGCTGTCCTATACGTCCCCGTACCGAGCTGTCCTATACGTCCCCGTACCGAGCTGTCCTATACGTCCCCGTACTGAGCTGTCCTATATGTCCCCGTACTGAGCTGTCCTATATGTCCCCGTACTGAGCTGTCCTATATGTCCCCGTACTGAGCTGTCCTATATGTCCCCATACTGAGCTGTCCTATACGTCCCCATACTGAGCTGTCCTATACGTCCCCGTACTGAGCTGTCCTATACGTCCCCATACTGAGCTGTACTGTACGTCCCCGTACCGAGCTGTCCTATACATCCCCATACTGAGCTGTCCTATACGTCCCCATACTGAGCTGTCCTATATGTCCCCGTACTGAGCTGTCCTATATGTCCCCATACTGAGCTGTCCTATATGTCCCCATACTGAGCTGTCCTATATGTCCCCGTACTGAGCTGTCCTATACGTCCCCGTACTGAGCTGTCCTATACGTCCCCGTACTGAGCTGTCCTATACGCCCCCGTACTGAGCTGTCCTATACGCCCCCGTACTGAGCTGTCCTATACGCCCCCGTACTGAGCTGTCCTATACGTCCCCGTACCGAGCTGTCCTATACGTCCCCGTACCGAGCTGTCCTATACGTCCCCGTACTGAGCTGTCCTATATGTCCCCGTACTGAGCTGTCCTATATGTCCCCGTACTGAGCTGTCCTATATGTCCCCGTACTGAGCTGTCCTATATGTCCCCGTACTGAGCTGTCCTATATGTCCCCGTACTGAGCTGTCCTATATGTCCCCATACTGAGCTGTCCTATACGTCCCCATACTGAGCTGTCCTATACGTTTCCATACTGAGCTGTCCTATACGTCCCCATACTGAGCTGTACTGTACGTCCCCGTACCGAGCTGTCCTATACATCCCCATACTGAGCTGTCCTATACGTCCCCATACTGAGCTGTCCTATATGTCCCCATTCTGAGCTGTCCTATATGTCCCCATACTGAGCTGTCCTATGTGTCCCCGTACTGAGCTCTCCTATATGTCCCCGTACTGAGCTGTTCTATACGCCCCCGTACTGAGCTGTCCTATACGTCCCCGTACTGAGCTGTCCTATACGTCCCCGTACTGAGCGGTCCTATACGTCCCCGTACTGAGCGGTCCTATACGTCCCCGTACTGAGCGGTCCTATACGTCCCCTACTAAGCTGTCCTATACGTCCCCGTACTGAGCTGTCCTATACGTCCCCTACTGAGCTGTCATATATGTCCCCATACTGAGCGATCTTATACGTCCCCGTACCGAGCTGTCCTATATGTCCCCATACTGAGCGGTCCTATACGTTCCCCATACTGAGCCGTCCTATACGTCCCCATACTGAGCCGCCCTATACGTCCCCGTACTGAGCCGCCCTATACGTCCCCGTACTGAGCCGCCCTATACGTCCCCGTACTGAGCCGTCCTATACGTCCCCATACTGAGCGGTCCTATATGTCCCCGTACTGAGCTGTCCAATTACACCTTGCCAAGCTGGACAAATACAAGTTGGCAATAAAGCAAATTGCTGGAGTTCTGCTTTGAGTTCGGAACCCCCTAAAACTGCTTTATTTATTTTAATTCTGGATAGAATTTGGAAGGTCCGTCTGCTTTATTATTGGTGTCTGGGTCTCCATTTGGGAAATTTCTCCCCACTACCTGTCTCTTTGAGTAATGACAGATAGAACAGGAAGTTTTTATTATGATTATTAATATACAGGATTTATACATTATTATTATTATTATTATACAGAATTTATATATTATTATTATTATAAAGGATTTATATATTATTATTATTATTATTATTATTATTATTATACAGAATTTATATATTATTATTATTTTTATTATTATTATACAGGATTTATATATTATTATTATTATTATTATTATTATTATTATACAGGATTTATATATTATTATTATTATTATTATTATTATTATACAGGATTTATATATTATTATTATTTTTATTATTATACAGGATTTATATAGCACCGACAATTTGTGCAGCGCTTTACAGCATAAAAGTACAGTTACAATACAATTAAATACAGGATGAATCGGAGGGCCCTGATCCTGAGAGCTTACAATCTAAAAGGGATAAAAGGGTAAATCTCACCAACAGAAACTCGGACGGCAAAAAAAAGAAAAGGATAAATAAAATCCTGCAGCCAGTATCATTCCTGGTTATACATCATTCTCGGGGTAACACATACCGGAAGGTCAGCCTTGCCCACGGCGATTACAACTGTTCTAGTGATTGCAAATCCGTGGCCCTCCTTGTCTGCCGCTCTGATCACTAAAGTAAATTTTGGGTTGCGCTGAAAAGAGAAAGTCGTCACACAGAGATGAATCGGAAGTAAAAGATTTCTAAAAGACAAATAAACCTAAAAAATAAGAGTTGCTTAAAGTGTTTGTAACCCCAACATTTCATATTCCTGATATGTGTCCGCTGTCCCATGTACTGGTATGAAGACGTCTCCCGTTGTCTTCTCCCCCCCCCCCCCCCCGATATGTGTCCCTATTCCCCTTTGTCCGTGTATTCATTCACCTAGCTTGTCCTATTCCCCTTTGTCCGTGTATTCATTCACCTAGCTTGTCCTATTCCCCTTTGTCCATGTATTCATTCACCTAGCTTGTCCTATTCCCCTTTGTCCGTGTATTCATTCACCTAGCTTGTCCTATTCCCCTTTGTCCGTGTATTCATTCACCTAGCTTGTCCTATTCCCCTTTGTCCGTGTATTCATTCACCTAGCTTGTCCTATTCCCCTTTGTCCGTGTATTCATTCACCTAGCTTGTCCTATTCCCCTTTGTCCGTGTATTCATTCACCTAGCTTGTCCTATTCCCCTTTGTCCATGTATTCATTCACCTAGCTTGTCCTATTCTCCTTTGTCCGTGTATTCATTCACCTAGCTTGTCCTATTCCCCTTTGTCCGTGTATTCATTCACCTAGCTTGTCCTATTCCCCTTTGTCCATGTATTCATTCACCTAGCTTGTCCTATTCCCCTTTGTCCGTGTATTCATTCACCTAGCTTGTCCTATTCCCCTTTGTCCATGTATTCATTCACCTAGCTTGTCCTATTCCCCTTTGTCCGTGTATTCATTCACCTAGCTTGTCCTTATTCACTAAAAGGACAGACACAGCATCCAATCTATGCCTCGCTCTCTCCTCTGTGATGTATTACAAATGTGGGAGTGATAAAGTAATGAAAACATCTCTCCCAGCCTGGTGAGATTTCTCCTAATTGCTCAGCCTGTCTGTGTCTGTGTCAGATCTAATTACTATGTAGCTCTCACCTGCACTACGAGACCCGGAGATTGTGGGATATATAGTATCTTTACAGGAAGTGTCAGTTCCTAGATTCCTATCAGCACGCATGGAGTACTGCAGCACGGCCCCTTGTGCTGTTTCTCCCTCTCCTAGTGTGAGCTCTGCTGTGCTAGAACTGTAAGAAGCTGATGCCGAGTCATATTCAGGCACATTCACGGCTCGCATTTAAAAATATACATTCAGTGAGCTGTCTTGTATACTGCCGGGAGTTCAGCTTTAAATCTTCATATTTACCAATATTGATACATCACAGCTTTATTCAAACTATAAAAAGTAACAAACCTGGTGGGCCAATCCCTCCGCACTAACAGTGATGACCCCGGTATCAGCGGCGATGGCAAACGCATTGGCGGGCTCTTTGGGTGTTTGTTGGAGGATGGAATAGCGAATTATCCCATTATTACCCTCTTTGGTGTCATCCAAATCACTCGCTGAGATCGTCATCACAGAAGTCCCTGGAGGAATCCATCCAAATGTTATTTCTATTATCAGCTGATTTATTTTATCACTATTATTATTATACAGATTTATAAAGAAAATGTTTAGTGATCCCCATCAACACCCTATAGAATCTCACATTTCCACCAATCAGAAAGTGGAGGCATCTGAAAGGACCCGCCCCCCCAAAATCACATTTTATTTATACGTGGAGCCTGGTGGGATGGGTGAGGTGCTGACTTCTCACCCGTCCGACTTCTCACCCGTCTGGGACCTCCCCACCATAATTTCTGATTAATAAAACATCCAGCAGGGATGGGAGGGACTCCTCATTATGGGAACAGCATAGTCCACCCTATGAGTATAACGGCCCATGCAGACAAGGGGCCCCCATATGGAGCCTACCCTATGTACCCCCATATGGAGCCTGTCCTATGTACTCCCATATGAAGCCTGCCCTATGTACTCCCATATGAAGCCTGCCCTATGTACCCCCATATGGAGCCTACACTATGTACCCCCATATGGAGCCTACACTATGTACCCCCATATAGAGCCTACACTATGTACCCCCATATGGAGCCTGCCCTATGTACCCCCATATGGAGCCTGCCCTATGTACCCCCATATGGAGCCTGCCCTATGTACCCCCATATGGAGCCTACACTATGTACCCCCATATGGAACCTGCCTTATGTACCCCCATATGGAGCCTGCCCTATGCACTCCCATATGGAGCCTGCCCTATGTACCCCCATATGAAATGGTGTATATTGGGCAGATTTCAGGGTGCCAGCAGAGGCCTACAGGTTTACCCGCCACATTATTCTGCATTCTGCAAAAATGGCCCCATGCATTGTAATTAATCGGGACATACAAGAGAAAAAAATAGAAGAAATACCAGGGGTGAAGGAAATGTCTCTATCCAATGAGACACAGGGATATGACACATGTGTGTTGTGCAACAGTAACAAGCATGAGACGTATTCCGGGCTTCCAAAAAGGAATGTTCTATTTGGAAGCAAAGAACAGAACATATGGATCCAATCACTGAAGCAGCTTCATCTGTTTTGAATTTACTATGTTATGTGATCATGTCATTTTTGTTGTACATTAACATGTTGGTGATTGTGTTCTAAATGGTTTTGACGAAGTGCGCTAGTCGTGTGAAACGCGTCACATTTTCCCCTGCCAAAGCAACACAAGTATTTGTGATTTATGATTGGAAATTATTATTTCAATTCTCTAAGTACCTATTCACATGTATTATGCTTTGTGGTAACGTGCGATAAAACTCTGATTACTGCAAAGCCTATGTCATTGCTCCATTGCATCTTGTTTTTACTCCTTAATAAACATTTCTTCATTGCATTTATTTTGAGAGTGCGGCCATTCTATTTTCGTTTATTCATTTGCCTGCAGCAGTGACAGGGCGTGCACCCCATCTGATGCGTGTTCATTTGCAGCTCAGCAGTCTCCACCTGGAGCATTTTTTTTTGTTCCGTTCATGCTAATTAACTTGTTGGACTGGTTCACGAAGCTCAGGCAACAGAAAGTGATGTTGGCAGGAAGTATGGGGTGGGAAAACAGCACAACAACAAAGGTCTGCGTCAGAGAGGACTTCACCGGACCAAAGGAGGAATCTCACCTGGGGATGACGCTAGCGCCTAATTTCTTTCAATCGCTCGTAGAGTACAGACTGGGTTCCTGGCTGCCCACAGAGATCATAAAGCTGCTCTAACCTGAGCTATGCGACTTTTAGCATATTCCTATTGTACAGACCATTGTTCATGCTCATTTGCTAGAAAGTTAGGTAGAGTGTGCATGTGTTGTATGTATATCTGTCAGTCTTGTATTGTATGCCTATAATTGTAATAGTTTGTATGTGCAGCAATTTGTTTAGTAAAGCTCATTAATATGCTACAGAGATTTTGTTTTCTCTTCCTTGCTTTTACCGCAAAAACCTTTGTGATTGTAAACCTCAGACATGAAATCTGAACAAAGCATATCCCTCTATAGTGTGTACTTGTCTCAGTCCAGAGCACTAAGTGTCATTTCTGTCTGCTGCCTCCTTCCTCTGCTATCTGTATGAGTCACTTCTGACAAGTTTTCTTGACACCAAGAGAAAAGTGGTGACAGGGGAGAAGCTCTAGTACACAGCCTGTGATTGACAGCCTCAGCTTTGCACCTGTGTGAAGGGGATGTGTCCCTTCCCTCCAATCAGCTCTCATTGAGCTCCGCAGAGCTAACTTCAGCTCCCCGCCTCCTGCTTTCTGAAAGCTCAAACAAGCTGTATAAATTCTGTACTTTGAATGGATGTAGAGAAGAGAAGGCAGCCGATAAACAGGTACAACTTATGTTGAAGGATTTGTTTCATCTCTTTGACTCACCTGAGGCCAGTCACTGCACTGGGGATACGGAGGGTTTACAGACACTTTACAATACTGCATGTACATATTGGGGGTGTTATGGACCCCATAGAGAAGTCTGGCTGGAACATCACCTGGTTCCGATAAGAACACTTACCCTTTGGGGATCCTTCTGTCACAAAGCCATCAGATACGGTCTGTGTGAAGAACGGCTGATTGTCATTCTGATCGATCACTTTAACGATGAATGCCATTGGCTCTTCCACCTTGGCTCCAGTCTCTGACAAAGCATGGACCTCCAGCTAAAAGACAATTATTCACAGAATTATTTTTATATCTGCCAACCATCCTGAAATGTTCTGTCTGGTGGCTGCTTTCAGGTTACACGGGAAGTTCTGGCAGAGATTTCCACCGCGCTGCATCAGAAGACACGGGGGGGGGGGGGGGATTAAATGAAGGTGCTGCGCCACGTTAATCCCGCTGGTCAATGTATTGCACAAAATTCATGAAGCATCTGCAACACTTTTAGTTCTGACAGCGACTCCTCCGCCCGCCAAAGTCAGGGAGTTCTACAATGCATAGGGGGAGATTTACTAATACTGGAGAGTGCAGAATCTGGTGCAGCTCTGCATGGGAGCCAATCGGCAGCCAATCAGCAGCCAATCAGCTTCCAGGTTTTATTGTCAAAGCTTCATTGAAGAAGCTGAAGTCAGAAGCTGATTGGCCGCCATGCACAGCTGCCCCAGATTCTGCCCTCTCCAGTTTTAGTAAATCATCCCCCAGTGTGTTGCAAATTCATAATAAAATATCAGCAGCTCATGTCTTACGAAAGTTGAGCTACTTAAGACCAACTCTCTTTTGGGGTACAGAGAGGGAAACCGGCGCGGACAGATTTCGCGAAAGTGTCTCACGTGTTTTCTAAAAGTGGCGCAGTGTGAGTCAAATTCAAGTAGAAGTTCTAGTCTAAGCCCTCGTACACACGGCCGAGATTCTCGTTGAAAAAAACATGTCGTTTTTTTCGACGAGATTCTTGGACAAGAAACTTGTCCCGGCCGAGTGTACACACGCTCGTTTCAAAGAACCCGCGGTTCTTTGAAAGGAGTGTACGCGGTGACGTCATCGACTACGTCGAGCATGCGCTCGTCACATTCGATGCCGTCGCCGCCATCTTGGTATACCCTACGTATGCCTAGGAAGCTACCGCGCATGCGTCGAATTAATTTCGAACATGCGCGGGCTTCCAGGCGGACAGGTAAGTGTACACACACTCACTTTTCTCGTCGAGAAACATGCCGAGGAGAATCTCGACGAGAAAATAGAGAGCAGGTTCTCTATTTTCTCATCGAGGTTTCTTGTCGGTTTTCTCGACGAGAAACCCGCTAGCAGCGTACACACGACCGATTTTCTCGGCAAGACCTCTCTGCCAGCAAGTTTCTTGCTGGTTCTTGCCGAGAAAATCGGTCGTGTGTACGAGGCCTGATACATGGACACAGTGCACCACGTTTAGAACACGGAGACACTTTCACAAAATCTCTCGGCCTTTATGAATTCCAAGGGCTGTCTCCTTGCCCATGCTGGGGAAACTGACAGAGTCTCTGCAAAGGATGTCCTCCGAGTCCAATATACTTACCTTACCCATCCTCCTTCGCAGCTCCCTTTTACAGCCACTGAGAATATGTTATCAGGGCCTGGATCACCTGTCTAGGGGCACTGTGGTTCCCAGAATGGAAGGTTGTAGTTCCAGTGTCCCCCAGCGGGTGTCTCCTAGTAAGCAGTTTCCACCTGATGCTGGCTGCTGGGAAGGGTATTGAGTTGCTCCTCTACTATATTCTGGAACTTCAATGTTTTTCCTGCTAGTCAGATACTGCTTGCTATTTATCCTGACCTTGCTCCTGATCCTGCTCTTGCCCTGCATCCTGAACCCTGCTGCCTTGTATCGGTCTCCTTGTTCCTGATCCCCAGTCCTGGCTCACCCCTTGTTTGCATCTTCAGTATTACCCAGTTTATCCATGTTTCTCGTTTTAAACAGACGGTATTATACCGGCCAAATCCCCGATGTACCCCTACGGCCTGCATGTGTCTCATGATGAGTGTGGCTTGTCAGTTTAAAGTTCCAGGCAGGTGGGCAAGTGTTCATTGAAGAGAGAGGTTTGGGACTTTGTATGAAGCAGGCAGCTGGGGGGGGGGGTGACCATAGCTCCCAACTGTCCCCGATTTGGAGTGACTGTCCCTGATTTGGAGGAATGTCCCTCTGTCCCTCATTTCTCCTCATTTGTCCCTCATGTTGGTCTGATCTCTATAGTTGTATATAAAATGCACTTTTTATCTATCAAAATGTGTTTCCCAGAGCTAAACCTTTCATCTGATTTCTAAATTGCTGCATTTGTAAATCCCAAAAGCCAATATAAAGGAATAATAGAGGTAAAAAAAACACCTGTGGGTTTAACCAATCCTTGTTTTTTCTGTACAATTCTCCTTTAAGGGGGCGTGGCAGGGGGTGTGTCCCTCATTCCCATCTCAAAAAGTTGGGAGGTATGGGGGTGACCATGAAGCAAATTGTGTCTGACCAGTTCGTTCTATAACTGTAATTACTACATTTCAATACAATGCACATAAATAGTATAAGAGAATAGCGGGCTAGTGTTTGGAGACAGAGAAAAAGGCCATCAGACAAGGCAGCCATCTCTTGCTAGCTACATTGTCGGACATCTGTGAAGGGAGGAGGGGTGCAAGCCTTAGACAGCACATAAGAAGATGGGAAAAAAAGTACTACCTGTACCCAGTGGCGTAGCGTGGGTTGTCAGCGCCCGAGCAGGGCAAGAGATTTGGGCCCCCTAACCCGCGGATTTTTAGCACTCTCTGAGTGCCTTCCACTAGTACAGTAGTACTGACCAACCTGACTCCTACACCGACCTACCTGATCACTATACTAACCTACCTGATTCCTACACTGACCACTAAACTGACCTATCTGATTGCTATACTGACCACTACACTGACCTACCTGATTCCTATACTGACCTGCCCTCCTCCTTCCCCCTAGTCTCCGCACGGTCACAATCCCTGGGATCATCATGAATGGTCTTCAGTGTACATTTACTCACTGCTGTGTCAGTGTCACTGCTGGAGCCTTGTCAGGAAAGGTTCCACTCGCTGGTAATACCATCAGATATTTGGCGTGCAGTACTGATGTGCACCAGCAGGTGTCTCCTGGCAGTTTGGAACTGTCAGGAGAGCCTTTCCCTGCTGGTGTTATGTGATCCTTGGGCCGCAGTACTGGCGTCCACCAGCGGGTGGATCCTGGCAGGATGGAGCAGGTATCTCCTCCTGCAATTAGGAATCACCTGAGCCTGTTAGCAGGTATAAATACCCGGCAGGTGCATGCACACACCGCCCTGGTATTGTCTTCGTGCCCTAACCTGATGTCTGATGCCTATACCTGATACCTGATCCCTGATACCTGATCCCTGAACCTGTTGTTCTGCTCCTTATCCCTGGATCCTTGGATCCTTGCTCTGCTCCCTGCTTGTCCCTGTCTGTCCACTCCTGGCCCCCCCATCTGCTGACCTCCTGTTAATGATTCTGGCCTGGCTTGACTACGATTATGGTTCCCCCTTTACTACTTATGCTGGTGGGTTATCATCACTGATTGATTGTTTGGTTGTTCACTTGTACTGGTGGTGTGTTCACATTTCTATTTACTTAAATAAACTATTTTACTTCACCTATTTCTGTTTGCGGTTTCCTTGCTGCAGTCCACACAGTTCTGATCATATCTGATTCCTGACAAGCCTAAGCCGGGACTGCACCGCAAATTCTTTCTCATAGTGAAGTGGAAGAGCTCACAGTCTCCTAGACAGCACAGCGCAGGAGAAGAGCTGCAGGTAACCTGCCGCCTGCCACTGCGCCCCTCTAAATTTTGCGCCCGGGGCAATCGCCCCCATGGCCCCCCACGCTACGCCACTGCCTGTACCGTGTCCCCTGGGACCAGAATACAATAATATAAAGGAAGTGAGACTTCTTCTTTAGGCCTCCTAAAGCACATGGAAAATGTATACTGGCCACAGATGCTTTATCATGGGTAAAGGGAGGCTGGACTCCATCCACCTTCATCCAGCCCATAATAATCATATGAATCTGATTATTTCTTAGAGGCAAAAGATCACCATTGTATTACCACAAAGAGATTTCTTGCTCTACTGCAGAAGTAACAGCCAATAATGTGTCCTCACCTCATACTTATCAATGACCTCCCTGTCCAGAGGTTGGGTAACCGTAAGGAATCCGGTGTTGGCGTCAATGGTGAAAACCCCAACTGGGGGCTTGTCGGCTCCTTTTCCACTTATAGAGTATTTAATATTCTTGGTTTTTGTGCTCTGAGTCGAACGAATCTGTAAAATGAGAATATAATACAATATTATCGTTCACACTGCACAGGTGTGGATGTGCCCCGAGGGATATTGTACAATAAGACATGTGTGTGGCCAACTTTCCCCCCCCCCAGATTATTAATCACATTGGCCTTCCCACAATGTTTCTGCAAGGCAGGAAGCGCACGATCCTCTAACATGTCTTCCCAAGCTGCAGAATTATCAGCATCCTTCACTGACCATTAGAGGGTTGCCCACTGTCAGGGAAGGTTCCATCCGCTGATGACACTGCCTGATATTTGGCGTGCAGTAATGTGGTCCACCAGCAGGTGTCTCCTGGCAGTCTGGAACTGCCAGGGGAGCTTTCCCCTGGTGGTGGTATTATGTGATCTTTGGGCCGCAGTACTGGCATCCACCAGCGGGGGGTTCCTGGCAGTGTGGGGCCGACATCATCTCTTGCAATCAGTCATCACCTGAGTCTGATTGCAGGAGATGTGTATAAATACCCGGCAGACACACTCATACTTCGCCTTGGTATCTCTCCTTGCGCCCTGAACCTGAGAAGCTCTGTACCTGATCCTGTTCCTGTTCCTGTTCCTGTCTGTTACCTGAACCCTGAGCCTTGTACCTGTACCCATCCCTCCTGTGATCCATCCTCTCCTTGTCCTGTTTGTTCTCCCTTCCCCCAGCTGCTGACCTCCCGTTGACGTCCCTGGCCTGGCCCTGTTTATGATTCTGGTTTTCCCCATTACTTATTGGTCTGTTACTGTTATTATTTGTGGGTTCTGATTGGTATTGGTTGTTGGAGGTGGTTGTATTTATATTATTCCACTTATCTCTAATAAATCATTATCTTTCACTTACACACGTCTGGGTTTCCTCTGTTGCAGTCCACACAGTTCTGGTCTTACAGGATAAGTGACACCCACATATTTGTGACACGATTGTGTTTTAAGGTGAACCGGCCTTTCTGTTCTGTCCTCGCAGCTTCGCCGCCCTTACCTGGACAACGCGTTTAGGAAATGGTCCCCTGTCATTCTCAACGATCGCCACCGGAGGGACCACAAAATCTCTCTTCTGCCTCTTCAATAAATGGGAAGTTTCCTGTAAGAAGGGAAAACGAGTCTAAATATCACCGGAAATTCATGTAGAGAATCGGAGATGCGGAACCTTCGGGTCCCACTGAATGTAGAAAATTGGTGGAGTGAACTTTGTAGACCGACAGTCTAGGAAGCACTTTTCTACAAGTTGAATCGCCTACTGAGTGTAAATCAGTGGCGGCCGGTGGAATACATTTTTTGTTGGGGGAGGTGGCAAACAGAATGAACCCCCCCCCCCCGTCATGACCTTGCAGGAATACTTTCATGACCTGTCTGTCTCTTACCTGGTCTGTGTATCAACCTTAGGGCTTGTACTCTCACACCTGCATGGTTAAGTAATCTTCCCTCAGTGTGGCTCCACCCCGGCCTCAACAGGAACCACTATATAAAGTGGTTGTAAACCCAACCACACAACTCGCACCTACAGGTAAGTCTAGATTAAGGCTTACCTGTAGGAGGTGCAAGAAATATCTCCCTAACCTACACGGTTAAGGAGATATTTTCAGAAAACCCTGCACTGATGTCTACGGCGCATGGGCACGCCGTAGAAAACGGCACAGGCGCACTGAGCGTTGCCGATTTTCTGAATGGAGAATGCCGGCCCCGCGTGCATGTGTGTGACGTCATCGCCGCTCTGGCCAATCACAGCATCGGAGCGGCGACACACGGAAGGGACATCGAGGCAAGATGGCGGCGGAGGGGAATGAGGAGCAGTTCGGGGGCTTCGATCTCAGGTAAGTCATTCATAATGAGCTAGTATGCTATGCATACTAGCTCATTATGCCTTTCTTTTGCAGGTTTTTTTTAATTTTAAATACAGAGTTTACTTCCTCTTTAACACCGTGTTCTCCAAGCCTGCCTTGCCGTGCAATATTGTGTGTTTGGGTTCCTGCTTGCCGTGTGCTCTACGTTTGTCTCGGTTACCGATCTTGGCGTGTTCTCGACTATCCCTGCCTGCTTGTGACCGTGACCTTTGGCGTGTTCTCTGTTGTCCTTGTCCGCTAGTCGCCCCGACCCTTTGGCTTATCCCCTCACTATCTCTTGTATCCTGGGCTGCTGCTTCTTCTCCATCCTCCTGTAGCCTACCGTGAGCGTGAGCTGGGAGACCCTGGGGGCCGTGACCTGGAGCCAGTTGCAGCTCAGTCCATCCTCACCACTAGAGGCTCTGGTGAACACCTGCGGGCTTTTAGACTCCACGCTCTGGGGAATCTTAGGCTCTAGCTCCCTGTGGGGTCCGTGTTGGTGCTCCAGTGGATCTGCCTTCCTGAACCACCCAGAGTTCCATCCACAGCAGTCAGCTGTAGGGTCCACTACCTTAGCAGTGCACTTCTGACCCCAACGGGGTGCATCTGTCACCTGGTCTCAGATGACCGGACACCCCCGTCAGTCAGTAGGTAGGTAGCACTTACCCCATACCTGGTGGCTTCCCCTGCTCAGCAGCGGCCTCCAATTCTCCTGGTCATCACGGCGGCGGCTTCCGTTTCCTCCCTCCTCCTTGGCGGCCAATCAGGAGTCTTCTCTTTTTGGCCAATCAGAAAACAGGTCTCACACCCACTTCTGATTGTCCGGATTGAGGATCAGTGTTTCAACAGCGAATACTCATTTGCTGTTGAAACACACCTGGGTGGGATCCGGACGCACCCTGTGCGACCCGAGACCACCCTATTACAGCCTCTGACTCAAATCAGGTGCTTCACAAAAAAAAACACCACTGTAATTCATGTGCCCGGTGTCCTGAATAGGGGGTGACCACGGCAGCCATGAAGAGAATGCTATGCATCTATAGGGGGGTGGCATGGAGGGAGGGGCGGCGCCCGGGCGCCCCTAATGGACGGGCTGCCACTGATGTATATATAATGTATACTGCAGGTGTTTTTTGGTGTTTTACAGGTGAAGATTTTAATTTGTAGAAACCTCCAGACCTTTTATGGATCCTTTACTTTTTACAGAGACATTTACTTACAACATTTTGCACTTTGCATAGTTCAGAAAATGTTGAATTCTTGCTGCGGGTGAATCTCGGCACAGGCGAGGTTCTTTCATTAATGGGCATCTGATACAATCTCTGTACAATTTCCTTTAGATGTAACACTACTATGGAATAGGAGGGCCCACCTATCTATCCATTCACTCTGTATCCAATCAGGCAGGACCTTGCACTACGTCAGGGGTGTCCCACGCGTGGCCCGCGGGCCGCATACGTCCCCAGGGAGTTTGGCATGTGGGCCGGCCTGAAGGGACGCTGGGGATGCCGTGCACACAAAGTAGCTGTGGCATCGTACATTGACAAGCCCAGCAAATGCAAATCTTAATGATGGGTGCCGGGTGTGTCCTAATGAGGTCAGCTGGTGATCTGCTTCCTGGGTCCTAGTGCCTCTCACCCCAAATCTACACACCAGGAAGTTTTCTATGGAACACACCAGGGGCTGAGGTAAGTCCTTGTTCTAAAAATAAGAGAAAACGTTAATTTTTCTGCAACCGAAGTACATTAATGGTATATTGGTACATAGGGGGAGCTGGAATTTGAAAAAAAAAAAAAAAAAAGGTAAATTTAAATGTAATCTTGCGAGCTGCTACGTCAAAATGTAAATTTTGTGCTAAAAATATACGTGACCTAAAGTGATACTAAAGTCACGTTTTTTTTTCCTCTAAAAATAACAAACATGTCACACTCCCCTCCTCTCTGCAGTTGGTTTTGCACAGAGCGGCCCCGATCCTCCTCTTCTGGGGTCCCTCGCTGGCGCTCCCGGCCCCTCCCTCCTGTTGAGTGCCCCCACAGAAAGCAGCTTGCTATGGGGGCATCCAAGCCGAGTCACAGCCCCCTGTGTCCATTCCGCCCTGCCCCCTCTCTCTCCTCATTGGCTAACTGATTTGATTGACAGCAGCAGGAGCCAATGATGCGGCTGCTGTGTCTCAGCCAATCAGGAGGGAGACTCCTGGATGGCCAAGGGACTCGTGGACATCACTGGACAGAGAGGGGGCTCAGGTAAGTATTAGGGGGGCTGCTGCACACAGAAGGCTTTTTATCTCAATGCATAGAATTCACCTTCTGCCTTTACAATCACTTTAATGAGGAAATAAGAATGCAATGTCTGCGTATCGCTCACACCCCACCTTCTCATAAACACGTGTCGGCCTATTATGTATGTAGCGGGGTCCCCAAATTCAACCCCCGCTAAACCTAAATTTAGGGGTGACCAGAGCGGTAGTTGGTTCGGGTCTCTTGATTATTTGGACTCTTCCTTACTGCTGTGTCACCTGGCGTGCAGTTCCCCTTTAGGCGTATAGGTGGTGCTGTCACCTATACCCGGGGTTGAACCACAGGTGATGGAGTAGGAATTGGATGTCCTCTCTCGGCTGCCGTTGGTGGGCGGTTCTGGCCCGCTGTGCATGCAGGGAGAGGATATATAAGGGGCAGACGCCATTGGTTAAGGGTACTACCCGGGGCCCCATGCCCGGTATTCTACTATCCAGGGCCCACTGCCCGGAGGTAGCTACACCTCAGAGGGGGGTGCGCCCCATCTGTATCAAGGAGTCTCAGGCACCTTCAGCCCGAGGCTACAGAGTTCCAGGTAGGCCCGGTACCTTTGACTGGGTCTACAACCGAAGAGGAGTCCCAGGGAACCCGCGTGAGGGTGACCGCTCTGACACGGAGGAAACCAGGGGAGGATCGATCCCATAACAAGAGGGCGAGTGATGAAGTATTGCTGACTCGGGAAAGGCCTGGTGACCTGTCGGAGGGAAGGATTCCTCGCTGCCTCTGCGGAGTGTTGAAAGTTCAGGAGGGATCTCCTTGATTTGGTCCTTGGAGGGGACTGAGCCATTGCTCCAGCATCACGCCGGCTGCTAGTTCTATTGAGAGACTATCCGGGTGAGCTGTACCCACTCGGGACCGAGAGGCGACGAAGCCAAGATTGTGCCGGAATCCACTTCTATCTGCTAACCTTCTTCTCACTTCAACTCTCTGGTTCCTGGAAGCAGATAAAATAAACTCACGTTGGAGTTGATCTGTTGTGAGGACATCGACCTCATTGGGGAAAGATAAAGACTCTCCTCTATAAACACAGAGGGGAGAACCAGAAGAAGGGAGCTACTCGCTGGGGGACCCAAGTATGTAACACCGCCTGACCTTTATAATCTAGAGCAGTGGTCTCCAAACTCCGGCCCGAGGGCCGGATGCGGCCCTTTGCTTGCCTTTATCCGGCCCTTGGGGCACTATCCCTTCCAATGATACGAGACACTATTCTGCCATCTGACACCGACAATGGAGCACCATTTCTCCCACTGACACCACTAATGGGGCACTATTCCTCCCTATGATACCAGCAATGGGGCACTATTCCTCCCTATGATACCAGCAATGGGGCACTATTCCTCCCTATGATACCAGCAATGGGGCACTATTCCTCCCTATGATACCAGCAATGGGGCACTATTCCCCCCCCCCTAATACCAGATGTTTACTCCCACTGATGCCAGGAAAATTTTCACTCCCGCTTTCCAAAGTCCGGCCCTCCAAGAGCCTGAAGGACAATAAACCGGCCCTTTGTTTAGAATGTTTGGAGACCCCTGGTGTAGAGGACACGGGCACGTGGCATGGTGTGTCTAATCCCCCTGCTTGAGAAGGTAAGAGGGGGGAAAAGATCCGTGTGCTACTTGTATAACCAATTGGTGCCAATTTCAATGCACTCCGCCTCAAACATTTACTACTTCGAAAATGATGTCACTATTATATTCCATCAATAAATAATCAAATAATATGTGCCGAATAGTGACTTGATATATGTGTAAGAATATATAAAAAACATTAAAAAAACTATATATATATAGATTCACATTTGGCTTTATACGCTATGTTACCAAAAGTATTGGGACGCCTGCCTTTACATGAACTTTAATGACATCCCAGTCTTAAGCCGCGTACACACGGCCGAGAATCCCGCCAGGAAAAAAAATGTTGTTTTTCCTGACGAGATTCCTGGCAAGCTTTTCTTACTAGAAACAGAAAACACATATGCGAGAGTCCATCAAGGCTGCTCAACCCAAAATGTGTGTGGACAAGTGGAAATTTTCCCCAAAGGGTTTTTATTGAGCAGCAATGAATTGGAAATAAATAAGGTAAAAATCTTTAATTATGGTACATAATTCATTCAGATATACAATAGATTTACAATACAAGCTCTGGCTGACGGTACACACAGCAACATAAAACATCGCTTGAGACAGACATTTGTCCATAAAACATGGTTTGTCAATTGCGTTATCAACATAGTAATTGGATGGTCCACATAACTATTCTGGGTACCCCACCCCAATGCATTTCGACCGATTTTGTGTCTAGGTCTTCTTCAGGGGGAATTAGGGTCTAAGGGAATATATTAAGTAATTCTAGATTAGGAAATTTACAAAGCATCATTATAGGTTCCAGTTTTGTAATATTTATTATCTCTATATATATTTTGTGAGTATATTTACCATCCAAAGGATGAAGGAAGCGGGGTGCATCGCCCGAACCAGAGGGTTTAAAAACGTTTGCGTTCAGTGGTCCCACTGTTTCCACTCGTACCCGCTGCACGCCCTGGGCGAGACCATGTCCCACCAGGCTTGCAAGGGGCCACGCTTTTGGAACGGAGAGGAGGATGGGAGGCAAGGCACCTGCAACTGAATATATAAAAAAATCACAATAAATAATTAACGGAGATTCCAAGGGTGTTCCGTACTGCCCTGAGATCACAGACTGGCTAATATTAAATCATATGTTTGGTTCGTTGTAATTATTCTATTCATATTATTACATAATTTAATTAGTTTAATTTGTAGATTAATCAATCTTATTATTAGTAGAAATAGTTTGATAAAACTAAAAAGTTAGTTATTGAGATGTGATTGCTTGATTACTAAAAGTATAAAGTGAATGACTGTGGAGTGAAGTGGTGTGGCTCGTAATAAGGTGATTGAGAATCTAAAAAATGTTGGTTGAAAAAAACAGATAAGTGAAATAAAGTGTGAGGTGAACAAAAACAAAAGTGTGTGACTGAGGGTAATGAGTAGTTAAAGTGTTTAAATAGTCAAGCCATGTCAGTATTAGATTAAATTAAAAATATAGTTAAAAATATAACTGTATTAAAGCACATAGTGAATTGGTATATGTTGTCATAAATAATAAAAGGGTTTTGTACGTGTACATGATTGGGATGTATCTACATAGATAGATTAAGATTAAGTAATAGCCAGTCTGATTGGCCTCAACGCTGAACTTACCCAGCACTCCGGTCCTTCTTGTGTAGGTTAGCAGCCTTCTAGGGATCCATCAGGATCACCTGAAGCTGCGAACAACCTACATCAACCTACATCAATTTTGCATGGCTTCTAAATGTAACTCTTGCCTTGGTGACCATCCCACTTGTGCCACTTTTTCCTGCTCTGTGGTACTGGGTGGGTACCTCATTTCCCTCCCACCTGGCTTCCCGGCATGGTGGGGAGACGCATTCAATGCGGTTCTCCCTGCCATCGTGTTTCCCGCAGTTGTGTCCCCTACCAGGACCACTGGGGGGAGCCCGTTTTCATGCCGGCGGCATTCTGTGATCACCGCCGGACTGGTGGTGACGTCACGGGGGTGCGCGGGTTTACTGCGCACGCGCGTGATGTCACAACGTCGCGTGTTCACGTCGGGGGTGTCGGCTAGTGCCGGGGCTTCGGCCTTCCAGAACGCCGAGGAGGCCACGCGCATGCCGCCATCGGCGGCAGGAACGGTCCTGAAGGGGTGGGGGGAGGAGATGTACACCTGCCAACCATATGCCATCAAGGCATACACTACATATGTTCGCAGCTTCAGGTGATCCTGATGGATCCCTAGAAGGCTGCTAACCTACACAAGAAGGACCGGAGTGCTGGGTAAGTTCAGCGTTGAGGCCAATCAGACTGGCTATTACTTAATCTTAATCTATCTATGTAGATACATCCCAATCATGTACACGTACAAAACCCTTTTATTATTTATGACAACATATACCAATTCACTATGTGCTTTAATACAGTTATATTTTTAACTATATTTTTAATTTAATCTAATACTGACATGGCTTGACTATTTAAACACTTTAACTACTCATTACCCTCAGTCACACACTTTTGTTTTTGTTCACCTCACACTTTATTTCACTTATCTGTTTTTTTCAACCAACATTTTTTAGATTCTCAATCACCTTATTACGAGCCACACCACTTCACTCCACAGTCATTCACTTTATACTTTTAGTAATCAAGCAATCACATCTCAATAACTAACTTTTTAGTTTTATCAAACTATTTCTACTAATAATAAGATTGATTAATCTACAAATTAAACTAATTAAATTATGTAATAATATGAATAGAATAATTACAACGAACCAAACATATGATTTAATATTAGCCAGTCTGTGATCTCAGGGCAGTACGGAACACCCTTGGAATCTCCGTTAATTATTTATTGTGATTTTTTTATATATTCAGTTGCAGGTGCCTTGCCTCCCATCCTCCTCTCCGTTCCAAAAGCGTGGCCCCTTGCAAGCCTGGTGGGACATGGTCTCGCCCAGGGCGTGCAGCGGGTACGAGTGGAAACAGTGGGACCACTGAACGCAAACGTTTTTAAACCCTCTGGTTCGGGCGATGCACCCCGCTTCCTTCATCCTTTGGATGGTAAATATACTCACAAAATATATATAGAGATAATAAATATTACAAAACTGGAACCTATAATGATGCTTTGTAAATTTCCTAATCTAGAATTACTTAATATATTCCCTTAGACCCTAATTCCCCCTGAAGAAGACCTAGACACAAAATCGGTCGAAATGCATTGGGGTGGGGTACCCAGAATAGTTATGTGGACCATCCAATTACTATGTTGATAACGCAATTGACAAACCATGTTTTATGGACAAATGTCTGTCTCAAGCGATGTTTTATGTTGCTGTGTGTACCGTCAGCCAGAGCTTGTATTGTAAATCTATTGTATATCTGAATGAATTATGTACCATAATTAAAGATTTTTACCTTATTTATTTCCAATTCATTGCTGCTCAATAAAAACCCTTTGGGGAAAATTTCCACTTGTCCAGCTTTTCTTACTAAGCCGTGAATACAGACGGCCATTCAAATGAACCGCCGCCGTTCTTTTGAATGGCAAGAACGCGGTGACGTCATCGACTACGACGAGCCTGTGCTCATCACATTCCACGCCGTCGCCGCCATCTTGCTTCACCCTACACTACCCTTGTAAGCTACCGCGCATGTGTCGAAGTCTCATCGAGCATGCGCGGGCTTACCGGAGGACAGGTAAGCTTGTTGCCGCATACACACACGCGGTTTTCTCGTCGGAAAAAAGGCCGATGAGAATCCCGACGAGAAAATACAGAGCAGGTTCTCTATTTTTCTCGTCAAGATTCTCCGGTAATTTTCTCCAAGAGAAACCATACACACACCAACGGTTTTCTCGGCAAAAAGCTCTGCCAGCAGTTTTCTTACCGTGTGTACGACGAGGCTTTAGTCCGGAGGGTTCAATATTGAGTTGGCCCCGCTCTTTGCAGCTATAACAGCTTCACCTCTTCTGGGAAGGCCGTCCACAAGGTTTAGAAGGGTGTCTATGGGAATGTCTGACCATTCGCTCAGAAGTGCATTTGTGAGGTCAGGCACTGATGTTGGATGAGAAAGTCTGGCTCACAGTCTCCACTCTAATCCACCCCAAAAGGTGTTGAGGTCAGGACTCTGTGCAGGCCAGGCAAGTTCCTCCATCCCAAACTCGCTCATCCATGTCTTTATGGACCTTGCTTTGTGCACTGGGCCGCAGTCATGTTGGACCAGGAAGGGGCCGTCCCCAAAACTGTTCCCACAAAGTTGGGAGCATGAAATTGTACAAAATGTCTTGTTATGCCGACGCCTTAAGAGTTCCCTTTACTGGAACTAAGGGGTCAAACCCAACCCCTGAAAAACAACCCCCACACCATAACCCCCCCTCCACCCACACCATAATCCCCCCTCCACCCCCCACACCATAATCCAGGGCCATCTTAATAGAATCATGGGCCCCTGGGCAAAGTAATGCTATGGGGCCCTACCAGCCTGCCCCAATTTACGCACCTACTCTCAAGAATGAAAGTACAATATTTCTACTTTACAGCGTGTCACTTGTTACTGTCCCCTGCCACCAGATTCAGCGTATCACTTGTTACTGTCCCCTGCCACCAGACTCAGCGTGTCACTTGTTACTGTCCCCTGCCACCAGACTCAGCGTGTCACTTGCTACTGTCCCCTGCCACCAGACTCAGCGTGTCACTTGTTACTGTCCCCTGCCACCAGATTCAGCATGTCACTTGTTACTGTCCCCTGCCACCAGACTCAGCATGTCACTTGTTACTGTCCCCTGCCACCAGACTCAGCGTGTCACTTGTTACTGTCCCCTGCCACCAGATTCAGCGTGTCACTTGTTACTGTCCCCTGCCACCAGACTCAGCATGTCACTTGTTACTGTCCCCTGCCACCAGACTCAGCATGTCACTTGTTACTGTCCCCTGCCACCAGACTCAGCGTGTCACTTGTTACTGTCCCCTGCCACCAGACTCAGCGTGTCACTTGTTACTGTCCCCTGCCACCAGATTCAGCATGTCACTTGTTACTGTCCCCTGCCACCAGACTCAGCATGTCACTTGTTACTGTCCCCTGCCACCAGACTCAGCGTGTCACTTGTTACTGTCCCCTGCCACCAGATTCAGCGTGTCACTTGTTACTGTCCCCTGCCACCAGACTCAGCGTGTCACTTGTTACTGTCCCCTGCCACCAGACTCAGCGTGTCACTTGTTACTGTCCCCTGCCACCAGACTCAGCGTGTCACTTGCTACTGTCCCCTGCCACCAGACTCAGCGTGTCACTTGTTACTGTCCCCTGCCACCAGACTCAGCGTGTCACTTGTTACTGTCCCCTGCCACCAGACTCAGCGTGTCACTTGTTACTGTCCCCTGCCACCAGACTCAGCGTGTCACTTGTTACTGTCCCCTGCCACCAGACTCAGCGTGTCACTTGCTACTGTCCCCTGCCACCAGACTCAGCGTGTCACTTGTTACTGTCCCCTGCTACAAGACTCAGCGTGTCACTTGTTACTGTCCCCTGCCACCAGACTCAGCGTGTCACTTGTTACTGTCCCCTGCCACCAGACTCAGCGTGTCACTTGTTACTGTCCCCTGCCACCAGACTCAGCGTGTCACTTGTTACTGTCCCCTGCCACCAGATTCAGCGTGTCACTTGTTACTGTCCCCTGCCACCAGACTCAGCGTGTCACTTGTTACTGTCCCCTGCCACCAGACTCAGCGTGTCACTTGTTACTGTCCCCTGCCACCAGATTCAGCGTGTCACTTGTTACTGTCCCCTGCCACCAGATTCAGCGTGTCACTTGTTACTGTCCCCTGCCACCAGACTCAGCGTGTCACTTGTTACTGTCCCCTGCCACCAGACTCAGCGTGTCACTTGTTACTGTCCCCTGCCACCAGATTCAGCGTGTCACTTGTTACTGTCCCCTGCCACCAGATTCAGCGTGTCACTTGTTACTGTCCCCTGCCACCAGACTCAGCGTGTCACTTGTTACTCTCCCCTGCCACCAGACTCAGCGTGTCACTTGTTACTGTCCCCTGCCACCAGATTCAGCGTGTCACTTGTTAATGTCCCCTGCCACCAGACTCAGCGTGTCACTTGTTACTGTCCCCTGCCACCAGACTCAGCGTGTCACTTGTTACTGTCCCCTGCCACCAGACTCAGCGTGTCACTTGTTACTGTCCCCTGCCACCAGACTCAGCGTGTCACTTGTTACTGTCCCCTGCCACCAGACTCAGCGTGTCACTTGCTACTGTCCCCTGCCACCAGACTCAGCGTGTCACTTGTTACTGTCCCCTGCCACCAGACTCAGCGTGTCACTTGTTACTGTCCCCTGCCACCAGACTCAGCGTGTCACTTGTTACTGTCCCCTGCCACCAGACTCAGCGTGTCACTTGTTACTGTCCCCTGCCACCAGACTCAGCATGTCACTTGCTACTGTCCCCTGCCACCAGACTCAGCGTGTCACTTGTTACTGTCCCCTGCCACCAGACTCAGCGTGTCACTTGTTACTGTCCCCTGCCACCAGACTCAGCGTGTCACTTGTTACTGTCCCCTGCCACCAGACTCAGCGTGTCACTTGTTACTGTCCCCTGCCACCAGATTCAGCGTGTCACTTGTTACTGTCCCCTGCCACCAGATTCAGCGTGTCACTTGCTACTGTCCCCTGCCACCAGACTCAGCGTGTCACTTGTTACTGTCCCCTGCCACCAGACTCAGCGTGTCACTTGTTACTGTCCCCTGCCACCAGACTCAGCGTGTCACTTGTTACTGTCCCCTGCCACCAGACTCAGCGTGTCACTTGTTACTGTCCCCTGCCACCAGACTCAGCGTGTCACTTGTTACTGTCCCCTGCCACCAGACTCAGCGTGTCACTTGTTACTGTCCCCTGCCACCAGATTCAGCGTGTCACTTGTTACTGTCCCCTGCCACCAGACTCAGCGTGTCACTTGCTACTGTCCCCTGCCACCAGACTCAGCGTGTCACTTGCTACTGTCCCCTGCCACCAGACTCAGCGTGTCACTTGTTACTGTCCCCTGCCACCAGACTCAGCGTGTCACTTGTTACTGTCCCCTGCCACCAGACTCAGCGTGTCACTTGTTACTGTCCCCTGCCACCAGATTCAGCGTGTCACTTGTTACTGTCCCCTGCCACCAGATTCAGCGTGTCACTTGTTACTGTCCCCTGCCACCAGACTCAGCGTGTCACTTGTTACTGTCCCCTGCCACCAGACTCAGTGTGTCACTTGTTACTGTCCCCTGCCACCAGATTCAGCGTGTCACTTGTTACTGTCCCCTGCCACCAGATTCAGCGTGTCACTTGTTACTGTCCCCTGCCACCAGACTCAGCGTGTCACTTGTTACTGTCCCCTGCCACCAGACTCAGCGTGTCACTTGTTACTGTCCCCTGCCACCAGACTCAGCGTGTCACTTGTTACTGTCCCCTGCCACCAGACTCAGCATGTCACTTGTTACTGTCCCCTGCCACCAGATTCAGCGTGTCACTTGTTACTGTCCCCTGCCACCAGACTCAGCGTGTCACTTGTTACTGTCCCCTGCCACCAGACTCAGCGTGTCACTTGTTACTGTCCCCTGCCACCAGAATCAGCGTGTCACTTGTTACTGTCCCCTGCCACCAGAATCAGCGTGTCACTTGTTAATGTCCCCTGCCACCAGACTCAGCGTGTCACTTGCTACTGTCCCCTGCCACCAGACTCAGCGTGTCACTTGTTACTGTCCCCTGCCACCAGAATCAGCGTGTCACTTGTTACTGTCCCCTGCCACCAGACTCAGCGTGTCACTTGTTACTGTCCCCTGCCAACAGACTCAGCGTGTCACTTGTTACTGTCCCCTGCCACCAGACTCAGCGTGTCACTTGTTACTGTCCCCTGCCACCAGACTCAGCGTGTCACTTGTTACTGTCCCCTGCCACCAGACTCAGCGTGTCACTTGTTACTGTCCACTGCCACCAGATTCAGCGTGTCACTTGTTACTGTCCCCTGCCACCAGACTCAGCGTGTCACTTGTTACTGTCCCCTGCCACCAGACTCAGCGTGTCACTTGTTACTGTCCCCTGCCACCAGACTCAGCGTGTCACTTGTTACTGTCCCCTGCCACCAGATTCAGCGTGTCACTTGTTACTGTCCCCTGCCACCAGACTCAGCGTGTCACTTGTTACTGTCCCCTGCCACCAGACTCAGCGTGTCACTTGTTACTGTCCCCTGCCACCAGACTCAGCGTGTCACTTGTTACTGTCCCCTGCCACCAGACTCAGCGTGTCACTTGTTACTGTCCCCTGCCACCAGACTCAGCGTGTCACTTGTTACTGTCCCCTGCCACCAGATTCAGCGTGTCACTTGTTACTGTCCCCTGCCATCAGATTCAGCGTGTCACTTGTTACTGTCCCCTGCCACCAGACTCAGCGTGTCACTTGTTACTGTCCCCTGCCACCAGACTCAGCGTGTCACTTGTTACTGTCCCCTGCCACCAGACTCAGCGTGTCACTTGTTACTGTCCCCTGCCACCAGACTCAGCGTGTCACTTGTTACTGTCCCCTGCCACCAGACTCAGCGTGTCACTTGTTACTGTCCCCTGCCACCAGACTCAGCGTGTCACTTGTTACTGTCCCCTGCCACCAGACTCAGCGTGTCACTTGTTACTGTCCCCTGCCACCAGACTCAGCGTGTCACTTGCTACTGTCCCCTGCCACCAGACTCAGCGTGTCACTTGTTACTGTCCCCTGCCACCAGACTCAGCGTGTCACTTGTTACTGTCCCCTGCCACCAGACTCAGCGTGTCACTTGTTACTGTCCCCTGCCACCAGACTCAGCGTGTCACTTGTTACTGTCCCCTGCCACCAGACTCAGCGTGTCACTTGTTACTGTCCCCTGCCACCAGATTCAGCGTGTCACTTGTTACTGTCCCCTGCCACCAGACTCAGCGTGTCACTTGTTACTGTCCCCTGCCACCAGACTCAGCGTGTCACTTGTTACTGTCCCCTGCCACCAGACTCAGCGTGTCACTTGTTACTGTCCCCTGCCACCAGATTCAGCGTGTCACTTGTTACTGTCCCCTGCCACCAGATTCAGCGTGTCACTTGCTACTGTCCCCTGCCACCAGACTCAGCGTGTCACTTGTTACTGTCCCCTGCCACCAGACTCAGCGTGTCACTTGTTACTGTCCCCTGCCACCAGACTCAGCGTGTCACTTGTTACTGTCCCCTGCCACCAGACTCAGCGTGTCACTTGTTACTGTCCCCTGCCACCAGACTCAGCGTGTCACTTGTTACTGTCCCCTGCCACCAGACTCAGCGTGTCACTTGTTACTGTCCCCTGCCACCAGATTCAGCGTGTCACTTGTTACTGTCCCCTGCCACCAGACTCAGCGTGTCACTTGCTACTGTCCCCTGCCACCAGACTCAGCGTGTCACTTGTTACTGTCCCCTGCCACCAGACTCAGCGTGTCACTTGTTACTGTCCCCTGCCACCAGACTCAGCGTGTCACTTGTTACTGTCCCCTGCCACCAGATTCAGCGTGTCACTTGTTACTGTCCCCTGCCACCAGATTCAGCGTGTCACTTGTTACTGTCCCCTGCCACCAGACTCAGCGTGTCACTTGTTACTGTCCCCTGCCACCAGACTCAGCGTGTCACTTGTTACTGTCCCCTGCCACCAGACTCAGCATGTCACTTGTTACTGTCCCCTGCCACCAGACTCAGCGTGTCACTTGTTACTGTCCCCTGCCACCAGACTCAGCGTGTCACTTGTTACTGTCCCCTGCCACCAGACTCAGCATGTCACTTGTTACTGTCCCCTGCCACCAGATTCAGCGTGTCACTTGTTACTGTCCCCTGCCACCAGACTCAGCGTGTCACTTGTTACTGTCCCCTGCCACCAGACTCAGCGTGTCACTTGTTACTGTCCCCTGCCACCAGAATCAGCGTGTCACTTGTTACTGTCCCCTGCCACCAGAATCAGCGTGTCACTTGTTAATGTCCCCTGCCACCAGACTCAGCGTGTCACTTGCTACTGTCCCCTGCCACCAGACTCAGCGTGTCACTTGTTACTGTCCCCTGCCACCAGAATCAGCGTGTCACTTGTTACTGTCCCCTGCCACCAGACTCAGCGTGTCACTTGTTACTGTCCCCTGCCACCAGACTCAGCGTGTCACTTGTTACTGTCCCCTGCCACCAGACTCAGCGTGTCACTTGTTACTGTCCCCTGCCACCAGACTCAGCGTGTCACTTGTTACTGTCCCCTGCCACCAGACTCAGCGTGTCACTTGTTACTGTCCCCTGCCACCAGATTCAGCGTGTCACTTGTTACTGTCCCCTGCCACCAGACTCAGCGTGTCACTTGTTACTGTCCCCTGCCACCAGACTCAGCGTGTCACTTGTTACTGTCCCCTGCCACCAGACTCAGCGTGTCACTTGTTACTGTCCCCTGCCACCAGACTCAGCGTGTCACTTGTTACTGTCCCCTGCCACCAGACTCAGCGTGTCACTTGTTACTGTCCCCTGCCACCAGATTCAGCGTGTCACTTGTTACTGTCCCCTGCCACCAGACTCAGCGTGTCACTTGTTACTGTCCCCTGCCACCAGACTCAGTGTGTCACTTGTTACTGTCCCCTGCCACCAGATTCAGCGTGTCACTTGTTACTGTCCCCTGCCACCAGACTCAGCGTGTCACTTGTTACTGTCCCCTGCCACCAGACTCAGCGTGTCACTTGTTACTGTCCCCTGCCACCAGACTCAGCGTGTCACTTGTTACTGTCCCCTGCCACCAGACTCAGCGTGTCACTTGTTACTGTCCCCTGCCACCAGACTCAGCGTGTCACTTGTTACTGTCCCCTGCCACCAGATTCAGCGTGTCACTTGTTACTGTCCCCTGCCATCAGATTCAGCGTGTCACTTGTTACTGTCCCCTGCCACCAGACTCAGCGTGTCACTTGTTACTGTCCCCTGCCACCAGACTCAGCGTGTCACTTGTTACTGTCCCCTGCCACCAGACTCAGCGTGTCACTTGTTACTGTCCCCTGCCACCAGACTCAGCGTGTAACTTGTTACTGTCCCCTGCCACCAGACTCAGCGTGTCACTTGTTACTGTCCCCTGCCACCAGACTCAGCGTGTCACTTGTTACTGTCCCCTGCCACCAGACTCAGCGTGTCACTTGTTACTGTCCCCTGCCACCAGACTCAGCGTGTCACTTGTTACTGTCCCCTGCCACCAGACTCAGCGTGTCACTTGTTACTGTCCCCTGCCACCAGATTCAGCGTGTCACTTGCTACTGTCCCCTGCCACCAGACTCAGCGTGTCACTTGTTACTGTCCCCTGCCACCAGATTCAGCGTGTCACTTGTTACTGTCCCCTGCCACCAGATTCAGCGTGTCACTTGTTACTCTCCCCTGCCACCAGACTCAGCGTGTCACTTGTTACTGTCCCCTGCCACCAGACTCAGCGTGTCACCTGTTACTGTCCCCTGCCACCAGATTCAGCGTGTCACTTGCTACTGTCCCCTGCCACCAGACTCAGCGTGTCACTTGTTACTGTCCCCTGCCACCAGACTCAGCGTGTCACTTGTTACTGTCCCCTGCCACCAGATTCAGCGTGTCACTTGTTACTGTCCCCTGCCACCAGATTCAGCGTGTCACTTGTTACTGTCCCCTGCCACCAGATTCAGCGTGTCACTTGTTACTGTCCCCTGCCACCAGACTCAGCGTGTCACTTGTTACTGTCCCCTGCCACCAGACTCAGCGTGTCACTTGTTACTGTCCCCTGCCACCAAACTCAGCGTGTCACTTGTTACTGTCCCCTGCCACCAGACTCAGCGTGTCACTTGTTACTGTCCCCTGCCACCAGACTCAGCGTGTCACTTGTTACTGTCCCCTGCCACCAGATTCAGCGTGTCACTTGTTACTGTCCCCTGCCACCAGATTCAGCATGTCACTTGTTACTGTCCCCTGCCACCAGACTCAGCGTGTCACTTGTTACTGTCCCCTGCCACCAGACTCAGCGTGTCACTTGTTACTGTCCCCTGCCACCAGACTCAGCGTGTCACTTGTTACTGTCCCCTGCCACCAGACTGAGCTTGTCACTTGTTACTGTCCCCTGCCACCAGACTCAGCGTGTCACTTGTTACTGTCCCCTGCCACCAGACTCAGCGTGTCACTTGTTACTGTCCCCTGCCACCAGATTCAGCGTGTCACTTGTTACTGTCCCCTGCCACCAGATTCAGCGTGTCACTTGTTACTGTCCCCTGCCACCAGATTCAACGTGTCACTTGTTACTGTCCCCTGCCACCAGATTCAGCGTGTCACTTGTTACTGTCCCCTGCCACCAGATTCAGCGTGTCACTTGTTACTGTCCCCTGCCACCAGACTCAGCGTGTCACTTGTTACTGTCCCCTGCCACCAGACTCAGCGTGTCACTTGTTACTGTCCCCTGCCACCAGACTCAGCGTGTCACTTGTTACTGTCCCCTGCCACCAGACTCAGCATGTCACTTGTTACTGTCCCCTGCCACCAGACTCAGCGTGTCACTTGTTACTGTCCCCTGCCACCAGACTCAGCGTGTCACTTGTTACTGTCCCCTGCCACCAGATTCAGCGTGTCACTTGTTACTGTCCCCTGCCACCAGACTCAGCGTGTCACTTGCTACTGTCCCCTGCCACCAGACTCAGCGTGTCACTTGTTACTGTCCCCTGCCACCAGACTCAGCGTGTCACTTGTTACTGTCCCCTGCCACCAGATTCAGCGTGTCACTTGTTACTGTCCCCTGCCACCAGACTCAGCGTGTCACTTGTTACTGTCCCCTGCCACCAGACTCAGCGTGTCACTTGTTACTGTCCCCTGCCACCAGATTCAGCGTGTCACTTGTTACTGTCCCCTGCCACCAGACTCAGCGTGTCACTTGGTACTGTCCCCTGCCACCAGACTCAGCGTGTCACTTGTTACTGTCCCCTGCCACCAGACTCAGCATGTCACTTGTTACTGTCCCCTGCCACCAGATTCAGCGTGTCACTTGCTACTGTCCCCTGCCACCAGACTCAGCGTGTCACTTGCTACTGTCCCCTGCCACCAGACTCAGCGTGTCACTTGCTACTGTCCCCTGCCACCAGACTCAGCGTGTCACTTGTTACTGTCCCCTGCCACCAGATTCAGCGTGTCACTTGTTACTGTCCCCTGCCACCAGACTCAGCGTGTCACTTGTTACTGTCCCCTGCCACCAGATTCAGCGTGTCACTTGTTACTGTCCCCTGCCACCAGAATCAGCGTGTCACTTGTTACTGTCCCCTGCCACCAGAATCAGCGTGTCACTTGTTAATGTCCCCTGCCACCAGACTCAGCGTGTCACTTGTTACTGTCCCCTGCCACCAGACTCAGCGTGTCACTTGTTACTGTCCCCTGCCACCAGATTCAGCGTGTCACTTGTTACTGTCCCCTGCCACCAGATTCAGCGTGTCACTTGTTACTGTCCCCTGCCACCAGACTCAGCGTGTCACTTGTTACTGTCCCCTGCCACCAGATTCAGCGTGTCACTTGTTACTGTCCCCTGCCACCAGATTCAGCGTGTCGCTTGTTACTGTCCCCTGCCACCAGATTCAGCGTGTCACTTGTTACTGTCCCCTGCCACCAGACTCAGCGTGTCACTTGCTACTGTCCCCTGCCACCAGACTCAGCGTGTCACTTGTTACTGTCCCCTGCCACCAGAATCAGCGTGTCACTTGTTACTGTCCCCTGCCACCAGATTCAGCGTGTCACTTGTTACTGTCCCCTGCCACCAGACTCAGCGTGTCACTTGTTACTGTCCCCTGCCACCAGACTCAGCGTGTCACTTGTTACTGTCCCCTGCCACCAGACTCACCGTGTCACTTGTTACTGTCCCCTGCCACCAGACTCAGCGTGTCACTTGTTACTGTCCCCTGCCACCAGACTCAGCGTGTCACTTGTTACTGTCCCCTGCCACCAGACTCAGCGTGTCACTTGTTACTGTCCCCTGCCACCAGATTCAGCGTGTCACTTGTTACTGTCCCCTGCCACCAGACTCAGCCTGTCACTTGTTACTGTCCCCTGCCACCAGACTCAGCGTGTCACTTGTTACTGTCCCCTGCCACCAGACTCAGCGTGTCACTTGTTACTGTCCCCTGCCACCAGATTCAGCGTGTCACTTGTTACTGTCCCCTGCCACCAGACTCAGCGTGTCACTTGTTACTGTCCCCTGCCACCAGACTCAGTGTGTCACTTGTTACTGTCCCCTGCCACCAGACTCAGCGTGTCACTTGTTACTGTCCCCTGCCACCAGACTCAGCGTGTCACTTGCTACTGTCCCCTGCCACCAGACTCAGCGTGTCACTTGTTACTGTCCCCTGCCACCAGACTCAGCGTGTCACTTGTTACTGTCCCCTGCCACCAGACTCAGCGTGTCACTTGTTACTGTCCCCTGCCACCAGACTCAGCGTGTCACTTGCTACTGTCCCCTGCCACCAGACTCAGCGTGTCACTTGTTACTGTCCCCTGCCACCAGACTCAGCGTGTCACTTGTTACTGTCCCCTGCCACCAGACTCAGCGTGTCACTTGTTACTGTCCCCTGCCACCAGACTCAGCGTGTCACTTCTTACTGTCCCCTGCCACCAGATTCAGCGTGTCACTTGTTACTGTCCCCTGCCACCAGATTCAGCGTGTCACTTGTTACTGTCCCCTGCCACCAGACTCAGCATGTCACTTGTTACTGTCCCCTGCCACCAGACTCAGCGTGTCACTTGTTACTGTCCTCTGCCACCAGACTCAGCGTGTCACTTGCCACACGTTGCGGATTGTCACTTGCTGTGTCACTTTCCTGCTAAGCTGGTCTCTTGCAAGTCAGTCAGTTTAGGATTCGCTGCAAGATCACCGTTATCGGCGGTCCCCCCTGCGCCCTCAGCCGCTTACCGGAGCCGTCGGTAGCGGCGGAGGCAATCGGGTCCTTGTCCCTCTGTGGTATGGATACGAGTGAGGGAGGGAAGATGGCGCCCACCTGTCTCCATACCATAGCAGGGCGAAAGTGGCGTCAAAACCTCAGCTCCGCCCATGCGTCTTAAAGGGACATTTTTTTGTTGTCATTTTTTCAAATGACTTTTTATTTTTTTATTGCATTTTAGTGTAAATATGAGATGTGACGTCTTTTTGACCCCCCAGATCTCATATTTAAGAGGACCTGTCATGCTTTTTTCTATTACAAGGGATGTTTACATTTCTTGTAATAGGAATAAAAGTGATCCATTTTTTTTTTTTTTTTTTAAAACAGTTTAAAAATAAATAAAAATCAAGTAAAATAAATAAGAAAACCCCCAAAAAAATGTTTTAAAGTGCCGCGTCCCGACGAGCTCGCGCGCAAAAGCGAACGCATACGTTAGTAGTGCCGGCATATGAAAACGATGTTCAAACCACACATGTGAGGTATCGCCGCAATCGTTAGAGCGAGAGCAATAATTCTAGCCCTAGAACTTAACTTCTCTGCAACTCAAAACATGCAACCTGTAGAATTTTTTTTTAAACGTCGCCTATGGAGATTTTTAAGGGTTAAAGTTTGACGCCATTCCACGAGCGGGGCGCAATTTTGAAGCATGACATGTTGGGTATCAATTTACTCGGCGTAACATTATCTTTCACAATATAAAAAAAAAAAAATTGGGCTAACTTTACTGTTGTCTTATGCCGCGTACACACGATCATTATTCACGGCGGTTAAAAAACCGCCGTGAATAATGTCATTAAAAACGAGGGAACGGCTTGTTCCCCACACACGGTCATTTTTCACGTCGTTTTTTCTCTTGTCGAGAAAAACGACCGTCTGTGGGCTCCGCGGCAGTGTTTCCCTATGGGAAACACTGCCGCGGAAAACATGTCGAAAAAAACGACGAGAAAAATTAGAACATGTTTTTTTTTTCTCGTCGTTTTTAATGCCGTTTTTCTCGTCGAAAAAAACGACAGAAAGCCCACAGACTATCGTTTTTCTCGTCGAATGGGAAAAATTTCGTTTTTCTCGACGAGAAAAACGGGCGTGTGTACGCGGCATTATTTTTTAAATCAAAAAAGTGAATTTTTTCCAAAAAAAGTGCGCTTGTAAGACCGCTGCGCAAATACGGTGTGACAAAAAGTATTGCAATGACCGCCATTTTATTCTCTAATGTTTGGGGGTTCTAAGTAATTTTCTAGCAAAAAAAAATGTTTTAAACTTGTAAACACCGAGTCTGAAAAGCATACAAGGTCCTTAAGTGGCTACATTTGAATCGCCTGAAATGGGCGCCATTATATGTTATAGTGCCCAGGACTTCCCGGCGCTTTAGTAAATGACCCCCTTGTGGTCTATCACAGCAGCTAGACATTGAAAATGAGGTCCAGCAGCACCAGGTATAAGATTGTATTCTAAAATGTATCCAACAACAAACATCTAACATACAGTAAATCCTCGGATTGTGAGGATAATTCGTTCCAGAAACATGCTTGTAATCCAAAGCACTTGTATATCAAA
This sequence comes from Rana muscosa, assembly GCA_029206835.1. Lineage (NCBI taxonomy): Eukaryota > Metazoa > Chordata > Amphibia > Anura > Ranidae > Rana > Rana muscosa. The sequence goes on from CM055119.1 coordinate 296,729,680, forward strand.
GCAAATTTTCCCATAAGAAATAAAGGAAACTCAGATAATTGGTTCCACAACCATTTATTCATAAGTCCTTTCAGTTTATAGTCCATAAAAAAAGATTATAGCAATGTGATCATAAAATCTCCTCCACAAATGGAATCCTCCACAAGGGGATTAGAAGCAAAATCCAGCAGGAGCTCCAGAGTATAAAAGAGAAGAGAGGCGCCTCTAAGTGTAGCAATATGTTTACATTTAATGAAGGTACAACTTTTAGCAACTCACATGGTTTATGATTAAAAGAGGGTAAAGCTGTCCACATAGACCATCCCCCGCACCGCTGGGTCTCCCCGCTGTCAGTCTGCAACCGTGACCGGGAAGACTACCCTGCAGTAGAGCGATCTGAAAGCGAGGCGTGAACCACTTGTGGAGCGCAGCGTGGAAGGGATGTCATCGATGGCAGTGTGGGGGATGGTCTATGTGGACAGCTTTACCCCGGATGCCTTCATACTAAATGTTGCACCTTCATTAAATATACCGTATATACTCGAGTATAAGCCGACCCGAATATAAACCGAGGCACCTAATTTTACCCCAAAAAACTGGGAAAACGTATTGACTCGAGTATAAGCCTAGGGTGTCCATCTGCATGCCTCACTGTGTCCATGCCTCACTGTGCCCATGCCTCACTGTGTCCATGCCTCACTGTGTCCATGCCTCACTGTGTCCATGCCTCACTGTGCCCATGCCTCACTGTGTCCATGCCTCACTGTGTCCATGCCTCACTGTGCCCATGCCTCACTGTGCCCATGCCTCACTGTGTCCATGCCTCACTGTGTCCATGCCTCACTGTGCCCATGCCTCACTGTGTCCATGCCTCACTGTGCCCATGCCTCACTGTGCCCATGCCTCACTGTGTCCATGCCTCACTGTGCCCATGCCTCACTGTGCCCATGCCTCACTGTGCCCATGACTAGACTGATGTTTAACATGGGAGTCTATGGAAGGGGTGCCCGGGTTTGAAAAATCAGTGCTCCCCGGATGTAGGTCCCCCGGACACCAAACTTTGCACACTTGTAGAGGAGAAATGGGTCTACATGTGTGCCAGGTTTGGGGTCCAGGGGACCTACAGCCGGCCAGGATCAGGCGCACAAAGTTGAAGATGGACACAGACTCGAGTATATACAGTAATCATATTGCTACACTTAGAGGCGCCTCTCTCCTCTTTTATACTCAGTTGTGACGTGATGTGACGCTACTTTTTATTATAAAATTTAGCTTGTCTTGCAAAACACTCTCAGACCAAGTTACTCTCAAATCAAGGTTTTACTGTATTGCACTCCCCAGTTCTTACATGTGCTGGCTGCATTGGTTTTCTTTATTTTCACCTGGTGATCCCGCCAGTAACAAACATACTGTCCTCAGGTGAACCGCTGTGAAAATATCATGTGACAAAAAATAAAAAGCAGCTACAACCATTTTATTCTGCAGGGTGTCTGTTTTCAGATAATGTTTCGGGGGGTGGGGGGTAGTTGCATAATCCTGAGGCCTAAAAAAATTTTTTAAACTGATGTGTAAAACCCCCCCCCCAAAAAAAAGTAAAAACAGCTCTGGCAGTGAAGGGGTTAAACACCCTTTAATTTTGTTAAGTCCGAATTAAAGGGATATTAGGTGAGCCGTCATAAACCAATGAGAGTCCGGGGAACATCGGAGGGGGGGGGGGGGGGGGGGGATTTGCTAGAGGCCAATAGACTGAGCACTTTGCTCTCTCCAGGTGCTCCGGAGTTTAGTAAATGATTTAAAGGTTAAGTTTGCAGATCACCCAATCATGTGCAAGGAAAATAATAAAAAAATGCATTTTTGCTTGCAGATGATTGGACGATGGAAGTCAGCAGAGCTTCCCCCTCGTTTACTAATCTCTGGAGTGACTACACTTTGCAGAGTCCTCAGTCTATTTACTTTTAGTGAATCAACCCGAATGTGTGTGACCCTCTCACAGGGGCGTTCTGCGTTCTGATCAGCAGGGGATCGATCGACTCATTGATCGGGGGGGGGGGGTGATGAGGGGTCCGCTCAGGTTTACACACGCATCGACCCCCCTCGGGGGGCGGACGGGAATAATTGGACTAGCTTACACCGGACTGCCTCCAATCCACCCAAACAGAAAAGGACGCGGCGCTCCTTCATTCCTTCTATTGGGTCTGATCAGACCTGGAGGTAGGTGGAGGTAGGTGGGTCCATTTACACCCACCACTCCATAGGAATGCATCGACCTTCCGATTGGGTCTGCCTAAAAAAGCGACAGCTAGACCTGATTGGTTTGGTGTGTGGATATGGAAGGGTCTGAGACAATGAAGGGATTGTGAGTCACCAGACCTATGAAGAGTTCTCCCTATGAAGAGCGACATACCTGCTGTTCCCTCTCCTTCCACACGAACACCGTCACCGAATATTTCTTCCCAGCGCCGTCCCAGGCGTTCAGCACGAAGCTGACGGATCCGTCATGGAGGGTGACCTGCCTCTTCACCGTCACCTTCCCATCTGGGAAGACCCGGAACCGCGTGTCATCGGGGGAGTAGGGGGCCCGGGGCCCCGAGGAGCAAGGAGCAAACGTCACTGCAAGGGGAAGACAAAAGGGAAATCCTTTATATTCTGATATCTTCTTATAATCTCTTCACAACGTGCGTCACTTTTACTGCACAAAATCTGTCTGCGCCCCGAAAGAGAGGTGGTCCTAACCCCTTCAATACCGGACACCCCCCTCCCCCCAATACTGGGCCCTCCCCCAATACCGGGCACTCCCCTCCCCCTTCAATACCCGGCACTCCCCTCCCCCTCTAATACCGGACACTCCCCCCCAATACCGGGCACTCCCCCCCAATAACGGGCACTCCCCCCCTAATACCGGGCACTCCCCCCCTAATACCGGACACTCCCCCCCTAATACCGGGCACTCCCCCCCTAATACCGGACACTCCCCCCCTAATACCGGACACTCCCCCCTAATACCGGGCACTCCCCCCCTAATACCGGGCACTCCCCCCCTAATACCGGACACTCCCCCCCTAATACCGGACACTCCCCCCGCCAATATCGGACACTCCCCTCCCCCCTTATACCGGACACTCCCCTCCCCCCTAATACCGGACACTCCCCTCCCCCCCTAATACCGGACACTCCCCCCCAATACCGGACACCCAACCTAATGCCGGACACTCCCCCCCTAATACCGGGCACTCCCCCCCTAATACCAGACACTCCTCCCCTAATACCGGACACTCCCCCCGCCAATACCGGACACTCCCCTCCCCCCCTTATACCGGACACTCCCCTCCCCCCTAATACCGGACACTCCCCTCCCCCCTAATACCGGACACTCCCCCCAATACCGGACACCCAACCTAATGCCGGACACTCCCCCCTAATACCGGGCACTCCCCCCTAATACCGGACACTCCCCCTAATACCGGGCACTCCCCCCCTAATACCGGACACTCCCCCCTAATACCGGGCACTCCCCCCCTAATACCGGACACTCCCCCCGCCAATACCGGACACTCCCCTCCCCCCCTTATACCGGACACTCCCCTCCCCCCTAATACCGGACACTCCCCTCCCCCCTAATACCGGACACTCCCCCCAATACCGGACACCCAACCTAATGCCGGACACTCCCCCCTAATACCGGGCACTCCCCCCTAATACCGGACACTCCCCCTAATACCGGGCACTCCCCCCCTAATACCGGACACTCCCCCCTAATACCGGGCACTCCCCCCCTAATACCGGACACTCCCCCCGCCAATACCGGACACTCCCCTCCCCCCCTTATACCGGACACTCCCCTCCCCCCTAATACCGGACACTCCCCTCCCCCCCTAATACCGGACACTCCCCCCCAATACCGGACACCCAACCTAATGCCGGACACTCCCCCCTAATACCGGGCACTCCCCCCCTAATACCGGACACTCCCCCCTAATACCGGACACTCCCCCCGCCAATACCGGACACTCCCCTCCCCCCCTTATACCGGACACTCCCCTCCCCCCTAATACCGGACACTCCCCTCCCCCCCTAATACCGGACACTCCCCCCCAATACCGGACACCCAACCTAATGCCGGACACTCCCCCCCTAATACCGGGCACTCCCCCCCTAATACCGGACAGTCCCCCCCTAATACCAGACACTCCCCCCACTAATACCGGACACTCCCCTCCCCCCTAATACCGGGCACTCCCCCCTAATACCAGGCACTCCCCCCTAATACCGGGCACTCCCCCCCTAATACCAGGCACTCCCCCCTAATACCTGGCACTCCCCCTAATACCTGGCACTCCCCCCCTAATACCGGACACTCCCCCCTAATACCGGACACTCCCCCCAATACCGGACACTCCCCCCCTAATACCGGGCACTCCCCCTAATACCGGGCACTCCCCACCTAATACCTGGCACTCCCCCCTAATACCTGGCACTCCCCCCTAATACCGGGCACTCCCCCCCAATACCAGGCACTCCCCCCTAATACCGGACACTCCCCCCCTAATACCGGGCTCTCCCCCCCTAATACCGGGCTCTCCCCCCTTAATACCGGGCACTCCCCTCCTAATACCGGACACTCCCCCCCTAATAATGGACACTCCCCTCCCCCTAATACCGAACACGCCCCTCCCCCCTAATCCTGCCCAGGCCAATTTTCAGCTTTCAGCGCTGTCACACTTTGAATGACAATTACTCAGTCATGTGACACTGAACACATTTTTTTCATACAAATAGAGATTTCTTTTGGGGGTTTTATTTTTTGATAAAAACGAAAAAAAGAAGACAAAACATTTTTCATGCGTTTTCTTTGTTTGTGTTATAAAATTTACAAATAAATAATCTTCATAAATTGAAACCGAATTGTATTTATTTCTTTGGTGAAAATCCCCCAAATCCGTGTCTATTAGTCTGTAGAATACCCAGAAAAGGGGCGCAGCGTCTTCACTGAACCCCCCCTCCCCCGCACTGCGATATCCCGCTGGAAATATCCCGCTGGAAATATCCCGCTGGAAATATCCCGCCGGAAATATCCCGCTGGAAATATCCCGCGCTCTTCCCGATGTCCCTGAAGGGGATTCCCAACATTCTTTATATTCACTTCTTCAGAGTCAGCGATCGAAATCTGCGCAGGAAAGTGATTATTTCCACCAATCACTCCACTGATCTGTAATTGAACCCCCCCCCTCCCCCGCACTGCGATATCCCACCGGAAATATCCCACGCTCTTCACGATGTCCCTGAAGGGGATTCCCAGCATTCTTTATATTCACTTCTGCAGAGTCAGCGATCGAAATCTGCGCAGGAAAGCGAGACGAGATTTTCTGTTTTTTCCACAATTCTTCACTCCACTGATCTGTAATTGAACCCCTCCCCCTCCGCAAGTTTTACCCCCCTTTATGACCAGGCCATTTTGTTTGTAAATTCCGCACTGCGTTACTTTAACTGACAATTGCGCGGTCGCGCGTCGCGGCGCACAAATACAATTTATATATTTTTTCCCACAAATAGAGATTTTTTTTGATGGTATTTCATCATCTTGGCGGTTTTTATTTTTTTGCGCTATAAACAAAAAAAGAACAATTTTGTTTTTTGTTTTTGAAAAACAATATTTTTTTACTTTCTGCTAGTGATAAGCCGAACACCCCCGGGTTCGGTTCGCACCAGAACCCGCGAACGGACCGAAAGTTCGTACGAACATTAGAACCCTATTAAATACAATGGATGCGAACGTTCGGATTCTAAAGTGCTAATTATAACAACTATTATGCATGTTATTGTCCTAAAAAGGGTTTGGGAACCCGGGTTCTGCACCAGGGGACATGTATCAATGCAAAAAGAAGTTTTAAAAACGGACGTTTTTCGGGAGCAGTCATTTTAATGATGCATAAAGTGAAAAAAAAAAGTCAAATATTCCTTTAAATATCGTACCTGGGGGGTGTCTAAAGTATGCCTGTGAAGTGCCACGTGTTTCCCGTGTTTAGAACTGTCCCTGCACAAAATGACACTTCTAAAGGAAAAAAAAGCCATTTAAAACTGCTTGCGGCTTTAATGTAATGTCTGGTCCTGGTAATATGGATGAAAATCTTTAAGAAAAATGGCATAGCTACCCCATGACCCCCCCCCTACCCCAGCCCATTACCAGCCCCTTTGGGTCTTGTATGGATATTAAGGGGAACCCCGCACATAAAATAAAAAAGGCCCTATATACTCTGAACAGCCGTATACAGGCGGTGCATACAAGACAGGGACTGTAGGTTTGTTCTTATGTAGAATCTGTTTGTAATTTTGAACAGCTGCATTGTTGAAGTGTAGCTCCAGCCCAAATTCCTTTTTTTTAGCTTTTTGGAAAACATAGGTAAGGGTTATCACCCCTGTAACATTTGTTTTGCTGTCTGTGCCCCTGTTCAGAACATTTCACCTCACTTTCCGTCCCAATGACAACTGTTTTTGAAATGTGGTGTTTTTCTTGAAACAAGGATTGCTGATAAAGCATCAGTACAGAGGAGACACCTTTCTCCCATATTTATTCTTACAGGAGAGAATTTTCCTTCCTAGGGGTAGATTTCCTCTCACTTCCTGTTGTCTTCTTCCGTTTGCAAGTAGGAGTCGTTTGTAAGTTGGATGTTTGAAAGTAGGGACCTGCCGTATATACTCTGCAGAAATTGGCCCCTTAGGTGTTGGTGTTGGCACAACACTGTAAGCACTCACAGTTACTCTTGGTTGGTGCTGGAACGCCCTGCTGTCAACTATTATATCAGGAATTTTAATTACATATAATTGTTGAACAGTGGTAGTAAAAATTGGGCCTTTGATGGTGGTGCTGGTGCCACAACACTGTAAGCCCTGACAGTTACTCTTGGTGGGCGCAGCAATGGGCCCTGCTCTGAATTATTAGATCAATAATTATAATTGCATGCCCCTGTTGAACAGGGGCTGAAAAATTGGGCCTTAGGCACTGGTGGCACAACACTCCAACCCCTCACAGATACTGTACTTGGAGCACAGCAATGAGGCCTGTTGCAAAGTATTGCATCAAAAATTTTAATTACACGCCCCTGTTAAACAGGGGCTGAAAAATTGGGCCTTAGCCACTGGTGGCGTCACCCATAAACCAAAATGATCTTCCAAGCTATCATCATTAATCGTATCATTGAGGAGGAGGAGGAGGATAGCCAGTCAACATAACAGCACAGGCACTCAGCATCAGCATCAGTCTTGAAGGGATGTGACATTTTAAAATCAATTAGTCTGTTATATCAGCATCTGGTGTGTGGTAGCTGGTGGTGATCCAAGACTGGTTCATCTTGATGAAAGTCAGTCGATCAACCGAGTCGGTGGACAGGCGCACCCTGTGATCCGTGACAAATCCTCCAGCAGCACTGAATGTGCGTTCTGAAAGAACGCTGGATGCAGGACAGGCCAGTAGCTCAATTGCATACTGTGCAAGCTCTGGCCAGTGATCCATCCTCAAGACCCAGTAAGCCAGAGGATTTTCGGTGGGGAAGGTGTCCAAGTCTGACCTTGCCCCTAGGTATTCCTGCACCATGTATATCAGACGCTGGCGATGGTTGCTGGAACCGATCATACTTTGGGGCTGCGGACTAAAGAATTGTCTGAACGCATCGGTCAGACGGCCACCTTCCCCACCGCTCCTTCTTTGACTGCCCGAAGCCTCAGCAACTCATTGTCCAGGACCAGGAGTTTGTAACCTCCCAGTCTCTGGGAACGCGTTGCACAGACCTTTCTGCAAGGCCTCCCGGAGTTGTCTCATCCTCTGCTCCCTCTGCGACGGTACGATAAGGTCCGCAACCTTACACTTGTACCGTGGATCAAGGAGAGTGGCCAGCCAGTAATGGTCCCTCTCCTTGATCCGAAGAATACGAGGATCCTTCCGCAGACTTTGCAGGATCAGGGAGGCCATGCAGCGTAGGTTAGCTGAGGCATTCAGTCCGGAGTCCTCTGGGTCACTAAGGACGACATGATCCGCAGCCACCTCCTCCCAGCCACGTACAAGTCCACTGGTTTCTTGGGACTGTAAATCATCCCTAAAAGACTGCTGCTGATGATGCTGAGTGCCAGCCTCCACCTCCATGCTGACACAATCCTCCTCCTCCTCCTCCTCCTCCTCCTCTTCCTGTGCGATGGGTGGGACAGAAGGAACACTGTCTGGGTAAAGGGGGCCTTGAGAGGCAAGGAAGTCCTCCTCTTCCTGCCTCTGTTCTGCCTCAAGTGCCCTGTCCATTATTCCACGCAGCGTGTGCTCCAACAGGTGGACAAGAGGTACAGTGTCACTGATGCATGCACTGTCACTGCTCACCATCCTCGTGGCCTCCTCAAATGGTGCCAGGACAGTGCATGCATCCCTGATCATGCCCCACTGGCGTGGTGAAAAAAAACCGAGCTCCCCTGACCCTGTCCTGGTGCCGTAGTCGCACAGGTACTCATTGATGGCCCTCTGCTGCGTGTGCAGCCGCTGCAGCATGGCCAACGTTGAGTTCCACCTGGTGGGCATGTCACATATAAGGCGGTTCTTGGGCAGGTTCAACTCCTTTTGCAGCTCAGCCAGGCGAGCACTGGCATTATAAGATCTGCGGAAATGCACACAGACTTTCCTGGCCTGCCTCAGGACATCCTGTAAGCCCGGGTACCTGCCCAAGAACCGCTGCACCACCAGGTTAAGGACGTGAGCCACACAGGGCACATGGGTCAGTTGTCCCTGTCGGAGGGCAGAGAGGAGGTTGGTGCCATTGTCGCAAACCACCATTCCTGGCTTAAGCTGGCGTGGCGTCAACCACCTCTCGGCCTGCCCCTGCAGAGCAGACAGGACCTCTGCCCCAGTGTGGCTCCTGTCCCCCAAACACACCAGCGCAAGCACGGCATGGCATCTTTTTGCCTGCGTACTTGCGTAGCCCCTTGAACGCCTACGGAGCACCGCTGGTTCATAGGACAAAGCACAGGAAGAGGCCACAGAGGAAGAAGAGGAGGAGGGGGTGGAGGAGAGAGGTGTGTCACAACCAGTAGTAGCATTTTGGAGGCGTGGCGGTGGAACAACCTCCAACACTACTGCACCTTGTCCTGCATCCTTCCCAGCTGCCAAAAGAGTGACCCAATGGGCCGTGAAAGAAAGGTAACGTCCCTGTCCATGCCTGCTGGACCATGAGTCAGCGGTAATATGCACCTTACCGCTGACCGCCCTGTCCAGCGAGGCCAAGACATTGCCTTCCACATGCCTGTAGAGAGCCGGAATCGCCTTCCGTGCGAAAAAGTGGCGTTTGGGAACCTGCCACTGAGGAACCGCACATTGCACAAACTCACGGAAGGGGGCCGAGTCTACCAACTGAAAAGGCAGCAGTTGAAGCGCTAGCAATTTAGCCAAGCTAGCATTCAACCGCTGGGCATGTGGATGGCTGGGAGTGAACTTCTTTCGACGGTCCAGCAGCTGGGGCAGGGAAATTTGCCTGCTAGAATCGGACGTTGGTGTACTGCTAGCAGAGTGGCCGCAAGTACTTGGCTGTGACACACCTAATTCTACACCTTCATTCCTCTCAGAGCAGGTTTCAGAGAGGACTGAAGGTATAGTGGGGTTGGAGATCCCAGCTGATGCGGTGCAAGGAGAGGTCCGCTTTGTTCTTTGGTGTGGGTCTTTGAGGTAGGCTTGCCAACGAGCTGCATGGCAGGTCAACATATGTCTGATCAGGCATGTGGTGCCCAAGCGGCTGATGTTTTGGCCACGCGATATACGCTTGAGACATATGTTGCAAACAGCAGCTGTGCGATCTGATGCACTCGCCTCAAAAAAGGCCCACACCATGAACTTTTTGAATGACGGGCAGAGGCAGCGCCCTGCACAGGCGGAGCTCTGCGGTGTGATTCCGTCGGTGTGCTGCCCATACGCTGGCCACTCAAGGGCATCCTGCCTCGTTGGAGATGTGCCTCCTCCTCATCCTCCTCCTCCTCTCTCCTATTAGGCACCCACGTGGAGTCAGTGACCTCATCATCCCCTCCCTCCTCATCACTGGAGCCAATCTGGCAGTATGCTGCAGCTGCTGGAACATGACTGCCAGATTGGTGTCCTTCTTGAGCATCCCCTCTCTCTGCTCTCACGCTGCTGCCTTCCTGTAGCTGGGTTTCATCATCAGACCCTTCGAAACGCTGGGCATCCTCCTGGAGCATGTACCCAACACTGTGCTCAAACAGTTCGGGGGACTCCTCAGGAGGAGGACATGGTGGGTCTAGGGAAGGATTGACTAATGAAGATAATGATACCAGAGAAGAGGACGCTTTGGCAGCTGCTTTGCCAGTACCCTGAGCCTGGGTGAGAGAGGATGAGGAGGATGAGGTGGGCTTGGTCATCCACTCTACCAAGTCTTCGGCATGATGTGGCTCAACATGTCCAGCTGCCGAAAAGAAGGACAAGCGTGTCCCATGGCCATGTGCTGATGACAATGCACCGCGTCCACGACCAGCACTGTTGCCCCCAGACACAGAGCCTGCTTGCCCTCTTTTTTTGCCTCCTGACTGTCTGCCTCTCCTTGTTTGCCTTCCAGACATTTTAATGGATGGCCTGCAGGGAGATGGGAAAAAGAGCAATAAGGGCTACCTTCAGGTGTATACTGTGCAGGAGGCTTAGCAACAATGACACTGACACTGTCCCCTGCCTATCCTTCTCTGTCCCTAAACTCAAGGATTGAAAATATGGAACAGCAAAATAGTTTTAGAACAGAATAGCACACTGTCAGTTTCCCTCACTGTACCTCTCTGTCCCTACAAACAAGGATTAGCACAGAATAGCACACTGTCACTGACACTCTCCCTACCTATCCTTATTTGTCCCTAAACACAAGGAATCCAGGATTAGTAAAGGAAAAAAAATGACACTGTCCCTGCCTATGCTTCTCTTTCCCTAAACTAAAGGAATCCAGGTTAAGCAAGAAAAAAATAAATGTCACTGTCCCTGCCTATGCTTCTATTTCCCTGCTCCGGAACACACTACACTAGGCCGCCGTGCTGGCGGCCTTTTATAGTGTGGGGCGTGTACTAAACCCCCTCAGCAATAATTGGCCACAGGCATCCTGCCTGTGGTCAATCATTGCTCTCCTCGCTGCCGGCGCTGTGATTGGCCAAGCATGCGGGGTCACAGTGCATGCTTGGCCAATCACAGCGCCTGGATGACACTGCGATGGCGTAGTGCATTGTGGGCCGTTCGCGTCACTCGAATTTGGCGCGAACGGCCCAAATCGTTCGATCTTCATCGAACGATCGAACAGCCGATGTTCGAGTCGAACACGAAGCTCATCCCTACTTTCTGCTATAAAAACATCCAATAAAAAAAATGTAAAAATATTGAATTTCTTCGTCAGTTTATTCCAATATTTATTCTGCTACATATTTTTGGTAAAAAAAAATCCCAATAACATCAGAAAGGAAATGTGTGCCGTGAGGGAGGAGCTTTTACTGAAGAAAGTGATGGATTTTATTCCCTGCTTTACAGAGACAGAATATATCCCTCCCCTCCCCCCCTCGTGTCAGAATGGAGATCTGCATTGTTTACATAGAAAGATCGCAGTTCTGTGTCTCTGCCTGACGATCGGTGGGTGCCGGAGGACATTGAGCGCCCGACACCTGCAGATTGGCTTCTGCTGCTGGCGGGGTGCATGGGACGGACCTTAAGTGGTTAAAATGGTAAAGTAAATTTCATTGGTTTGGGGTGGCAGGGGGGGAGGGGGATTGGTGAGATGCCCCGCCCCCCCAATGTGAAGATATACACAATTTACTGAGTATGTGATTTTCTTATGGAAATTTAAGGTCAAAGTTGGGGTTACTGCCGGTACAGACACTGAGGTGGGTTAGGGACCTCCCCCAAGGGTCAAAGGTCAGGAGGCGTGTCCCCACAGATCAGGAGGCGTGCCCCTCCCCCCTCCCCCATCATCTCACAGTCAGATGGGCTCACCTTTCCCTAGGACTCTTCCTCGTTCCAGAACCTTGCGGGTCACGGTGAAAGCATAACGCTGCTCGGTGAATCCCGGCTCACACGGGGCCTCTGTGCTTCCATGGCACACCTACAGGAGCCAATAGGATAAAAGTCACCCTGCAGGTCCCTTCATATGACACAATGTATTACATTTCTTATCAGAGAAACTCTTCTGTATCATAAATGACACTTTATGCATCAACTTCCCTCCTGAGACGCGGTCTGTCCGGGCAGAACGGCCACCTGCTGACCCAGCGCCACCCACAGGCAGCTTCACTCTTCAATAAGAGGAGGTGAAATCCAACACAATTTTACTTCATCTGATTACAGAGTAGAGGATGATTTCCAATGACTTTCCCGGGCCCTGACTCTGTATTGTACTAAACCATGGAGGAAGTGCAGAGGGTCTAGCTAGGACTGAAGGAAAGTGAAGGAAAACCTCCCCCAATGGGGACACTAATTCTGGTGACACCCCGAGATTCCCTCACTTTGAAGGGATTTCATCTCAATTTCCATTGTGTCTAAAGGGACAGGAAGTGAAGGAAAACCTCCCCCAATGGGGACACTAGTTCTGGTGACACCCCGAGATTCCCTCACTTTGAAGGGATTTCATCCCAATTTCCATTGTGTCTAAAGGGACAGGAAGTGAAGGAAAACCTCTCCCAATGGGGACACGAGTTCTGGTGACACCCCGAGATTCCCTCACTTTGAAGGGATTTCATCTCAATTTCCATTGTGTCTAAAGGGACAGGAAGTGAAGGAAAACCTCCCCCAATAGGGACACGAGTTCTGGTGACACCCCGAGATTCCCTCACTTTGAAGGGATTTCATCTCAATTTCCATTGTGTCTAAAGGGACAGGAAGTGAAGGAAAACCTCCCCCAATAGGGACACGAGTTCTGGTGACACCCCGAGATTCCCTCACTTTGAAGGGATTTCATCTCAATTTCCATTGTGTCTAAAGGGACAGGAAGTGAAGGAAAACCTCCCCCAATGGGGACACTAATTCTGGTGACACCCCGAGATTCCCTCACTTTGAAGGGATTTCATCCCAATTTCCATTGTGTCTAAAGGGACAGGAAGTGAAGGAAAACCTCCCCCAATGGGGACACTAATTCTGGTGACACCCCGAGATTCCCTCACTTTGAAGGGATTTCATCCCAATTTCCATTGTGTCTAAAGGGACAGGAAGTGAAGGAAAACCTCTCCCAATGGGGACACGAGTTCTGGTGACACCCCGAGATTCCCTCACTTTGAAGGGATTTCATCTCAATTTCCATTGTGTCTAAAGGGACAGGAAGTGAAGGAAAACCTCCCCCAATGGGGACACAAGTTCTGGTGACACCCCGAGATTCCCTCACTTTGGAGGGATTTCATCCCAATTTCCATTGTGTCTAAAGGGACAGGAAGTGAAGGAAAACCTCCCCCAATGGGGACACTAGTTCTGGTGACACCCCAAGATTCCCTCACTTTGGAGGGATTTCCTCTCACTTCCTGTTTGGCTATGGGACAGGAAGTGAAGGGAAATCTCTGCAATACCCCTCCCTTACTCCATCCAAAATGAAGAAAAAAAATGTTTGCCTTCAGTTATCCGGAATAATTTATGTAATAAAGACGGACATTTCCTGTGTTTTGTCTCTTTAAAGTGGAATTGAAATTTAAAAAATGAAGATTGAAGGAAAATGTAGATAATTGTGTCAAATCCGTCACCTAAAAAATGTTCCTTTTGTCTGAACTTCCTGGTGAGGAGCCTCGGCTCTACTCTGTCTATACAGTGGGGGAGGGGGGGGGGGGGGAAGTATTCGATCGGCTGCTGATTTTGTGACAAAGAAACGATCGGTCTATCATTTTATTGGTCGGTTTATTATAACAGTGAGAGACAAAATAACAACAAAAATATCCAGAAAAACGCATTTCAGAAAAGTTTATAAATTGATTTGCATTTTAATGAGTGAAATAAATATTTGATCCCCCGACCAATCAGTGAGGTTTCTGCCTCCTAGGTGTCTTCTATACAGGTAATGAGCTGAGATTAGGAGAATTCTCTCTAAGCCCTGGTTCACACTGGTGCGATTTGACATGCAATTTGACATGTCAAATCGCATGTCAAATCGGCGAAATTTGCCGCAAATTGTGGGCAATGGCACCGTCCTAATCGGTGCGACGCTGCATCTGCGGCGCTGCACCGATTACAAAAAGTCGTTTTTGTACTACTTTTTGCGATTTCAGCCGCGATTTACATTGACATCTGTTTCAGATGTCTTTGAAATCGCGGCTGAAATCGCGACTGACAGCGGGAGTGAAATCGTGTGAGTCCAGCTGAACCCCTCCCCCACCGCTTCACTCCCGCAGCCCCAGTGTGAACGTGGGCTTATAGGGAGCACTCCTAATGCCCCGTACACACGATCCGAATATCGTACGACTTTTTTCGCTTAATAGTCGCAAGTAAAATTAAATAGGTTATTAAAGTCACGAAAATTCTCGTACGACAGAAAAAAAAATGGGAAGTGATGTCACGTGTTGTAATGTATTTGTGTTGTTTTTTCGGACGACAACTGTACTGACTAAACGAAAATCGTACGATTTGTTATCGTGCGAGGAAAATTTTCGTGCAATAATCGAAGCTCTGTACTAACGATCCGATTATCGTACGATTCTTCCTCTGATGACATTTTTCGGACGATATTCGGATCGTGTGTACGGGGCTTAATCTCAGCTTGTTTCCCGTATAGAAGACACCTGTCCACAGAACCAACCAATCAGATTCCAATCTCTTTACCATGGGGGAGACCAAAGATCTGTCCAAGGATGTCGGGGAGAAGATTGGAGATCTACACAAGGCTGGAATGGGCTACAAGACCATCGCCAAGCAGCTTCGTGAGGAGGAGAAAACAGTTGGGGGGATTATTATTCACAAATGGAAGAAACACAAAATAACTGTCACTCTCCCTCAGTCTTGGGGTCGCCACCTCATTCCTTTAAACCCGATCACATATGAATTACACGGGTTCTGGGGCCGATTTAATGCAGATGAGGCACCAAGTGAGTTTAATCACCACCTAATCAGCCTCAGAACCTGTGTACTTCATGGCTACATTCTCCCCCCACTTCAATTCTTTGGTCCTCATTAGGTGGGGATATTGAACTAACCAAACATTAATGAAGATAAAGAGGTGATCGGGTCTAAAGGGATGAGGTGACAACCCTACTCAGTCTGGGGCCCCCATACAAGATCTCCCCTCAGTCTGGGGCTCCATACAAGATCTCCCCTCAGTCTGGGGCTCCATACAAGATCTCCCCTCAGTCTGGGGCTCCATACAAGATCTCCCCTCAGTCTGGGGCTCCATACAAGATCTCCCCTCAGTCTGGGGCTCCATACAAGGTCTCCCCTCAGTCTGGGGCTCCATACAAGATCTCCCCTCAGTCTGGGGGCCCCATACAAGATCTCCCCTCAGTCTGGGGGCTCCAAACAAGATCTCCCCTCAGTCTGGGGCCCCATACAAGAAGAGGACGCTTTGGCAGCTGCTTTGCCAGTACCCTGAGCCTGGGTGAGAGAGGATGAGGAGGATGAGGTGGGCTTGGTCATCCACTCTACCAAGTCTTCGGCATGATGTGGCTCAACATGTCCAGCTGCCGAAAAGAAGGACAAGCGTGTCCCATGGCCATGTGCTGATGACAATGCACCGCGTCCACGACCAGCACTGTTGCCCCCAGACACAGAGCCTGCTTGCCCTCTTTTTTTGCCTCCTGACTGTCTGCCTCTCCTTGTTTGCCTTCCAGACATTTTAATGGATGGCCTGCAGGGAGATGGGAAAAAGAGCAATAAGGGCTACCTTCAGGTGTATACTGTGCAGGAGGCTTAGCAACAATGACACTGACACTGTCCCCTGCCTATCCTTCTCTGTCCCTAAACTCAAGGATTGAAAATATGGAACAGCAAAATAGTTTTAGAACAGAATAGCACACTGTCAGTTTCCCTCACTGTACCTCTCTGTCCCTACAAACAAGGATTAGCACAGAATAGCACACTGTCACTGACACTCTCCCTACCTATCCTTATTTGTCCCTAAACACAAGGAATCCAGGATTAGTAAAGGAAAAAAAATGACACTGTCCCTGCCTATGCTTCTCTTTCCCTAAACTAAAGGAATCCAGGTTAAGCAAGAAAAAAATAAATGTCACTGTCCCTGCCTATGCTTCTATTTCCCTGCTCCGGAACACACTACACTAGGCCGCCGTGCTGGCGGCCTTTTATAGTGTGGGGCGTGTACTAAACCCCCTCAGCAATAATTGGCCACAGGCATCCTGCCTGTGGTCAATCATTGCTCTCCTCGCTGCCGGCGCTGTGATTGGCCAAGCATGCGGGGTCACAGTGCATGCTTGGCCAATCACAGCGCCTGGATGACACTGCGATGGCGTAGTGCATTGTGGGCCGTTCGCGTCACTCGAATTTGGCGCGAACGGCCCAAATCGTTCGATCTTCATCGAACGATCGAACAGCCGATGTTCGAGTCGAACACGAAGCTCATCCCTACTTTCTGCTATAAAAACATCCAATAAAAAAAATGTAAAAATATTGAATTTCTTCGTCAGTTTATTCCAATATTTATTCTGCTACATATTTTTGGTAAAAAAAAATCCCAATAACATCAGAAAGGAAATGTGTGCCGTGAGGGAGGAGCTTTTACTGAAGAAAGTGATGGATTTTATTCCCTGCTTTACAGAGACAGAATATATCCCTCCCCTCCCCCCCTCGTGTCAGAATGGAGATCTGCATTGTTTACATAGAAAGATCGCAGTTCTGTGTCTCTGCCTGACGATCGGTGGGTGCCGGAGGACATTGAGCGCCCGACACCTGCAGATTGGCTTCTGCTGCTGGCGGGGTGCATGGGACGGACCTTAAGTGGTTAAAATGGTAAAGTAAATTTCATTGGTTTGGGGTGGCAGGGGGGGAGGGGGATTGGTGAGATGCCCCGCCCCCCCAATGTGAAGATATACACAATTTACTGAGTATGTGATTTTCTTATGGAAATTTAAGGTCAAAGTTGGGGTTACTGCCGGTACAGACACTGAGGTGGGTTAGGGACCTCCCCCAAGGGTCAAAGGTCAGGAGGCGTGTCCCCACAGATCAGGAGGCGTGCCCCTCCCCCCTCCCCCATCATCTCACAGTCAGATGGGCTCACCTTTCCCTAGGACTCTTCCTCGTTCCAGAACCTTGCGGGTCACGGTGAAAGCATAACGCTGCTCGGTGAATCCCGGCTCACACGGGGCCTCTGTGCTTCCATGGCACACCTACAGGAGCCAATAGGATAAAAGTCACCCTGCAGGTCCCTTCATATGACACAATGTATTACATTTCTTATCAGAGAAACTCTTCTGTATCATAAATGACACTTTATGCATCAACTTCCCTCCTGAGACGCGGTCTGTCCGGGCAGAACGGCCACCTGCTGACCCAGCGCCACCCACAGGCAGCTTCACTCTTCAATAAGAGGAGGTGAAATCCAACACAATTTTACTTCATCTGATTACAGAGTAGAGGATGATTTCCAATGACTTTCCCGGGCCCTGACTCTGTATTGTACTAAACCATGGAGGAAGTGCAGAGGGTCTAGCTAGGACTGAAGGAAAGTGAAGGAAAACCTCCCCCAATGGGGACACTAATTCTGGTGACACCCCGAGATTCCCTCACTTTGAAGGGATTTCATCTCAATTTCCATTGTGTCTAAAGGGACAGGAAGTGAAGGAAAACCTCCCCCAATGGGGACACTAGTTCTGGTGACACCCCGAGATTCCCTCACTTTGAAGGGATTTCATCCCAATTTCCATTGTGTCTAAAGGGACAGGAAGTGAAGGAAAACCTCTCCCAATGGGGACACGAGTTCTGGTGACACCCCGAGATTCCCTCACTTTGAAGGGATTTCATCTCAATTTCCATTGTGTCTAAAGGGACAGGAAGTGAAGGAAAACCTCCCCCAATAGGGACACGAGTTCTGGTGACACCCCGAGATTCCCTCACTTTGAAGGGATTTCATCTCAATTTCCATTGTGTCTAAAGGGACAGGAAGTGAAGGAAAACCTCCCCCAATAGGGACACGAGTTCTGGTGACACCCCGAGATTCCCTCACTTTGAAGGGATTTCATCTCAATTTCCATTGTGTCTAAAGGGACAGGAAGTGAAGGAAAACCTCCCCCAATGGGGACACTAATTCTGGTGACACCCCGAGATTCCCTCACTTTGAAGGGATTTCATCCCAATTTCCATTGTGTCTAAAGGGACAGGAAGTGAAGGAAAACCTCCCCCAATGGGGACACTAATTCTGGTGACACCCCGAGATTCCCTCACTTTGAAGGGATTTCATCCCAATTTCCATTGTGTCTAAAGGGACAGGAAGTGAAGGAAAACCTCTCCCAATGGGGACACGAGTTCTGGTGACACCCCGAGATTCCCTCACTTTGAAGGGATTTCATCTCAATTTCCATTGTGTCTAAAGGGACAGGAAGTGAAGGAAAACCTCCCCCAATGGGGACACAAGTTCTGGTGACACCCCGAGATTCCCTCACTTTGGAGGGATTTCATCCCAATTTCCATTGTGTCTAAAGGGACAGGAAGTGAAGGAAAACCTCCCCCAATGGGGACACTAGTTCTGGTGACACCCCAAGATTCCCTCACTTTGGAGGGATTTCCTCTCACTTCCTGTTTGGCTATGGGACAGGAAGTGAAGGGAAATCTCTGCAATACCCCTCCCTTACTCCATCCAAAATGAAGAAAAAAAATGTTTGCCTTCAGTTATCCGGAATAATTTATGTAATAAAGACGGACATTTCCTGTGTTTTGTCTCTTTAAAGTGGAATTGAAATTTAAAAAATGAAGATTGAAGGAAAATGTAGATAATTGTGTCAAATCCGTCACCTAAAAAATGTTCCTTTTGTCTGAACTTCCTGGTGAGGAGCCTCGGCTCTACTCTGTCTATACAGTGGGGGAGGGGGGGGGGGGGGAAGTATTCGATCGGCTGCTGATTTTGTGACAAAGAAACGATCGGTCTATCATTTTATTGGTCGGTTTATTATAACAGTGAGAGACAAAATAACAACAAAAATATCCAGAAAAACGCATTTCAGAAAAGTTTATAAATTGATTTGCATTTTAATGAGTGAAATAAATATTTGATCCCCCGACCAATCAGTGAGGTTTCTGCCTCCTAGGTGTCTTCTATACAGGTAATGAGCTGAGATTAGGAGAATTCTCTCTAAGCCCTGGTTCACACTGGTGCGATTTGACATGCAATTTGACATGTCAAATCGCATGTCAAATCGGCGAAATTTGCCGCAAATTGTGGGCAATGGCACCGTCCTAATCGGTGCGACGCTGCATCTGCGGCGCTGCACCGATTACAAAAAGTCGTTTTTGTACTACTTTTTGCGATTTCAGCCGCGATTTACATTGACATCTGTTTCAGATGTCTTTGAAATCGCGGCTGAAATCGCGACTGACAGCGGGAGTGAAATCGTGTGAGTCCAGCTGAACCCCTCCCCCACCGCTTCACTCCCGCAGCCCCAGTGTGAACGTGGGCTTATAGGGAGCACTCCTAATGCCCCGTACACACGATCCGAATATCGTACGACTTTTTTCGCTTAATAGTCGCAAGTAAAATTAAATAGGTTATTAAAGTCACGAAAATTCTCGTACGACAGAAAAAAAAATGGGAAGTGATGTCACGTGTTGTAATGTATTTGTGTTGTTTTTTCGGACGACAACTGTACTGACTAAACGAAAATCGTACGATTTGTTATCGTGCGAGGAAAATTTTCGTGCAATAATCGAAGCTCTGTACTAACGATCCGATTATCGTACGATTCTTCCTCTGATGACATTTTTCGGACGATATTCGGATCGTGTGTACGGGGCTTAATCTCAGCTTGTTTCCCGTATAGAAGACACCTGTCCACAGAACCAACCAATCAGATTCCAATCTCTTTACCATGGGGGAGACCAAAGATCTGTCCAAGGATGTCGGGGAGAAGATTGGAGATCTACACAAGGCTGGAATGGGCTACAAGACCATCGCCAAGCAGCTTCGTGAGGAGGAGAAAACAGTTGGGGGGATTATTATTCACAAATGGAAGAAACACAAAATAACTGTCACTCTCCCTCAGTCTTGGGGTCGCCACCTCATTCCTTTAAACCCGATCACATATGAATTACACGGGTTCTGGGGCCGATTTAATGCAGATGAGGCACCAAGTGAGTTTAATCACCACCTAATCAGCCTCAGAACCTGTGTACTTCATGGCTACATTCTCCCCCCACTTCAATTCTTTGGTCCTCATTAGGTGGGGATATTGAACTAACCAAACATTAATGAAGATAAAGAGGTGATCGGGTCTAAAGGGATGAGGTGACAACCCTACTCAGTCTGGGGCCCCCATACAAGATCTCCCCTCAGTCTGGGGCTCCATACAAGATCTCCCCTCAGTCTGGGGCTCCATACAAGATCTCCCCTCAGTCTGGGGCTCCATACAAGATCTCCCCTCAGTCTGGGGCTCCATACAAGATCTCCCCTCAGTCTGGGGCTCCATACAAGGTCTCCCCTCAGTCTGGGGCTCCATACAAGATCTCCCCTCAGTCTGGGGGCCCCATACAAGATCTCCCCTCAGTCTGGGGGCTCCAAACAAGATCTCCCCTCAGTCTGGGGCCCCATACAAGATCTCCCCTCAGTCTGGGGGCTCCATACAAGATCTTCCCTCAGTCTGGGGGCTCCATACAAGATCTCCTCTCACTCTGGGGCCCCATACAAGATCTCCCCTCAGTCTGGGGCTCCACACAAGATCTCCCCTCAGTCTGGGGCTCCATACAAGATCTCTCCTCAGTCTGGGGCCCCATACAAGATCTCCCCTCAATCTGGGGCCCCATACAAGATCTCCCCTCAGTCTGGGGGCTCCATACAAGATCTCTCCTCAGTCTGGGGCTCCATACAAGATCTCCCCTCAGTCTGGGGCCCCATACAAGATCTCCCCTCAGTCTGGGGCTCCATACAAGATCTCCCCTCAGTCTGGGGGCTCCATACAAGATCTCCCCTCAGTCTGGGGGCTCCATACAAGATCTCCCCTCAGTCTGGGGCTCCATACAAGATCTCCCCTCAGTCTGGGGGCTCCATACAAGATCTCCCCTCAGTCTGGGGCCCCATACAAGATCTCCCCTCAGTCTGGGGCTCCATACAAGATCTCTCCTCAGTCTGGGGCCCCATACAAGATCTCCCCTCAATCTGGGGCCCCATACAAGATCTCCCTTCAGTCTGGGGGCTCCATACAAGATCTCTCCTCAGTCTGGGGCTCCATACAAGATCTCCCCTCAGTCTGGGGCCCCATACAAGATCTCCCCTCAGTCTGGGGCCCCATACAAGATCTCCCCTCAGTTTGGGGGCTCCATACAAGATCTCCCCTCAGTCTGGGGCTCCATACAAGATCTCCCCTCAGTCTGGGGCTCCATACAAAATCTCCCCTCAGTCTGGGGCCCCATACAAGATCTCCCCTCAGTTTGGGGGCTCCATACAAGATCTCCCCTCAGTCTGGGGGCTCCATACAAGATCTCTCCTCAGTCTGGGGGCTCCATACAAGATCTCCCCTCAGTCTGGGGGCTCCATACAAGATCTCCCCTCAGTCTGGGGCCCCATACAAGATCTCTCCTCAGTCTGGGGGCTCCATACAAGATCTCCCCTCAGTCTGGGGGCTCCATACAAGATCTCCCCTCAGTCTGGGGGCTCCATACAAGATCTCCCCTCAGTCTGGGGCTCCATACAAGATCTCCCCTCAGTCTGGGGGCTCCATACAAGATCTCCCCTCAGTCTGGGGCTCCATACAAGATCTCCCCTCAGTCTGGGGGCTCCATACAAGATCTCCCCTCAGTCTGGGGCCCCATACTGGATCTCCCCTCAGTCTGGGGCTCCATACAAGATCTCCCCTCAGTCTGGGGCCCCATACAAGATCTCTCCTCAGTCTGGAGCTCCATACAAGATCTCCACCTCAGTCTGGGGGCTCCATACAAGATCTCCCCTCAGTCTGGGGCCCCATACAAGATCTCCCCTCAGTCTGGGGGCTCCATACAAGATCTCCCCTCAGTCTGGGGCTCCCATACAAGATCTCTCCTCAGTCTGGGGGCTCCATACAAGATCTCCCCTCAGTCTGGGGCCCCATACAAGATCTCCCCTCAGTCTGGGGCTCCATACAAGATCTCCCCTCAGTCTGGGGCCCCATACAAGATCTCCCCTCAGTCTGGGGCCCCATACAAGATCTCCCCTCAGTCTGGGGCCCCATACAAGATCTCCCCTCGGGGAGGATCAATGATCATGAGAACGGTGAGGAATCCGCCCAGAACTACACGGGAGAATCTTGTCACTGATCTCAGCCGGGACCATCGTCACCAAGAAAACAATCGGTAACACACTACACTGTGATTGGCTGAAATCCTGCAACCCCCGCAAGGCCCCCCGATCAGGAAATCACATGTACAGCCCGTCTGACGTCTGATAATCAACATCTGAATGATTCCGAGAAGAACTGGGGGAGTGTTGTGTCAGATGAGACCAAAATCCATCTCTTTGGCATCAACTCACCGTGTTTGGAGGAGGAGCCTATGACCCCAAAAACACTATCCCCCACCGTCATACATGGAGAACACCATCCCCCACCGTCATCCATGGAGAACACCATCCCCAACCGTCATCCATGGAGAACACCATCCCCCACCGTCATCCATGGAGAACACCATCCCCCACCGTCATCCATGGAGAACACCATCCCCCACCATCATCCATGGAGAACACCTCCCCCACCGTCATACATGGAGAACACCATCCCCCACCGTCATCCATGGAGAACACCATCCCCCACCGTCATACATGGAGAACACCATCCCCCCACCGTCATCCATGGAGAACACCATCCCCCACCGTCATACATGGAGAACACCATCCCCCACCATCATCTATGGAGAACACCATCCCCCCACCGTCATCCATGGAGAACACCATCCCCCACCATCATCCATGGAGAACACCATCCCCCACCATCATCCATGGAGAACACCATCCCCCCACCGTCATCCATGGAGAACACCATCCCCCACCGTCATACATGGAGAACACCATCCCCCACCATCATCCATGGAGAACACTATCCCCCACCGTCCTACATGGAGAACACCATCCCCCACCGTCATCCATGGAGAACACCATCCCCCACCGTCATCCATGGAGAACACCATCCCCCACCATCATCCATGGAGAACACCATCCCCCACCGTCATACATGGAGAACACCATCCCCCACCGTCATACATGGAGAACACCATCCCCCACCGTCCTACATGGAGAACACCATCCCCCACCGTCATCCATGGAGAACACCATCCCCCACCATCATCCATGGAGAACACCATCCCCCACCGTCATCCATGGAGAACACCATCCCCCACCGTCATACATGGAGAACACCATCCCCCACCATCATCCATGGAGAACACCATCCCCCCACCGTCATCCATGGAGAACACCATCCCCCACCGTCATCCATGGAGAACACCATCCCCCACCGTCATACATGGAGAACACCATCCCCCACCGTCATCCATGGAGAACACCATCCCCCACCATCATCCATGGAGAACACCATCCCCCACCATCGTACACGGAGAACACCATCCCCCACCGTCGTACACGGAGAACACCATCCCCCACCGTCATACATGGAGAACACCATCCCCCACCGTCGTACACGGAGAACACCATCCCCGACCGTCATACATGGAGAACACCATCCCCCACCATCATCCATGGAGAACACCATCCCCCACCGTCATCCATGGAGAACACCATCCCCCACCGTCATCCATGGAGAACACCATCCCCCACCGTCATCCATGGAGGACACCATCCCCCACCGTCATACATGGAGGACACCATCCCCCACCGTCATCCATGGAGAACACCATCCCCCACCGTCATCCATGGAGAACACCATCCCCCACCGTCATACATGGAGAACACCATCCCCCCACCATCATACATGGAGAACACCATCCCCCACCGTCATACATGGAGAACACCATCCCCCACCGTCGTACACGGAGAACACCATCCCCGACCGTCATACATGGAGAACACCATCCCCCACCATCATCCATGGAGAACACCATCCCCCACCGTAATCCATGGAGAACGCCATCCCCCACCGTCCTACATGGAGAACGCCATCCCCCACCGTCATACATGGAGAACACCATCCCCCACCGTCATACATGGAGAACACCATCCCCCACCGTCATACATGGAGGACACCATCCCCCACCGTCATCCATGGAGAACACCATCCCCCACCGTCATCCATGGAGAACACCATCCCCCACCGTCATCCATGGAGAACACCATCCCCCACCGTCATCCATGGAGGACACCATCCCCCACCGTCATACATGGAGGACACCATCCCCCACCGTCATCCATGGAGAACACCATCCCCCACCGTCATCCATGGAGAACACCATCCCCCACCGTCATCCATGGAGAACACCATCCCCCACCGTCATCCATGGAGAACACCATCCCCCACCGTCATACATGGAGAACACCATCCCCCCACCATCATACATGGAGAACACCATCCCCCACCGTCATACATGGAGAACACCATCCCCCACCGTCCTACATGGAGAACACCATCCCCCACCGTCATCCATGGAGAACACCATCCCCCACCGTCATACATGGAGAACACCATCCCCCACCATCATCCATGGAGAACACCATCCCCCCACCGTCATCCATGGAGAACACCATCCCCCACCGTCATCCATGGAGAACACCATCCCCCACCGTCATACATGGAGAACACCATCCCCCACCGTCATCCATGGAGAACACCATCCCCCACCATCATCCACGGAGAACACCATCCCCCACCGTTGTACACGGAGAACATTATCCCCCACCGTCGTACACGGAGAACACCATCCCCCACCGTCATACATGGAGAACACCATCCCCCACCGTCGTACACAGAGAACACCATCCCCCACCGTCATACATGGAGAACACCATCCCCCACCGTCATCCATGGAGAACACCATCCCCCACCATCATCCATGGAGAACACCATCCCCCACCGTCGTACACGGAGAACACCATCCCCCACCGTCGTACACGGAGAACACCATCCCCCACCGTCATACATGGAGAACACCATCCCCCACCGTCATACATGGAGAACACCATCCCCCACCGTCGTACACGGAGAACACCATCCCCCACCGTCATACATGGAGAACACCATCCCCCACCGTCATCCATGGAGAACACCATCCCCCACCGTCATCCATGGAGAACACCATCCCCCACCGTCATCCATGGAGAACACCATCCCCCACCGTCATCCATGGAGAACACCATCCCCCACCGTCATCCATGGAGAACGCCATCCCTCACCGTCATCCATGGAGAACACCATCCCCCACCGTCATCCATGGAGGACACCATCCCCCACCGTCATACATGGAGGATACCATCCCCCACCGTCATCCATGGAGAACACCATCCCCCACCGTCATCCATGGAGAACACCATCCCCCACCGTCATCCATGGAGGACACCATCCCCCACCATCATACATGGAGAACACCATCCCCCACCGTCATCCATGGAGGACACCATCCCCCACCGTCATACATGGAGGATACCATCCCCCACCGTCATCCATGGAGAACACCATCCCCCACCGTCATCCATGGAGAACACCATCCCCCACCGTCATCCATGGAGGACACCATTCCCCACCATCATACATGGAGAACACCATCCCCCACCGTCATACATGGAGAACACCATCCCCCACCGTCATCCATGGAGAACACCATCCCCCACCGTCGTCCATGGAGGACACCATCCCCCACCATCATACATGGAGAACGCCATCCCCCACCGTCATACATGGAGAACACCATCCCCCACCGTCATACATGGAGAACACCATCCCCCACCATCATCCATGGAGAACACCATCCCCCCACCGTCATCCATGGAGAACACCATCCCCCACCGTCATCCATGGAGAACACCATCCCCCACCGTCATACATGGAGAACACCATCCCCCACCGTCATCCATGGAGAACACCATCCCCCACCATCATCCACGGAGAACACCATCCCCCACCGTTGTACACGGAGAACACCATCCCCCACCGTCGTACACGGAGAACACCATCCCCCACCGTCATACATGGAGAACACCATCCCCCACCGTCGTACACGGAGAACACCATCCCCCACCGTCATACATGGAGAACACCATCCCCCACCGTCATCCATGGAGAACACCATCCCCCACCATCATCCATGGAGAACACCATCCCCCACCGTCGTACACGGAGAACACCATCCCCCACCGTCGTACACGGAGAACACCATCCCCCACCGTCATACATGGAGAACACCATCCCCCACCGTCGTACACGGAGAACACCATCCCCCACCGTCATACATGGAGAACACCATCCCCCACCGTCATCCATGGAGAACACCATCCCCCCACCGTCATACATGGAGAACACCATCCCCCACCGTCATACATGGAGAACACCATCCCCCACCGTCGTACACGGAGAACACCATCCCCCACCGTCATCCATGGAGAACACCATCCCCCCACCGTCATACATGGAGAACACCATCCCCCACCGTCATCCATGGAGAACACCATCCCCCACCGTCATCCATGGAGAACACCATCCCCCACCGTCATCCATGGAGAACACCATCCCCCACCATCATACATGGAGAACACCATCCCCCACCGTCATCCATGGAGAACACCATCCCCCACCGTCATCCATGGAGAACGCCATCCCCCACCGTCATCCATGGAGAACACCATCCCCCACCGTCATCCATGGAGAACACCATCCCCCACCGTCATACATGGAGGACACCATCCCCCACCGTCATCCATGGAGAACACCATCCCCCACCGTCATCTATGGAGAACACCATCCCCCACCGTCATCCATGGAGAACACCATCCCCCACCGTCATCCATGGAGAACACCATCCCCCACCGTCATCCATGGAGAACACCATCCCCCACCGTCATCTATGGAGAACACCATCCCCCACCGTCATCCATGGAGAACACCATCCCCCACCGTCATCCATGGAGAACACCATCCCCCACCGTCATACATGGAGAACACCATCCCCCACCGTCCTACATGGAGAACACCATCCCCCACCGTCATCCATGGAGAACACCATCCCCCACCGTCATACATGGAGAACACCATCCCCCACCATCATCCATGGAGAACACCATCCCCCACCGTCATACATGGAGAACACCATCCCCCACCGTCATCCATGGAGAACACCATCCCCCACCATCATCCATGGAGAACACCATCCCCCACCGTTGTACACGGAGAACACCATCCCCCACCGTCGTACACGGAGAACACCATCCCCCACCGTCATACATGGAGAACACCATCCCCCACCGTCGTACACGGAGAACACCATCCCCCACCGTCATACATGGAGAACACCATCCCCCACCGTTATCCATGGAGAACACCATCCCCCACCGTCATCCATGGAGAACACCATCCCCCACCGTCATCCATGGAGAACGCCATCCCCCACCGTCATCCATGGAGAACACCATCCCCCACCGTCATCCATGGAGGACACCATCCCCCACCGTCATACATGGAGGACACCATCCCCCACCGTCATCCATGGAGAACACCATCCCCCACCGTCATCCATGGAGAACACCATCCCCCACCGTCATCCATGGAGAACACCATCCCCCACCGTCATCCATGGAGGGGGAAACATTCTGCTTTGGGGGGGTTTTTCTGATACGGGGACAACTTCACCCCATCAAAGGGACGATGGGCGGGGCCATGTACCATCAAATCTTGGGTGAGAACCTCCTTCCCTCAGCCAGAACACTGAAGATGGGTCAGGGGCGGATCTTCCAGCATGAAAATCATCCAAAACACACGGCCAAGGCAACAAAGGAGAGGCTCAAGAAGAAGCACATGAATGTCCTGGAGTGGCCTAGCCAGTCTCCAGACCTTAATCCCATAGAAAATATGTGAAGGGAGCTGAAGGTTCGAGTGACCAAGAGACAGCCTGGAAAGAGGACAAAATCCCTCCTGAGATGTGCGAACCTGGAGGCCAACTCCAAGAAACGTCTGACCTCTGTGATCGCCAACAAGGGATTCCCACCAACTACTAAGTCATGTTCTGTGAAGGGTTCACATACTTATTTCACTCATTAAAATGCAAATCAATTTATAACTTTTATGAAATTGTCAGTCTGGGGGGAGGGGAGTGTTAGATGGAGTAGCAGATTTAGATACATTAACAAACTGAAGCCAAACTCCAACTCACACTTTATAATCAGTTACAGTAACAGTTTTGTTCTTTTTGGGATAAAGATTTTGCACCCCTGGAAGTGGTAAATGGTTTGTCTCCTATCTGTAATTCTGCAGTAGAGCTTGTGCTTTTGAAAAACAACAGACTTACTGGCAGGATCACCAGATGAATATAGAAGCAAGAAAGACATAAAAAATGAAAGTGAATGTCGCCGTCACATCTTAGGATTGAATGAAGAATGCGGCAATAATAAGAAGACAACGATGTTCTGTGATTGGACGCTCCTCTAATATTCCTCTATTGGGGACATTTCCCTCCCGGGGTGACCTAAGACCCCCCCCACACCCGGGGTGACCTATGACCCCCCCACACCCGGGGTGACCTATGACCCCCCACACCCGGGGTGACCTATGACCCCCCTACACCCGGGGTGACCTATGACCCCCCCACACCCGGAGTGACCTAAGACCCCCCACACCCGGGGTGACCTATGAACAGCGATTCCCATGTACCCCTATGATGAGTTGCTGCAGATGATGCTGGTGGGGTTTTATAGATCAGACCCCCCTCCCCCCCTGGCCATGCAGTTAGTGACAGAAGCAGTGATTATCGGGGGAAACATCAGAAATAAAGTTTTCTCACCTGGATCAGGGAGACGAGGAGAAGACAGCAGAGCTTCATCCTGCACACGTCTTCCAGCAACCGACTCTAGAAGAGTCCTCCCCTCCCCCCTTCATAGGCATGTGGCAAGAGGGAGGCCCTCCAGCTGTTTAAGTAATTACAGATGTGAGAGGGCCGAGCCCCCCCTCTCCCCCCAACCTGTCCTCCCCCACTGGAGGCCCTGGGGCCCTTTGAGAGGTCTAACCGGAGAGTGAGGGCCCTTTAAACTTGGTCTTCACGGCATCCGAGAACCTCAAACCAAAAACACCATTTTATTACTTTTTAATATTCAAAGCAAACTTCATCCATCCATCCATCCATCCATGTCTCCATCCATCCATCCATCCACCCATCCATGTCTCCACCCATCCATCCATCCATCCATCCACCCATCCATCCATCCATCCATCCATGTCTCCATCCATGTCTCCATCCATCCATCCATCCATCCACCCATCCATGTCTCCATCCACCCATCCATCCATCCACCCATCCATCCATGTCTCCATCCATGTCTCCATCCATCCATCCACCCATCCATCCATCCATCCATCCATGTCTCCATCCATCCATCCATCCACCCATCCATCCATCCATCCATGTCTCCATCCATGTCTCCATCCATCCATCCACCCATCCATCCATCCACCCATCCATCCATGTCTCCATCCATGTCTCCATCCATCCACCCATCCATCCATCCATCCACCCATCCATCCACCCATCCATCCATATCTCCATCCATCCATGTCTCCATCCATCCATCAATCCATATCTCCATCCATCAATCCATATCTCCATCCATGTCTCCATCCATCCATCCATCTCTCCATCCATCCATGTCTCCATCCATCCATCCATCCATGTCTCCATCCATCCATCCATGTCTCCTTCCATCCATCCATCCATCCACCCATCCATCCATCCATCCATCCATCCATCCATGTCTCCATCCATGTCTCCTTCCATCCATCCACCCATCCATCCATCCATCCATCCATCCATCCATGTCTCCTTCCATCCATCCATCCATCCATCCACCCATCCATCCATCCATCCACCCATCCATCCATCCATCCATCCATGTCTCCTTCCATCCATCCATCCACCCATCCATCCATCCACCCATCCATCCATCCATCCATCCATCCATGTCTCCTTCCATCCATCCATCCATCCATCCATGTCTCCATCCATCCATCCACCCATCCATCCATCCATGTCTCCATCCATTCATGTCTCCTTCCATCCATCCATGTCTCCACCCATCCATCCATCCATCCATCCATGTCTCCATCCATCCATCTATCCATGTCTCTGTCCATTCATGTCTCCTTCCATCCCTCCATGTCTCCATCCATCCATCCATCCATCTATGTCTCCATCCATCCATCCATCCATCCATGTCTCCATCCATCCATGTCTCCATCCATCCATGTCGCTGTAACGACACCCCGTGTATGAAAGGAGTTAAAGCGGTTTATGATATTCCATTCCTGAACACCAAGTCAGCTACCGACACTCCACAGTCAGGTGAAGGAGACCCGTAATGATAATTCTCCCCTAATAATGAGACAAACGCTCTGTGTTGAGGTTTCCAGCAGGTCTGACAATCTTTCTTGAGAAAGTCGGCTCTATATACACTAAAATAATACTGCAGTCCAAAGGAACAATCACCCATTTCCAAGCAATCCAAGAAATATTCTGAATGCCCATTATTTCCTGTCTCATACTTTCTAAGAACTTCTGGGTTCCCCGGGCCCTCCCGTTATATCTCTCCCCTTTCGGCAGGAGACTAACAGAGGAGGGGAGCCCAGACGGGTTGATTCCGAAGGTAGTCCATAGTTCCATTCCTCTAATGCCTGGACAACCCATCAGCATGGCCATTTTGCTTACCGGGTCGGTAGCTGATGGTGAAGTTATAAGGTTGCAGGGCGAATAATGGAATTCAGTTCTGGAACAGTCACTTGCTTTGCTCTCTCAATGGCTCCCAGGACTTGTTGCTGATGCTCTTGGGAGAGGTGAGGCAAAATCTGGGCGCAAATCCCATTTAACCTTTTGACAATTTCAGCCTGTTTGTGCATTTCAATGTTCAAGCCATGGGACATCTCATAATACATGACGTAGTGTCGTTGCATCTCCGATTTCTCACTGCCCAACTTGTCATATTCCAATTCTAGACTGTGATATTGTGCCTGATCTAAGGTACATGTCGGGGAAGATAGTCTTACCCGGGTTTCGGCAGCAAGCGGGTCGGTTCCAGCAGCAGCGGTCTGGGCACAGGTAGTCACTGGGTTGGCTTCAGCGGGGCCCATCGGGGCGTAAGCAGAAACGAGGGGGGCCAAATCATTCCCAGTAGTACATCCACTGGCAAATCCTTCATCACCCCCACATTCACGTGTCCCGAACCAACCCCCCAATCCAGGTGAACACGGGCAACGGGTAGCCGGAAGACAGTGCCTCCCACTACTCTTACGGCTACAGTGTCTCCGGTATGTTGGCTCTCTGGGATGAGGTTCTTCTGTAGTAGGGTCATGGTGGTGCCAGTATCAGGTAGGCCACTGGCTACCTTTCCATTGACCCAGACAGTCTGCCTGTGTTGCTGCCGGTTGTCCCGGTTAGCTGCTTGTATTGGATCAGCCTCGTGCAGGACGCCCCAATGTTCTTCCTCCTCAACGCAGTGGGCCGCAGGCATGGATGTGCGGGGGCTCTCCCTTGCTGGCTGTCTCCATGACTGGGACTGTCTGGCTGGACTCAATGGACAGTCTGGCTTTTTGTGCCCTAGCTGTTTACACCCGAAACACCTGATGGGTTGTGAGTAGCCCCCGGAATTGGACCTGGGCTGCTGAGGATAAGTGGCCGCTGGAGGTGGTGCTGTAGGGCGGTACGACTGTGGTTGGTAGGCGATAGCCGGAGGGGGTGCCGCTGATCGATAATCCACCCGACCTGTTGTCGTGACCACAGGGGTATCCAGTTTGCGGGCGTCTGTGTATTCGTCCGCCAGGCGAGCTGCTTCAGGCAAGGTGAAAGGTTTTCGGTCCCGGACCCACTCTCTGACTTCCGGGGACAGCTTGTCAAAGAAGTGCTCCAGTAGGAACACCTGCAGCACCTCTTCCCCGGATACTGCTTGGCATCCAGCGACCCAGTGGGATGCAGTGCGGTGTAGGCGGCATGCCCACTCGGTATACGAGTCTCCAGTCTGCTTGCTCGTCTCTCGGAACCGCCTCCGGTATGCCCCTGGTGTGACGGCATGCCTGGCCAACAGTGCGTCTTTTACCAGTCCATAGTTCATAATATCCTTGTCTGGGATGGCCCTGAACGCTTCACTGGCCCGGCCGGACAGTTTCCCAGACAAAATGGTAACCCATTCCTCTGTGGGCACCCGGTGTAGGGCACATTGCCGTTCAAAATCCACCAGGTACCCATCAATCTCCCCTTCAGTTTCAATGAAATTCTTAAAAAGCAGCAAAATGTATCTTTCTCCTTTCAGTTGGTGCTGCTCTGACTTCTGCAGAACCTCTTTTCTGTAGCAAATTTACATCCACAGCCACTATAACTCGGTCTATGATCTCCGCTGGAGGGTTAGGATCATAATGTGCCAGTCTTATGTTAACAGCCCGATCAAAACTTGCCTCTTCGGGTGTCCTGTCTGTTACGCTGGGCCTTTGGGTTCCATCCATTTCGACTTGTTCTGCGACTAATGTCCCTCTTCTTACGGTTGTTGGCCGGTCTTCCCCGGTTCTCCAGTAAGTCCTTGAGGGAAGAGAGCTTTAGCCGTCCCTACTGTGCTTCCATTGTCCTGTGTCCTCTTGTAGCTGTCCTTCTGGGCTGTGGGGATCATCCCGCTGCTGCCACCAATGTAACGACACCCCAAGTATGAGAGGGGTTCACGCCGTTTATGATATTCCATTCCTGAACACCAAGTCATCTACTGACAATCCACAGTCAGGTGAACGAGACCCGTAATGATAATTCCCCCCTAATAATGAGACAAACACTCTGTGTTGAGGTTTCCAGCAGGTCTGACAATCTTTCTTGAGAAAAGCCGGCTCTATATACACTAAAATAATACTGCAGTCCAAAGGAACAATCACCCATTTCAAAGCAATCCAAGAAATATTCTGAATGTCCATTATTTTCTGTCTCATACTTCCTAAGAACTTCTGGGTTCCACGGGCCCTCCCGTTACAGTCGCCATCCATCCATGTCTCCATCCATCCATGTCTCCATCCATCCATGTCTCCATCCACCCATCCATGTCTCCATCCATCCATCCATCCATGTCTCCATCCACCCATCCATGTCTCCATCGCTCCATCCATCCATCCATCCATCCATCCATCCATGTCTCCATCCATCCATGTCTCCATCCATCCATCCATGTCTCCATCCATCCATTCATGTCTCCACCCATCCATGTCTCCATCGCTCCATCCATCCATCCATCCATCCATCCATGTCTCCATCCATCCATGTCTCCATCCATCCATCCATGTCTCCATCGCTGCATCCATGTCTCCATCCATCCATCCATCTATCCATCCATGTCTCCATCCATCCATGTCTCCATCCACCCATCCATGTCTCCATCCATCCATCCATGTCTCCATCCAACCATCCATCCATCCATGTCTCCATCCATCCATCCATCCATCCATGTCTCCATCCATCCATGTCTCCATCCATCCATCCATGTCTCCATCCATCCATCCATCCATGTCTCCATCCATCCATGTCTCCATCCACCAATCCATGTCTCCATCCATCCATCCATGTCTCCATCCATCCATCCATCCATGTCTCCATCCATCCATGTCTCCATCCACCCATCCATCCATCCATGTCTCCATCCATCCATCCATGTCTCCATCCATCCATGTCTCCATCCATCCATCCATGTCTCCATCCATCCATCCATGTCTCCATCCATCCATGTCTCCATCCATCCATCTATGTCTCCATCCATCCATCCATCCATGTCTCCATCCATCCATCCATGTCTCTATCCATCCATCCATGTCTCCATCAATCCATCCATGTCTCTATCCATCCATCCATGTCTCCATCCATCTATGTCTCCATCCATCCATCCATCCATGTCTCCATCCATCCATGTCTCCATCCATCCATGTCTCTATCCATCCATCCATGTCTCCATCCATCCATATCTCCATCCATCCATCCATCCATCCATCCATGTCTCCATCTATCCATCCATGTCTCTATCCATCCATCCATGTCTCCATCCATCCATCCATGTCTCCATCCACCCATCCATCCATCCATCCATCCATGTCTCCATCCATCCATCCATCCATGTCTCCATCCGTCCATATCTCTATCCATCCATCCATGTCTCCATCCACCCATCCATCCATTCATGTCTCCATCCATCCATCCATGTCTCCATCCATCCTTCCATGTCTCCATCCATCCATCTATGTCTCCATCCATCCATCCATCCATCCATGTCTCCATCCATCTATTCATGTCTCCATCCATCCATCCATCCATGTCTCCATCCATCTATTCATGTCTCCATCCACCCATCCATCCATGTCTCCATCCATCCATCCATCCATCCATGTCTCCATCCATCCATCCATCCATCCATATCTCCATCAATCCATCCATGTCTCCATCCATCCATCCATGTCTCTATCCATCCATCCATGTCTCCATCCATAGTTACATAGTTACATAGTTACATAGTTACATAGTTACATAGTTAGTCAGGTTGAAAAAAGACACAAGTCCATCCAGTTCAACCGTAAACAAAAAAAATAAAATAAAAAAAATAAACATATATCGTACAATCCCATATACCTAATTCTATACCCACAGTTGATCCAGAGGAAGGCAAAAAAAACCCAGAAGAGCATGATCCAATTTGCTACAGCAGGGGAAAAAATTCCTTCCTGATCCCCCGAGAGGCAATCGGATATTCCCTGGATCAACTTTACCTATAAATGTCAGTACCCAGTTATATTATGTACATTTAAGAAAGAATCCAGGCCCTTCTTAAAGCAATCTACTGATCTGGCCAGATCCACCTCTGCAGGGAGTCTATTCCACATTTTCACAGCTCTTACTGTGAAAAAACCTTTCCGTATTTGGAGGTGAAATCTCTTTTCCTCTAGACGCAAAGAGTGCCCCCTTGTCCTTTGTGTTGACCGTAAAGTGAATAACTGAACACCAAGTTCCCTATATGGACCCCTTATATATTTGTACATGTTGATCATATCCCCCCTTAATCTCCTCTTCTCAAGAGAGAATAAATTCAGTTCCTCTAATCTTTCCCAATAGCTGAGCTCCTCCATGCCTCTTATCAGTTTGGTTGCACTTCTCTGCACTTTCTCCAGTTCCCCAATATCCTTTTTGAGAACTGGGGCCCAAAACTGAACTGCATATTCCAGATGAGGTCTTACTAATGATTTGAACAGGGGCAAAATGATATCTCTCTCTCTGGAGACCATACCTCTCTTAATACAAGAAAGGACCTTGCTCGCTTTGGAGACCGCAGCTTGGCATTGCATGTTATTATTGAGCTTATGATCTACCAAAACCCCCAGATCCTTCTCCACTACGGATCCCCCCCAGATCCTCCTCCACTACGGATCCCCCCCCCCAGATCCTCCTCCACTACGGATCCCCCCCCCAGATCCTTCTCCACTACGGATCCCCCCAGATCCTTCTCCACTACGGATCCCCCCAGATCCTTCTCCACTACGGATCCCCCCCAGATCCTTCTCCACTACGGATCCCCCCCAGATCCTTCTCCACTACGGATCCCCCCCAGATCCTTCTCCACTACGGATCCCCCCAGATCCTTCTCCACTACGGATCCCCCCAGATCCTTCCCCACTACGGATCCCCCAGTTGTACTCCCCCTAGTATGTATGATGCATTCATATTCTTAGCCCCCAAGTGCATAACTTTACATTTATCAACATTAAACCTCATCTGCCACATAGTCGCCCAATTAGACAGAGCATTGAGGTCGGCTTGTAGATTGGAGACATCCTGTAAGGACGTTATTCCCCTGCATAGCTTGGTGTCATCTGCAAAGACTGAAATGTTACTTTTCATCTCAGACCCAATATCATTTATAAACATATTATAAAGTAAGGGTCCCAGCACTGAACCTTGGGGTACACCACTGATAACACTGAACCTTGGGGTACACCACTGATAACACTGAACCTTGGGGTACACCACTGATAACCTTGGACCATTCAGAGTAAGAATCATTAACCACGTCTCTCTGAATTCTGTCTTTTAGCCAGTTTTCTATCCATTTACAAACTGATATTTCCAATCCTGTAGACTTTACCTTACACATGAGCCGTGTGTGGGGAACTGTATCAAACGCTTTTGCAAAATCCAAGTATACCACGTCCACAGCCACAACTCTGTCCAAGTATACCAGGTCCACTGCCACCCCTCTGTCCAAGTATACCACGTCCACCGCCACCCCTCTGTCCAAGTATACCACCGCCACCCCTCTGTCCAAGTATACCACGTCCACCGCCACCCCTCTGTCCAAGTATACCACGTCCACAGCCACACCTCTGTCCAAGTATACCACGTCCACCGCCACCCCTCTGTCCAAGTATACCACGTCCACCCCTCTGTCCAAGTATACCACGTCCACCGCCACCCCTCTGTCCAAGTATACCACGTCCACCCCTCTGTCCAAGTATACCACGTCCACCGCCACCCCTCTGTCCAAGTATACCACGTCCACAGCCACACCTCTGTCCAAGTATACCACGTCCACCGCCACCCCTCTGTCCAAGTATACCACGTCCACCCCTCTGTCCAAGTATACCACGTCCACCGCCACCCCTCTGTCCAAGTATACCACGTCCACCCCTCTGTCCAAGTATACCACGTCCACCGCCACCCCTCTGTCCAAGTATACCACGTCCACCGCCACCCCTCTGTCCAAGGTCTTACTTACCTCTTCATAAAAAGAAATCAGGTTTGTTTGACAACTTCTGTCTTTCATGAATCCATGCTGTCTGTTGCTTAAATAGTTTTTTTCCAGCAAGAACTCATCTATGTGGTCTTTTATTAATCTCTCCAGTATCTTCCCAACTATAGAAGTTAAACTAACAGGTCTATAGTTACTTGGTAAACACTTAATTCCCTTTTTAAATATCGGCACCACATTGGCCCTGCGCCAATCCAGTGGTACTATTCCTGTCATTAATGAGTCCCTAAAAATTAAATACAATGGTTTTGAAATTACAGAGCTCAATTCTTTTAGGATCCGTGGGTGTATGCCATCTGGTCCAGGTGCTTTATCCACCTTTATTCCGTCTAAATATTTCTGGACCATATCACTTTTGAGCCATTGTGGATTTGGGGCTGTGTCACTACCACCCCCATTTTGGACATGAGCTCCCCCATGCTCCTTTGTATACACAGAACTGAAGAAAGTATTTAATAAATTAGCCTTCTCTTTGTCCCCAGTCACCCACTCTAGATTATTTTGTAAAGGGCCTACATGCTCAGACTTGACCTTTTTACTATTAATATATTTGAAGAATTTTTTGGGGTTTGTCCTACTATCTTTTGCAATCTGTCGTTCATTTTGAATTTTTGCATCCTTGATTTCCTTTTTACATATCCTGTTATATTCTTTGTAACATTTAAATGACACTAGTGTTCCCTCATTTTTATATTTTTTAAAAGCTCTTTTCTTATCATTTATAGCTTTTTTAACTTTGGCCGTGAGCCACATAGGTTTTATTTTTAGCCTTTTAAACTTATTGCCCATGGGAATATACTTTGCAGTGAGTTCACAAACAGTCTTTTTGAAGAATTCCCATTTCTGTTCTGTGCCCATTGATGCCAATATTCCTTCCCAGTCTAAGTCCTGGAGAGCAGCCCTCATCCTTGGAAAATTTGCTCTCTTGAAATTAAGTGTTTTTATCTTTCCTGTATGTGATTTTTGCTTACAGCTAACATCAAATGAAATCATGTTATGGTCACTGCTACCCAGGTGTTCCTTTATCTGAACATTAGTAATACGCTCTGCATGGTTTGAGATTACCAGGTCCAACAGAGCATCATTCCTAGTTGGGGCCTCAATAAACTGGACCATGAAATTGTCCTGCAATAGGTTTATACATTTTTGCCCTTTAACTGTCCCAGCAGTTCCATTACTCCAGTCAATTTCTGGGTAGTTAAAATCCCCCATTATTATCACCGTCCCAGCCCTTGCAGCCCTTTCCATCTGTGCAAGGAGCTGAGTCTCTAACTCCTCATTAACATTGGGTGGTCTATAACAAACTCCAATGATTAACTTTGAACTACGCACATCTGTATGCAGTCCTACCCATAATGCTTCAGACTCATCACAGACCCATCCATGTCTCTATCCATCCATCCATTCATGTCTCCATCCATCCATGTCTCTATCCATCCTTCCATATCTCCATCCATCCATCTCTCCATCCATCCATCTATGTCTCCATCCATCCATGTCTCTATCCATCCTTCCATGTCTCCATCCATCCATCTCTCCATCCATCCATCTATGTCTCCATCCATCCATGTCTCCATCCATCCATCCATGTCTCCATCCACCCATGTCTCCATCCATCCATCTCTCCATCCATCCATCTATGTCTCCATCCATCCATGTCTCCATCCATCCATCCATGTCTCCATCCACCCATGTCTCCATCCATCCATCTCTCCATCCATCCATCCATGTCTCCATCCATCCATGTCTCCATCCATCCATCCATGTCTCCATCCACCCATGTCTCCATCCATCCATCCATGTCTCCACCCATCCATGTCTCCACCCATCCATCCATGTCTCCATCCACCCATCCATCCATGTCTCCATCCATCCATGTCTCCATCCACCCATCCATCCATGTCTCCATCCATCCATGTCTCCATCCATCCATGTCTCCATCCATCCATGTCTCCATCCATCCATCCATGTCTCTATCCATCCATCCATGTCTCCATCCATCCATGTCTCCATCCATCCATCCATGTCTCCATCCACCCATCCATCCATGTCTCCATCCATCCATGTCTCCATCCATCCATCCATGTCTCCATCCACCCATCCATCCATGTCTCCATCCATCCATGTCTCCATCCATCCATCCATGTCTCCACTCATCCATGTCTCCATCCATCCATCCATGTCTCCATCCACCCATGTCTCTATCCATCCTTCCATATCTCCATCCATCCATCTCTCCATCCATCCATCTATGTCTCCATCCATCCATGTCTCCATCCATCCATCCATGTCTCCATCCACCCATGTCTCCATCCATCCATGTCTCCACCCATCCATCCATGTCTCCATCCACCCATCCATCCATGTCTCCATCCATCCATGTCTCCATCCACCCATCCATCCATGTCTCCATCCACCCATGTCTCTATCCATCCTTCCATGTCTCCATCCATCCATCTCTCCATCCATCCATCTATGTCTCCATCCATCCATGTCTCCATCCATCCATCCATGTCTCCATCCACCCATGTCTCCACCCATCCATGTCTCCACCCATCCATCCATGTCTCCATCCACCCATCCATCCATGTCTCCATCCATCCATGTCTCCATCCACCCATCCATCCATGTCTCCATCCATCCATGTCTCCATCCATCCATGTCTCCATCCATCCATGTCTCCATCCATCCATCCATGTCTCTATCCATCCATCCATGTCTCCATCCATCCATCCATGTCTCCATCCACCCATGTCTCCATCCATCCATCCATGTCTCCATCCACCCATCCATCCATGTCTCCATCCATCCATGTCTCCATCCATCCATCCATGTCTCCACTCATCCATGTCTCCATCCATCCATCCATGTCTCCATCCACCCATGTCTCCATCCATCCATCCATGTCTCCATCCACCCATCCATCCATGTCTCCATCCATCCATGTCTCCATCCATCCATCCATGTCTCCACTCATCCATGTCTCCATCCATCCATCCATGTCTCCATCCACCCATGTCTCCATCCATCCATCCATGTCTCCATCCACCCATCCATCCATGTCTCCATCCATCCATGTCTCCATCCATCCATGTCTCCATCCATCCATCCATGTCTCCATCCACCCATGTCTCCATCCATCCATCCATGTCTCCATCCACCCATCCATCCATGTCTCCATCCATCCATGTCTCCATCCATCCATCCATGTCTCCACTCATCCATGTCTCCATCCATCCATCCATGTCTCCATCCACCCATGTCTCCATCCATCCATCCATGTCTCCATCCACCCATCCATCCATGTCTCCATCCATCCATGTCTCCATCCATCCATCCATGTCTCCACTCATCCATGTCTCCATCCATCCATCCATGTCTCCATCCACCCATGTCTCCATCCATCCATCCATGTCTCCATCCACCCATCCATCCATGTCTCCATCCATCCATGTCTCCATCCATCCATGTCTCCATCCATCCATCCATGTCTCCATCCACCCATGTCTCCATCCATCCATCCATGTCTCCATCCACCCATCCATCCATGTCTCCATCCATCCATGTCTCCATCCATCCATCCATGTCTCCACTCATCCATGTCTCCATCCATGCATCCATGTCTCCATCCATCCATCCATCCATCCATCCATCCATGTCACCATCCATTCATGTCTTCATCCATCCATGTCTCTATCCATCCATCCATCCATGCTTTATTTTGTTCAGAAATCACTTTGAAAAACACCCCCCTAGTATTTCTAACCGCAGCCATCTTGAGAAAGGGCAGATGATTCATGTAGCATTTACTTCCTGCAATCCATCTGCCCTTAGCTCAGGCATGCAGGTGTTCCATCAGAATCGGTGACCTGTCACAATAGGTAACGGAAGTGACGTTCTGTCACTACACCATGACGGCCATCTTGGTACACCCTAAACTCAGCCGCAGTAAGCCGGTGTTCCGTCAGATTAGGCAACCCGTCAGATTTTGTAATGGAAGTAATGTTCCGTCATGGCCATCTTGGTACACCCTGCACTCCTCCACAGTAAGGATACAGTGAGAAGTCACCAAGCGGACATCTTGTTACACCCACCGGAGTCGGGCATTTCACATTTATTTTTACCAGTAAACTGACCTTATATCATGAAATTCAGGATTTAGAAATCCTTCTGACTGTTTTGATGTTGAATTTTAAAAACAGCGGTGAGCCTTCTGATCTCACAGGTTTTCTGATCTGACAGAACATCGCTGATTTTATAATTCAACATCAAAACAGTCAAACGGATGTAAATCCTGAATGTCACTTTATAATCTCATTTTACTGGTAAAAATAAGTGTGAAATGCAAAACTCCGGTGGGTGTACCAAGATGTCCGCTTGGCGACTTCTCACTGTATCCTTACTGTGGAGGAGTGCGGGGTGTACCAAGATGTACCGATCTTTGGAATAATTTCTCCCTGACGGGATGAACACCCGTCCCTTATAAATGTCCTTCTCAGACCGGCATTAATTGTATATTCTGATACCCACTTCTTGCTGGACTGGCACCCCATTGGCAGAACCCGGCGTGCTGTTTATTTATTTTTTCAATGCTTTTAAAAAATCACATCCAATGAAATATTCATCGTCCTTCTACTACATTTATAATACATGAACTAATTGTCCTTCTCTACACACCCCTGAAGAAGGTTACCCCGAAACGCGTCGGGAGTAAAGAAGGTTTTCATGTATTTACCTATATGGTGACAATCTTTGGAACTGTATATTTAAATTTATTATTTAATTTTTGATAAATATGTATAATTGTCAATAAAAAATTTTTTTTACTTCAATATCCCGTTATATTTGGAATTAATACTACCAGTGCCTTAAAAGTCCACCCAGGGGAACCCCCTTTTTTCTTTTCCCTGGGATTCCCCGATCCTTGGTGGGCTCCAGCCGAAGGGGCCGGGCCCAAGGCCTTTGCTGCAGCCCCAGGGCTAAAGGTGCCTGGGACTGATTCACCGACCTCCGCCCCTGGGCCAAAGGTGCCCAGGACGGACAGGAACACACTCCTGGGGTAGGACCCCCGACCACGACAGAGCGGACAGAACCCCGAACAGGCAGCGTCTGCCCCTTTTATATCCTCTCCCAGCATGCACAGCAGGCCTGCCACACCCACAGTGATGGGAGATTGGGGTGCTCTGCGGTGGAGATTGGGGTGCTCTGCGGTGGAGATTGGGGTGCTGTGCAGTGATGGGAGATTGGGGTGCTCTGCGGTGGAGATTGGGGTGCTGTGCAGTGATGGGAGATTGGGGTGCTCTGCAGTGGAGATTGGGGTGCTGTGCAGTGATGGGAGATTGGGGTGCTCTGTAGTGGATATTGGGGTGCTCTGCAGTGGAGATTGGGGTGCTCTGTAGTGGATATTGGGGTGCTCTGCGGTGGAGATTGGGGTGCTCTGTAGTGTATATTGGGGTGCTCTGCAGTGGAGATTGGGGTGCTCTGTAGTGGATATTGGAGTGCTCTGCGGTGGAGATTGGGGTGCTCTGTAGTAGATATTGGGGTGCTCTGCAGTGGAGATTGGGGTGCTCTGTAGTGGATATTGGGGTGCTCTGCAGTGGAGATTAGGGTGCTCTGCAGTGGAGATTGGGGTGCTCTGCGGTGGAGATTGGGGTGCTCTGTAGTGGATATTGGGGTGCTGTGCAGTGATGGGAGATTGGGGTGCTCTGCTGTGGAGATTGGGGTGCTGTGCAGTGATGGGAGATTGGGGTGCTCTGCGGTGGAGATTGGGGTGCTCTGCTGTGGAGATTGGGGTGCTGTGCAGTGATGGGAGATTGGGGTTCTCTGCGGTGGAGATTGGGGTGCTCTGCGGTGGATATTGGGGTGCTGTACAGTGATGGGAGATTGGGGTGCTCTGCTGTGGAGATTGGGTGCTGTGCAGTGATTGGAGATTGGGGTGCTCTGCGGTGGAGATTGGGGTGCTCTGCGGTGGAGATTGGGGTGCTCTGTAGTGGATATTGGGGTGCTGTACAGTGATGGGAGATTGGGGTGCTCTGTAGTGGAGATTGAGGTGCTGTACAGTGATGGGAGATTGGGGTGCTCTGCTGTGGAGATTGGGGTGCTGTGCAGTGATGGGAGATTGGGGTGCTCTGCGGTGGAGATTGGGGTGCTCTGCGGTGGAGATTGGGGTACCCTGTAGTGGAGATTGGGGTGCTGTGCAGTGATGGGAGATTGGGGTGCTCTGTGGTGGAGATTGGGGTGCTCTGCGGTGGAGATTGGGGTACTCTGTAGTGGAGATTGGGGTGCTGTACAGTGATGGGAGATTGGGGTGCTCTGCGGTGGATATTGGGGTGCTGTACAGTGATGGGAGATTGGGGTGCTCTGTGGTGGAGATTGAGGTGCTCTGCGGTGGAGATTGGGGTGCTCTGTAGTGGAGATTGGGGTGCTGTACAGTGATGGGAGATTGGGGTGCTCTGCTGTGGAGATTGGGTGCTGTACAGTGATGGGAGATTGGGGTGCTCTGCGGTGGAGATTGGGGTGCTCT
This sequence comes from Rana muscosa, assembly GCA_029206835.1. Taxonomy (NCBI): domain Eukaryota; kingdom Metazoa; phylum Chordata; class Amphibia; order Anura; family Ranidae; genus Rana; species Rana muscosa. The sequence goes on from CM055119.1 coordinate 296,773,279, forward strand.
GCGGTGGAGATTGGGGTACTCTGTAGTGGATATTGGGGTGCTGTGTAGTGATGGGAGATTGGGGTGCTCTGCTGTGGAGATTGGGGTGCTGTGCAGTGATGGGAGATTGGGGTGCTCTGTGGTGGAGATTGGGGTGCTCTGCGGTGGAGATTGGGGTGCTCTGCGGTGGAGATTGGGGTACTCTGTAGTGGATATTGGGGTGCTGTGCAGTGATGGGAGATTGGGGTGCTCTGCTGTGGATATTGGGGTGCTGTGCAGTGATGGGAGATTGGGGTGCTCTGCTGTGGAGATTGGGGTGCTGTGCAGTGATGGGAGATTGGGGTGCTCTGCGGTGGAGATTGGGGTGCTCTGCGGTGGAGATTGGGGTGCTCTGTGGTGGAGATTGAGGTGCTCTGTAGTGGAGATTGGGGTGCTCTGTAGTGGATATTGGGGTGCTGTACAGTGATGGGAGATTGGGGTGCTCTGCTGTGGAGATTGGGGTGCTGTGCAGTGATGGGAGATTGGGGTACTCTGTGGTGGAGATTGAGGTGCTCTGTGGTGGAGATTGGGGTGCTCTGTCTACACATGTCATCATATCAGGACATTTCTGTTCTAATGGATCCCCAAAGACATGACCCATGGAATATTATATACTGGCGCAGTGATATTCCTTTCCACTAGGGGGCGTATACTTACAACAAATACAATTCATATTGAGAAATGCGGCTTTCGAATCGATCGTGCGATAATCGGAATGTTGGTCCGCGGCTTTCAAGAGCCGATCACAACAATTCTTCTGAAATTATCCAAAGGGACAAACATGAACATTTTTCTCGTATGATATCCCAACGAACGATTTTTGTTTGATCAGTACAGTATAAGTCCGAAAAAACTCGGTAAAGCGAGACCGCGCATGCTCAGAAATGAAAGAACACAACACATGACATCACTTACCAAGTTATGTTCTGTCATAGAAGAATTTTTTGTAACTTTAGTATTTCTTTATTTTCCATATGGAGACGAGCGTTCAAAAATAAAAATGGATGATCGTTGGTCCGATAGTCTCATCGTGTGGAGCAGTCTATAGGGGGAGGGGGATGCATTTCATGAATGAAAAGTTACTATGAACAAGAGGTGTGAGTGCGCCACCTAGTGGCTGCATGATATTACATTTTTAATAGTAGTTATTTCATTTCTCCTTTTATATTTATTATTAATTTTATATATTATTATATTTTATGCTTTATATGTTCAAATCTAATTATGGATGTAAAGCTCTAACAGGATGTTTTTGAAAGGAACAAGTTGTATCAGATTTTTAAGCAATTAGGCATTTTACTATTTATATAGAAGAGAACTTTGATAGCTAACAGAGTACAGAGCATGAAACGCGTTGCCCGGTTGTCATTACACACAGAAGTACGCAGAATCTCTGTCCTGTAACTGTGAAGACGCCACTGTTCTTCCATCCCTGCCGGTTTGTCACCATACAGAGATCGGTGTCATAGATTGTTCCCGCAGGCAGCCGGATCACTGACCACAGACTTGGACTCATCTTCTCCTCGGATTGTGACAAACACTTGTACATGGGAGATGTGTGATATCAGTGCTTTTATAGGGTATTAAAGCAGTCCATGCCCCCCTGTGTGCTTTACAAACCCCGGAGCCCCCCACTATGTGTAGGTGAGGACCCAAGGGGACACATATACACCGTCTACAATCCGTCCAGCCAGTGCCTCACAATATATATTTATATGTACAGTACGGGGATACCTTCCCAGAAAATAGGTGCAGGAGCTCAACCACAACCCCAAAAAACCCCCACCCCCACCCCCACATCCACACCCTCCAAATGGCATCCAATAGTGGGTGTGGTTAAATTCACTAACAGTGGGAAGCTTTTTAAAGGGCCAATTAAATACCAGAAGTGCATTACATACAGAGTGCAGAGGTTGGGGGGGGAAGGGGAGTTCAGGGGTACACTATGTGCAGAGCTTGAGGGTGAGCTACAATCATAGTGCAGAGTTCAGGGGTGTGCTACACACAGAGTGCAGAGTTCAGGGGTGCGCTGCAGGCAGAGTTCAGGGGTGCGCTGCACGCAGAGTTCAGGGGTGTGCTACACACAGAGTGCAGAGTTCAGGGGTGCACTGCACGCAGAGTTCAGGGGTGTGCTACACACAGAGTGCAGAGTTCAGGGGTGTGCTGCACGCAGAGTTCAGGGGTGTGCTGCACGCAGAGTTCAGGGGTACACTACACACAGAGTGCAGAGTTCAGGGGTGCGCTACACACAGAGTGCAGAGTTTAGGGTTGCGCTACACAGAGTGCAGAGTTTAGGGGTGCGCTGCATACAGAGTGCAGAGTTTAGGGGTGCGCTACACACAGAGTGCAGAGTTTAGGTGTGCGCTGCAGACAGAGTTCAGCCTTCTTCCACAGCTGCTTACCACTGCATCCCCATCTCACTTTCACCCCTCTTCAGGCTCTGACCCCGGCAGAAGATGGGGAAACCCCAAAGTAGATCCAGAAATTGTACATACAGGTTTACTGCACCATTATTAAGCCTGGTGGGATCACAGGTGACATCTACACATTACTGAACTATAAAAGCAATAAACAGTTATCAGGAGATTTGTGAGAAGGGAAGATGGGCGACACACTAATCTTTGGGGTACAGAAGTATTCCTGGGGAGCAGATTTCGAGGAATTTCTCATGGTTGTCGGGGGAAACGGTTGACAATTATTCATTAGTCATTGTCCCGAATACTGAATATATTACTCACCATTCATAATAAATAAATTCATAATAAACCTATTAAAGAGCAAATAAACATTGTAAGAGGCATCTTCCCGTATAACCAATCGGGAATCGCAGGTGGGACCTTAGATACGAGAGTCTCACCAACACAATATTATAGAAACCGACTTTATTACAAAAATATGTCTCTAAAAAGTCAAACATTTCACCAATATAAAGATGAAAAAGTCGAATATTTAGATGGGTAAAATGTATATTGCTAATGCTAAGTTACGTTGGATGTCTGACACCTAATAGATACCTTGATAATAACGATAACAAAGTACCAATAAGAATTTGAAGTATTTTTGGTACTAAATTGTTTTGTTTGTTTTTTTTTTAAAAAATTCAATAAAAATCTTTAATGAGAAAAAAAAATAAAAAGTAGAAGGAACTCTGTGAGTCCCAATGGGGGGGCCAGTCCCAGAGAAGTTCTAGAATATCTCCACAACATGCGTAGACCCCCGAGATATTGAAGGATTGGCCCCCCCATTGGGACGCACAGAGTTCCTTCTACTTTTTCATCTTTATATTGGTGAAATGTTTGACTTTTTAGAGACATATTTTTGTAATAAAGTCGGTTTCTATCATCTAATATTGTGTTGGTGAGACTCTCGTATCTGCGATTCCGGATTGGTACAAGACCTAGACTTATGCCCCCCGTACACGCCACTGGTTTTCCCGACAGAATTCCTCTCAAGCCTGCCTTGCCAAAACCTCGTACATACGATCGGACTTCAAACAAACTTTTCCGTGGACTTTTGTCTGAACGTTGGCCGGGAACACCCATAGCCTACACACCACAGGACTTTTCTGCAAACTTTCCCAAAACTTTCCCAACATCACGTGGTTTATTCTGCTCTTTTCTGCTCTTTACCGCCACCCTTTGGTCAACTTCTGCTATTGTTGGTTGATTTTAACATTGGTTCTGGGCATGCGTATTTGTACCTTGGACAAAAGTCCGATAGGACTTTGCACCATCGGACTTTTGTTGCCGAAAAGTTTGTCCGTTTGCAGAGTGAACTTTTGTCCGATGAAAACCGAAAAAGTTTGTGCGATGGAGCGGCGTACACACGGTCGGATTTTTTGTAAAACTTGCTCATTTTGAAGTTTGTTGGCAAAAAGTCCGACCGTGTGTCTGGGGGCTTTACATTATTGCCATAATACAAATAGGGAGCCTAAAAGCCATCTCCAGCCAGGATGCTTGTATGAGATGGAGTGGTAGAAAAAGAAACCCTGGACATAGCTATGAGTAAGCGTCAATTCGTGACGTGAAACGCGTTAGCCACCCTTCCCTGCATGCACACCATCTGCATTTGTTGTTTTGGATTTATGGATTTATTTTGAATTTGGATTTTTTACCTGAAATTTTGGAATAAATAACTGTCTATACAGAGTGCGGCAGTCCAGGGTTTCTTTTTCTCCCATGCATCAGTGCAGAGCCAGCACCTGTGTGAGTGACCGGGCGGAAGCAGCTATTTGGTGAATTCTCAAGCTTTTGAGCGGTACGTTTTTCCTTTCCTATGAGATGGAGTGGTGCGCCCTCTAGTGCTCAGGTAGAAAAAACATGGAGAATTCTCTTGCAGTCTCCTGTGTTTTGTTTGCAGCTTGTTGTACCATGGAAGCGCTCTCTCTTAAGCCTCGTACACACAGTCGGACTTTTGGCCAACAAACTTCATTTTCAGCAAGTTGGACCAACAGTCCGACCCGTGTGTACGCTCCATCCGACAATCCGACCCGTGTGTACGCTCCATCCGACAATCCGACCGTGTGTACGCTCCATCCGACAATCCGACCCGTGTGTACGCTCCATCCGACAATCCGACCCGTGTGTACGCTCCATCCGACAATCCGACCCGTGTGTACGCTCCATCCGACAATCCGACCGTGTGTACGCTCCATCCGACAATCCGACCCGTGTGTACGCTCCATCCAACAATCCGACCGTGTGTACGCTCCATCCGACAATCCGACCCGTGTGTACGCTCCATCCGACAATCCGACCCGTGTGTACGCTCCATCCGACAATCCGACCGTGTGTACGCTCCATCCGACAATCCGACCCGTGTGTACGCTCCATCCGACAATCCGACCGTGTGTACTCTCCATCCGACAATCCGACCCGTGTGTACGCTCCATCCGACAATCCGACCCGTGTGTACGCTCCATCCGACAATCCGCCCCGTGTGTACGCTCCATCCGACAATCCGCCCCGTGTGTACGCTCCATCCAACAATCCGCCCGTGTGTACGCTCCATCCGACAATCCGACCCGTGTGTACGCTCCATCCGACAATCCGACCCGTGTGTACGCTCCATCCGACAATCCGACCCGTGTGTACGCTCCATCCGACAATCCGACCCGTGTGTACGCTCCATCCGACAATCCGACCGTGTGTACGCTCCATCCGACAATCCGACCGTGTGTACGCTCCATCCGACAATCCGACCCGTGTGTACGCTCCATCCGACAATCCGACCCGTGTGTACGCTCCATCCGACAATCCGACCCGTGTGTACGCTCCATCCAACAATCCGACCGTGTGTACGCTCCATCCAACAATCCGACCGTGTGTACGCTCCATCCCACAATCCGACCGTGTGTACGCTCCATCCGACAATCTGACCCGTGTGTACGCTCCATCCGACAATCCGACCGTGTGTACGCTCCATCCGACAATCCCACCGTGTGTACGCTCCATCCGACAATCCGACCCGTGTGTACGCTCCATCCGACAATCCGACCGTGTGTACGCTCCATCCGACAATCCGACCGTGTGTACGCTCCATCCGACAATCCGACCCGTGTGTACGCTCCATCCGACAATCCGACCCGTGTGTACGCTCCATCCGACAATCCGACCGTGTGTATGCTCCATCCAACAATCCGACCGTGTGTACGCTCCATCCGACAATCCGACCGTGTGTACGCTCCATCCGACAATCCGACCCGTGTGTACGCTCCATCCGACAATCCGACCCGTGTGTACGCTCCATCCGACAATCCGACCCGTGTGTACGCTCCATCCGACAATCCGCCCGTGTGTACGCTCCATCCGACAATCCGACCCGTGTGTACGCTCCATCCGACAATCCGACCCGTGTGTACGCTCCATCCGACAATCCGACCCGTGTGTACGCTCCATCCGACAATCCGACCCGTGTGTACGCTCCATCCGACAATCCGCCCCGTGTGTACGCTCCATCGGACAATCCGACCGTGTGTACGCTCCATCTGACAATCCGACCCGTGTGTACGCTCCATCCGACAATCCGACCGTGTGTACGCTCCATCCGACAATCCGACCCGTGTGTACGCTCCATCCGACAATCCGACCGTGTGTACGCTCCATCCGACAATCCGACCCGTGTGTACGCTCCATCCGACAATCCGACCGTGTGTACGCTCCATCCGACAATCCGCCCCGTGTGTACGCTCCATCCGACAATCCGCCCCGTGTGTACGCTCCATCCGACAATCCGACCGTGTGTACGCTCCATCCGACAATCCGACCGTGTGTACGCTCCATCCGACAATCCGACCGTGTGTACGCTCCATCCGACAATCCGACCGTGTGTACGCTCCATCCGACAATCCGACCGTGTGTACGCTCCATCCGACAATCCGACCCGTGTGTACGCTCCATCCGACAATCCGACCCGTGTGTACGCTCCATCCGACAATCCGACCGTGTGTACGCTCCATCCGACAATCCGACCGTGTGTACGCTCCATCCGACAATCCGACCGTGTGTACGCTCCATCCGACAATCCGACCGTTTGTACGCTCCATCCGACAATCCGACCGTGTGTACGCTCCATCCGACAATCCGACCCGTGTGTACGCTCCATCCGACAATCCGACCCGTGTGTACGCTCCATCCGACAATCCGACCCGTGTGTACGCTCCATCCGACAATCCGACCCGTGTGTACGCTCCATCCGACAATCCGACCCGTGTGTACGCTCCATCCGACAATCCGACCCGTGTGTACGCTCCATCCGACAATCCGACCGTGTGTACGCTCCATCCGACAATCCGACCCGTGTGTACGCTCCATCCGACAATCCGACCGTGTGTACGCTCCATCCGACAATCCGACCGTGTGTACGCTCCATCCGACAATCCGACCGTGTGTACGCTCCATCCGACAATCCGACCGTGTGTACGCTCCATCCGACAATCCGACCGTGTGTACGCTCCATCCGACAATCCGACCGTGTGTACGCTCCATCCGACAATCCGACCCGTGTGTACGCTCCATCCGACAATCCGACCCGTGTGTACGCTCCATCCGACAATCCGACCCGTGTGTACGCTCCATCCGACAATCCGACCGTGTGTACGCTCCATCCGACAATCCGACCCGTGTGTACGCTCCATCCGACAATCCGACCCGTGTGTACGCTCCATCCAACAATCCGACCGTGTGTACGCTCCATCCGACAATCCGACCCGTGTGTACGCTCCATCCGACAATCCACCCCGTGTGTACGCTCCATCCGACAATCCGACCCGTGTGTACGCTCCATCCGACAATCCGCCCCGTGTGTACGCTCCATCCGACAATCCGACCGTGTGTACGCTCCATCCGACAATCCGACCGTGTGTACGCTCCATCCGACAATCCGACCCGTGTGTACGCTCCATCCGACAATCCGACCGTGTGTACGCTCCATCCGACAATCCACCCCGTGTGTACGCTCCATCCGACAATCCGACCCGTGTGTACGCTCCATCCGACAATCCGACCCGTGTGTACGCTCCATCCGACAATCCGACCGTGTGTACGCTCCATCCGACAATCCGACCCGTGTGTACGCTCCATCCGACAATCCGACCCGTGTGTACGCTCCATCCGACAATCCGACCCGTGTGTACGCTCCATCCGACAATCCGACCCGTGTGTGCGCTCCATCCGACAATCCGACCGTGTGTACGCTCCATCCGACAATCCGACCCGTGTGTACGCTCCATCCAACAATCCGACCCGTGTGTACACTCCATCCGACAATCCGATCCGTGTGTACGCTCCATCCGACAATCCGACCCGTGTGTACGCTCCATCCGACAATCCGACCGTGTGTACGCTCCATCAGACAATCCGACCGTGTGTACGCTCCATCAGACAATCCGACCCGTGTGTACGCTCCATCCGACAATCCGACCCGTGTGTACGCTCCATCCGACAATCCGACCCGTGTGTACGCTCCATCCGACAATCCGACCGTGTGTACGCTCCATCCGACAATCCGACCCGTGTGTACGCTCCATCCAACAATCCGACCCGTGTGTACGCTCCATCCGACAATCCGACCGTGTGTACGCTCCATCCGACAATCCGACCGTGTGTACGCTCCATCCGACAATCCGACCGTGTGTACGCTCCATCCGACAATCCGACCGTGTGTACGCTCCATCCGACAATCCGACCCGTGTGTACGCTCCATCCGACAATCCGACCCGTGTGTACGCTCCATCCGACAATCCGACCGTGTGTACGCTCCATCCGACAATCCGACCCGTGTGTACGCTCCATCCAACAATCCGACCCGTGTGTACGCTCCATCCGACAATCCGACCGTGTGTACGCTCCATCCGACAATCCGACCCGTGTGTACGCTCCATCCGACAATCCGACCCGTGTGTACGCTCCATCCAACAATCCGACCGTGTGTGCGCTCCATCCGACAATCCGACCCGTGTGTACGCTCCATCCGACAATCCGCCCCGTGTGTACGCTCCATCCGACAATCCGACCCGTGTGTACGCTCCATCGGACAATCCGACCCGTGTGTATGCTCCATCCGACAATCCGCCCCGTGTGTACGCTCCATCCGACAATCCGACCCGTGTGTACGCTCCATCCGACAATCCGACCGTGTGTACGCTCCATCCGACAATCCGACCCGTGTGTACGCTCCATCCGACAATCCGATCGTGTGTACGCTCCATCCGACAATCCGACCGTGTGTACGCTCCATCCGACAATCCGACCCGTGTGTACGCTCCATCCGACAATCCGACCCGTGTGTACGCTCCATCCGACAATCCGACCGTGTGTACGCTCCATCCGACAATCCGACCCGTGTGTACGCTCCATCTGACAATCCGACCGTGTGTACGCTCCATCCGACAATCCGACCGTGTGTACGCTCCATCCGACAATCCGACCCGTGTGTACGCTCCATCAGACAATCCGACCCATGTGTACGCTCCATCCGACAATCCGACCCGTGTGTACGCTCCATCCGACAATCCGACCGTGTGTACGCTCCATCCGACAATCCGACCGTGTGTACGCTCCATCCGACAATCCGACCGTGTGTACGCTCCATCCGACAATCCGACCGTGTGTACGCTCCATCCGACAATCCGACCGTGTGTACGCTCCATCCGACAATCCGACCCGTGTGTACGCTCCATCCGACAATCCGACCCGTGTGTACGCTCCATCGGACAATCCGACCCGTGTGTACGCTCCATCGGACAATCCGACCGTGTGTACGCTCCATCCGACAATCCGACCGTGTGTACGCTCCATCCGACAATCCGACCGTGTGTACGCTCCATCCGACAATCCGACCGTGTGTACGCTCCATCCGACAATCCGACCCGTGTGTACGCTCCATCCAACAATCCGACCCGTGTGTACACTCCATCCGACAATCCGACCCGTGTGTACGTTCCATCCGACAATCCGACCCGTGTGTACGCTCCATCCGACAATCCGACCGTGTGTACGCTCCATCCGACAATCCGACCCGTGTGTACGCTCCATCCGACAATCCGACCGTGTGTACGCTCCATCCGACAATCCGACCCGTGTGTACGCTCCATCCGACAATCCGACCGTGTGTACGCTCCATCCGACAATCCGCCCCGTGTGTACGCTCCATCCGACAATCCGCCCCGTGTGTACGCTCCATCCGACAATCCGACCGTGTGTACGCTCCATCCGACAATCCGACCGTGTGTACGCTCCATCCGACAATCCGACCGTGTGTACGCTCCATCCGACAATCCGACCGTGTGTACGCTCCATCCGACAATCCGACCGTGTGTACGCTCCATCCGACAATCCGACCGTGTGTACGCTCCATCCGACAATCCGACCCGTGTGTACGCTCCATCCGACAATCCGACCCGTGTGTACGCTCCATCCGACAATCCGACCCGTGTGTACGCTCCATCCGACAATCCGACCGTGTGTACGCTCCATCCGACAATCCGACCGTGTGTACGCTCCATCCGACAATCCGACCGTGTGTACGCTCCATCCGACAATCCGACCGTTTGTACGCTCCATCCGACAATCCGACCGTGTGTACGCTCCATCCGACAATCCGACCCGTGTGTACGCTCCATCCGACAATCCGACCCGTGTGTACGCTCCATCCGACAATCCGACCCGTGTGTACGCTCCATCCGACAATCCGACCCGTGTGTACGCTCCATCCGACAATCCGACCCGTGTGTACGCTCCATCCAACAATTCGACCCGTGTGTACGCTCCATCCGACAATCCGACCCGTGTGTACGCTCCATCCGACAATCCGACCCGTGTGTACGCTCCATCCGACAATCCGACCCGTGTGTACGCTCCATCCGACAATCCGACCGTGTGTACGCTCCATCCGACAATCCGACCGTGTGTACGCTCCATCCGACAATCCGACCGTGTGTACGCTCCATCCGACAATCCGACCGTGTGTACGCTCCATCCGACAATCCGACCGTGTGTACGCTCCATCCGACAATCCGACCGTGTGTACGCTCCATCCGACAATCCGACCCGTGTGTACGCTCCATCCGACAATCCGACCCGTGTGTACGCTCCATCCGACAATCCGACCCGTGTGTACGCTCCATCCGACAATCCGACCGTGTGTACGCTCCATCCGACAATCCGACCCGTGTGTACGCTCCATCCGACAATCCGACCCGTGTGTACGCTCCATCCAACAATCCGACCGTGTGTACGCTCCATCCGACAATCCGACCCGTGTGTACGCTCCATCCGACAATCCGCCCCGTGTGTACGCTCCATCCGACAATCCGACCGTGTGTACGCTCCATCCAACAATCCGCCCGTGTGTACGCTCCATCCGACAATCCGACCGTGTGTACGCTCCATCCGACAATCCGACCCGTGTGTACGCTCCATCCGACAATCCGACCCGTGTGTACGCTCCATCCGACAATCCGACCCGTGTGTACGCTCCATCCGACAATCCGACCCGTGTGTACGCTCCATCCGACAATCCGACCGTGTGTACGCTCCATCCGACAATCCGACCGTGTGTACGCTCCATCCGACAATCCGACCCGTGTGTACGCTCCATCCGACAATCCGACCCGTGTGTACGCTCCATCCGACAATCCGACCCGTGTGTACGCTCCATCCGACAATCCGACCGTGTGTACGCTCCATCCGACAATCCGACCCGTGTGTACGCTCCATCCAACAATCCGCCCGTGTGTACACTCCATCCGACAATCCGACCGTGTGTACGCTCCATCCGACAATCCGACCCGTGTGTACGCTCCATCCGACAATCCGACCGTGTGTACGCTCCATCCGACAATCCGACCCGTGTGTACGCTCCATCCGACAATCCGACCCGTGTGTACGCTCCATCCGACAATCCGACCCGTGTGTACGCTCCATCCGACAATCCGACCGTGTGTACGCTCCATCCGACAATCCGACCCGTGTGTACGCTCCATCCGACAATCCGACCCGTGTGTACGCTCCATCCGACAATCCGACCGTGTGTATGCTCCATCCAACAATCCGACCGTGTGTACGCTCCATCCGACAATCCGACCGTGTGTACGCTCCATCCGACAATCCGACCCGTGTGTACGCTCCATCCGACAATCTGCCCCGTGTGTACGCTCCATCGGACAATCCGACCGTGTGTACGCTCCATCTGACAATCCGACCCGTGTGTACGCTCCATCCGACAATCCGACCGTGTGTACGCTCCATCCGACAATCCGACCCGTGTGTACGCTCCATCCGACAATCCGACCGTGTGTACGCTCCATCCGACAATCCGACCCGTGTGTACGCTCCATCCGACAATCCGACCGTGTGTACGCTCCATCCGACAATCCGCCCCGTGTGTACGCTCCATCCGACAATCCGCCCCGTGTGTACGCTCCATCCGACAATCCGACCGTGTGTACGCTCCATCCGACAATCCGACCGTGTGTACGCTCCATCCGACAATCCGACCGTGTGTACGCTCCATCCGACAATCCGACCGTGTGTACGCTCCATCCGACAATCCGACCGTGTGTACGCTCCATCCGACAATCCGACCGTGTGTACGCTCCATCCGACAATCCGACCCGTGTGTACGCTCCATCAGACAATCCGACCCGTGTGTACGCTCCATCCGACAATCCGACCGTGTGTACGCTCCATCCGACAATCCGACCCGTGTGTACGCTCCATCCGACAATCCGACCGTGTGTACGCTCCATCCGACAATCCGACCGTGTGTACGCTCCATCCGACAATCCGACCCGTGTGTACGCTCCATCAGACAATCCGACCCGTGTGTACGCTCCATCCGACAATCCGACCCGTGTGTACGCTCCATCCGACAATCCGACCGTGTGTACGCTCCATCCGACAATCCGACCGTGTGTACGCTCCATCCGACAATCCGACCGTGTGTACGCTCCATCCGACAATCCGACCGTGTGTACGCTCCATCCGACAATCCGACCGTGTGTACGCTCCATCCGACAATCCGACCCGTGTGTACGCTCCATCCGACAATCCGACCCGTGTGTACGCTCCATCGGACAATCCGACCCGTGTGTACGCTCCATCCGACAATCCGACCCGTGTGTACACTCCATCCGACAATCCGACCCGTGTGTACGCTCCATCCTACAATCCGACCCGTGTGTACGCTCCATCCAACAATCCGACCGTGTGTACGCTCCATCCGACAATCCGACCGTGTGTACGCTCCATCCGACAATCCGACCGTGTGTACGCTCCATCCGACAATCCGACCCGTGTGTACGCTCCATCAGACAATCCGACCCGTGTGTACGCTCCATCCGATAATCCGACCCGTGTGTACGCTCCATCGGACAATCCGACCGTGTGTACGCTCCATCCGACAATCCGACCGTGTGTACGCTCCATCCGACAATCCGACCGTGTGTACGCTCCATCCGACAATCCGACCGTGTGTACGCTCCATCCGACAATCCGACCCGTGTGTACGCTCCATCCAACAATCCGACCCGTGTGTACTCTCCATCCGACAATCCGACCCGTGTGTACGTTCCATCCGACAATCCGACCCGTGTGTACGCTCCATCCGACAATCCGACCGTGTGTACGCTCCATCCGACAATCCGACCCGTGTGTACGCTCCATCCGACAATCCGACCGTGTGTACGCTCCATCCGACAATCCGACCCGTGTGTACGCTCCATCCGACAATCCGACCGTGTGTACGCTCCATCCGACAATCCGCCCCGTGTGTACGCTCCATCCGACAATCCGCCCCGTGTGTACGCTCCATCCGACAATCCGACCGTGTGTACGCTCCATCCGACAATCCGACCGTGTGTACGCTCCATCCGACAATCCGACCGTGTGTACGCTCCATCCGACAATCCGACCGTGTGTACGCTCCATCCGACAATCCGACCGTGTGTACGCTCCATCCGACAATCCGACCCGTGTGTACGCTCCATCCGACAATCCGACCCGTGTGTACGCTCCATCCGACAATCCGACCGTGTGTACGCTCCATCCGACAATCCGACCGTGTGTACGCTCCATCCGACAATCCGACCGTGTGTACGCTCCATCCGACAATCCGACCGTTTGTACGCTCCATCCGACAATCCGACCGTGTGTACGCTCCATCCGACAATCCGACCCGTGTGTACGCTCCATCCGACAATCCGACCGTGTGTACGCTCCATCCGACAATCCGACCCGTGTGTACGCTCCATCCGACAATCCGACCCGTGTGTACGCTCCATCCGACAATCCGACCCGTGTGTACGCTCCATCCGACAATCCGACCCGTGTGTACGCTCCATCCGACAATCCGACCCGTGTGTACGCTCCATCCGACAATCCGACCGTGTGTACGCTCCATCCGACAATCCGACCCGTGTGTACGCTCCATCCGACAATCCGACCGTGTGTACGCTCCATCCGACAATCCGACCGTGTGTACGCTCCATCCGACAATCCGACCGTGTGTACGCTCCATCCGACAATCCGACCGTGTGTACGCTCCATCCGACAATCCGACCGTGTGTACGCTCCATCCGACAATCCGACCCGTGTGTACGCTCCATCCGACAATCCGACCCGTGTGTACGCTCCATCCGACAATCCGACCCGTGTGTACGCTCCATCCGACAATCCGACCGTGTGAACGCTCCATCCGACAATCCGACCCGTGTGTACGCTCCATCCGACAATCCGACCCGTGTGTACGCTCCATCCAACAATCCGACCGTGTGTACGCTCCATCCGACAATCCGACCCGTGTGTACGCTCCATCCGACAATCCACCCCGTGTGTACGCTCCATCCGACAATCCGACCCGTGTGTACGCTCCATCCGACAATCCGCCCCGTGTGTACGCTCCATCCGACAATCCGACCCGTGTGTACGCTCCATCCGACAATCCGACCGTGTGTACGCTCCATCCGACAATCCGACCCGTGTGTACGCTCCATCCGACAATCCGACCCGTGTGTACGCTCCATCCGACAATCCGACCCGTGTGTACGCTCCATCCGACAATCCGACCCGTGTGTGCGCTCCATCCGACAATCCGACCGTGTGTACGCTCCATCCGACAATCCGACCCGTGTGTACGCTCCATCCAACAATCCGACCCGTGTGTACACTCCATCCGACAATCCGATCCGTGTGTACGCTCCATCCGACAATCCGACCCGTGTGTACGCTCCATCCGACAATCCGACCGTGTGTACGCTCCATCAGACAATCCGACCGTGTGTACGCTCCATCAGACAATCCGACCCGTGTGTACGCTCCATCCGACAATCCGACCCGTGTGTACGCTCCATCCGACAATCCGACCCGTGTGTACGCTCCATCCGACAATCCGACCGTGTGTACGCTCCATCCGACAATCCGACCCGTGTGTACGCTCCATCCAACAATCCGACCCGTGTGTACGCTCCATCCGACAATCCGACCGTGTGTACGCTCCATCCGACAATCCGACCGTGTGTACGCTCCATCCGACAATCCGACCGTGTGTACGCTCCATCCGACAATCCGACCCGTGTGTACGCTCCATCCAACAATCCGACCCGTGTGTACGCTCCATCCAACAATCCGACCGTGTGTGCGCTCCATCCGACAATCCGACCCGTGTGTACGCTCCATCCGACAATCCGCCCCGTGTGTACGCTCCATCCGACAATCCGACCCGTGTGTACGCTCCATCGGACAATCCGACCCGTGTGTATGCTCCATCCGACAATCCGCCCCGTGTGTACGCTCCATCCGACAATCCGACCCGTGTGTACGCTCCATCCGACAATCCGACCGTGTGTACGCTCCATCCGACAATCCGACCCGTGTGTACGCTCCATCCGACAATCCGATCGTGTGTACGCTCCATCCGACAATCCGACCGTGTGTACGCTCCATCCGACAATCCGACCCGTGTGTACGCTCCATCCAACAATCCGACCCGTGTGTACACTCCATCCGACAATCCGACCCGTGTGTACGTTCCATCCGACAATCCGACCCGTGTGTACGCTCCATCCGACAATCCGACCGTGTGTACGCTCCATCCGACAATCCGACCCGTGTGTACGCTCCATCCGACAATCCGACCGTGTGTACGCTCCATCCGACAATCCGACCCGTGTGTACGCTCCATCCGACAATCCGACCGTGTGTACGCTCCATCCGACAATCCGCCCCGTGTGTACGCTCCATCCGACAATCCGCCCCGTGTGTACGCTCCATCCGACAATCCGACCGTGTGTACGCTCCATCCGACAATCCGACCGTGTGTACGCTCCATCCGACAATCCGACCGTGTGTACGCTCCATCCGACAATCCGACCGTGTGTACGCTCCATCCGACAATCCGACCGTGTGTACGCTCCATCCGACAATCCGACCGTGTGTACGCTCCATCCGACAATCCGACCCGTGTGTACGCTCCATCCGACAATCCGACCCGTGTGTACGCTCCATCCGACAATCCGACCGTGTGTACGCTCCATCCGACAATCCGACCGTGTGTACGCTCCATCCGACAATCCGACCGTGTGTACGCTCCATCCGACAATCCGACCGTTTGTACGCTCCATCCGACAATCCGACCGTGTGTACGCTCCATCCGACAATCCGACCCGTGTGTACGCTCCATCCGACAATCCGACCCGTGTGTACGCTCCATCCGACAATCCGACCCGTGTGTACGCTCCATCCGACAATCCGACCCGTGTGTACGCTCCATCCGACAATCCGACCCGTGTGTACGCTCCATCCAACAATTCGACCCGTGTGTACGCTCCATCCGACAATCCGACCCGTGTGTACGCTCCATCCGACAATCCGACCCGTGTGTACGCTCCATCCGACAATCCGACCCGTGTGTACGCTCCATCCGACAATCCGACCCGTGTGTACGCTCCATCCGACAATCCGACCGTGTGTACGCTCCATCCGACAATCCGACCGTGTGTACGCTCCATCCGACAATCCGACCGTGTGTACGCTCCATCCGACAATCCGACCGTGTGTACGCTCCATCCGACAATCCGACCGTGTGTACGCTCCATCCGACAATCCGACCGTGTGTACGCTCCATCCGACAATCCGACCCGTGTGTACGCTCCATCCGACAATCCGACCCGTGTGTACGCTCCATCCGACAATCCGACCCGTGTGTACGCTCCATCCGACAATCCGACCGTGTGTACGCTCCATCCGACAATCCGACCCGTGTGTACGCTCCATCCGACAATCCGACCCGTGTGTACGCTCCATCCAACAATCCGACCGTGTGTACGCTCCATCCGACAATCCGACCCGTGTGTACGCTCCATCCGACAATCCGCCCCGTGTGTACGCTCCATCCGACAATCCGACCGTGTGTACGCTCCATCCAACAATCCGCCCGTGTGTACGCTCCATCCGACAATCCGACCGTGTGTACGCTCCATCCGACAATCCGACCCGTGTGTACGCTCCATCCGACAATCCGACCCGTGTGTACGCTCCATCCGACAATCCGACCCGTGTGTACGCTCCATCCGACAATCCGACCCGTGTGTACGCTCCATCCGACAATCCGACCGTGTGTACGCTCCATCCGACAATCCGACCGTGTGTACGCTCCATCCGACAATCCGACCCGTGTGTACGCTCCATCCGACAATCCGACCCGTGTGTACGCTCCATCCGACAATCCGACCCGTGTGTACGCTCCATCCGACAATCCGACCGTGTGTACGCTCCATCCGACAATCCGACCCGTGTGTACGCTCCATCCAACAATCCGCCCGTGTGTACACTCCATCCGACAATCCGACCGTGTGTACGCTCCATCCGACAATCCGACCCGTGTGTACGCTCCATCCGACAATCCGACCGTGTGTACGCTCCATCCGACAATCCGACCCGTGTGTACGCTCCATCCGACAATCCGACCCGTGTGTACGCTCCATCCGACAATCCGACCCGTGTGTACGCTCCATCCGACAATCCGACCGTGTGTACGCTCCATCCGACAATCCGACCCGTGTGTACGCTCCATCCGACAATCCGACCCGTGTGTACGCTCCATCCGACAATCCGACCGTGTGTATGCTCCATCCAACAATCCGACCGTGTGTACGCTCCATCCGACAATCCGACCGTGTGTACGCTCCATCCGACAATCCGACCCGTGTGTACGCTCCATCCGACAATCTGCCCCGTGTGTACGCTCCATCGGACAATCCGACCGTGTGTACGCTCCATCTGACAATCCGACCCGTGTGTACGCTCCATCCGACAATCCGACCGTGTGTACGCTCCATCCGACAATCCGACCCGTGTGTACGCTCCATCCGACAATCCGACCGTGTGTACGCTCCATCCGACAATCCGACCCGTGTGTACGCTCCATCCGACAATCCGACCGTGTGTACGCTCCATCCGACAATCCGCCCCGTGTGTACGCTCCATCCGACAATCCGCCCCGTGTGTACGCTCCATCCGACAATCCGACCGTGTGTACGCTCCATCCGACAATCCGACCGTGTGTACGCTCCATCCGACAATCCGACCGTGTGTACGCTCCATCCGACAATCCGACCGTGTGTACGCTCCATCCGACAATCCGACCGTGTGTACGCTCCATCCGACAATCCGACCGTGTGTACGCTCCATCCGACAATCCGACCCGTGTGTACGCTCCATCAGACAATCCGACCCGTGTGTACGCTCCATCCGACAATCCGACCGTGTGTACGCTCCATCCGACAATCCGACCCGTGTGTACGCTCCATCCGACAATCCGACCGTGTGTACGCTCCATCCGACAATCCGACCGTGTGTACGCTCCATCCGACAATCCGACCCGTGTGTACGCTCCATCAGACAATCCGACCCGTGTGTACGCTCCATCCGACAATCCGACCCGTGTGTACGCTCCATCCGACAATCCGACCGTGTGTACGCTCCATCCGACAATCCGACCGTGTGTACGCTCCATCCGACAATCCGACCGTGTGTACGCTCCATCCGACAATCCGACCGTGTGTACGCTCCATCCGACAATCCGACCGTGTGTACGCTCCATCCGACAATCCGACCCGTGTGTACGCTCCATCCGACAATCCGACCCGTGTGTACGCTCCATCGGACAATCCGACCCGTGTGTACGCTCCATCCGACAATCCGACCCGTGTGTACACTCCATCCGACAATCCGACCCGTGTGTACGCTCCATCCTACAATCCGACCCGTGTGTACGCTCCATCCAACAATCCGACCGTGTGTACGCTCCATCCGACAATCCGACCGTGTGTACGCTCCATCCGACAATCCGACCGTGTGTACGCTCCATCCGACAATCCGACCCGTGTGTACGCTCCATCAGACAATCCGACCCGTGTGTACGCTCCATCCGACAATCCGACCCGTGTGTACGCTCCATCCGACAATCCGACCGTGTGTACGCTCCATCCGACAATCCGACCGTGTGTACGCTCCATCCGACAATCCGACCCGTGTGTACGCTCCATCCAACAATCCGACCCGTGTGTACTCTCCATCCGACAATCCGACCCGTGTGTACGTTCCATCCGACAATCCGACCCGTGTGTACGCTCCATCCGACAATCCGACCGTGTGTACGCTCCATCCGACAATCCGACCGTGTGTACGCTCCATCCGACAATCCGACCGTGTGTACGCTCCATCCGACAATCCGACCGTGTGTACGCTCCATCCGACAATCCGACCGTGTGTACGCTCCATCCGACAATCCGACCGTGTGTACGCTCCATCCGACAATCCGACCCGTGTGTACGCTCCATCCGACAATCCGACCCGTGTGTACGCTCCATCCGACAATCCGACCGTGTGTACGCTCCATCCGACAATCCGACCGTGTGTACGCTCCATCCGACAATCCGACCGTGTGTACGCTCCATCCGACAATCCGACCGTTTGTACGCTCCATCCGACAATCCGACCGTGTGTACGCTCCATCCGACAATCCGACCCGTGTGTACGCTCCATCCGACAATCCGACCCGTGTGTACGCTCCATCCGACAATCCGACCCGTGTGTACGCTCCATCCGACAATCCGACCCGTGTGTACGCTCCATCCGACAATCCGACCCGTGTGTACGCTCCATCCGACAATCCGACCGTGTGTACGCTCCATCCGACAATCCGACCCGTGTGTACGCTCCATCCGACAATCCGACCGTGTGTACGCTCCATCCGACAATCCGACCGTGTGTACGCTCCATCCGACAATCCGACCGTGTGTACGCTCCATCCGACAATCCGACCGTGTGTACGCTCCATCCGACAATCCGACCGTGTGTACGCTCCATCCGACAATCCGACCGTGTGTACGCTCCATCCGACAATCCGACCCGTGTGTACGCTCCATCCGACAATCCGACCCGTGTGTACGCTCCATCCGACAATCCGACCCGTGTGTACGCTCCATCCGACAATCCGACCGTGTGAACGCTCCATCCGACAATCCGACCCGTGTGTACGCTCCATCCGACAATCCGACCCGTGTGTACGCTCCATCCAACAATCCGACCGTGTGTACGCTCCATCCGACAATCCGACCCGTGTGTACGCTCCATCCGACAATCCACCCCGTGTGTACGCTCCATCCGACAATCCGACCCGTGTGTACGCTCCATCCGACAATCCGCCCCGTGTGTACGCTCCATCCGACAATCCGACCCGTGTGTACGCTCCATCCGACAATCCGACCGTGTGTACGCTCCATCCGACAATCCGACCCGTGTGTACGCTCCATCCGACAATCCGACCCGTGTGTACGCTCCATCCGACAATCCGACCCGTGTGTACGCTCCATCCGACAATCCGACCCGTGTGTGCGCTCCATCCGACAATCCGACCGTGTGTACGCTCCATCCGACAATCCGACCCGTGTGTACGCTCCATCCAACAATCCGACCCGTGTGTACACTCCATCCGACAATCCGACCCGTGTGTACGCTCCATCCAACAATCCGACCCGTGTGTACGCTCCATCCGACAATCCGACCCGTGTGTATGCTCCATCCGACAATCCGACCCGTGTGTACGCTCCATCCGACAATCCGACCCGTGTGTACGCTCCATCCGACAATCCGACCGTGTGTACGCTCCATCCGACAATCCGATCCGTGTGTACGCTCCATCCGACAATCCGACCCGTGTGTACGCTCCATCCGACAATCCGATCCGTGTGTACGCTCCATCCGACAATCCGA
Organism: Rana muscosa; assembly: GCA_029206835.1. Taxonomy (NCBI): domain Eukaryota; kingdom Metazoa; phylum Chordata; class Amphibia; order Anura; family Ranidae; genus Rana; species Rana muscosa. The sequence goes on from CM055119.1 coordinate 296,794,068, forward strand.
CCCGTGTGTACGCTCCATCCGACAATCCGACCGTGTGTACGCTCCATCCGACAATCCGACCCGTGTGTACGCTCCATCCAACAATCCGACCCGTGTGTACGCTCCATCCGACAATCCGACCGTGTGTACGCTCCATCCGACAATCCGACCGTGTGTACGCTCCATCCGACAATCCGACCGTGTGTACGCTCCATCCGACAATCCGACCCGTGTGTACGCTCCATCCAACAATCCGACCCGTGTGTACGCTCCATCCAACAATCCGACCGTGTGTGCGCTCCATCCGACAATCCGACCCGTGTGTACGCTCCATCCGACAATCCGACCGTGTGTACGCTCCATCCGACAATCCGACCGTGTGTACGCTCCATCCGACAATCCGACCGTGTGTACGCTCCATCCGACAATCCCACCGTGTGTACGCTCCATCCGACAATCCGACCCGTGTGTACGCTCCATCCGACAATCCGACCCGTGTGTACGCTCCATCGGACAATCCGACCCGTGTGTATGCTCCATCCGACAATCCGCCCCGTGTGTACGCTCCATCCGACAATCCGACCCGTGTGTACGCTCCATCCGACAATCCGACCGTGTGTACGCTCCATCCGACAATCCGACCCGTGTGTACGCTCCATCCGACAATCCGATCGTGTGTACGCTCCATCCGACAATCCGACCGTGTGTACGCTCCATCCGACAATCCGACCCGTGTGTACGCTCCATCCGACAATCCGACCCGTGTGTACGCTCCATCCGACAATCCGACCGTGTGTACGCTCCATCCGACAATCCGACCCGTGTGTACGCTCCATCTGACAATCCGACCGTGTGTACGCTCCATCCGACAATCCGACCGTGTGTACGCTCCATCCGACAATCCGACCCGTGTGTACGCTCCATCAGACAATCCGACCCGTGTGTACGCTCCATCCGACAATCCGACCCGTGTGTACGCTCCATCCGACAATCCGACCGTGTGTACGCTCCATCCGACAATCCGACCGTGTGTACGCTCCATCCGACAATCCGACCCGTGTGTACGCTCCATCCGACAATCCGACCGTGTGTACGCTCCATCCGACAATCCGACCGTGTGTACGCTCCATCCAACAATCCGACCGTGTGTACGCTCCATCCAACAATCCGACCGTGTGTGCGCTCCATCCGACAATCCGACCCGTGTGTACGCTCCATCCGACAATCCGCCCCGTGTGTACGCTCCATCCGACAATCCGACCCGTGTGTACGCTCCATCGGACAATCCGACCCGTGTGTACGCTCCATCCCACAATCCGACCGTGTGTACGCTCCATCCGACAATCCGACCGTGTGTACGCTCCATCCGACAATCCGCCCCGTGTGTACGCTCCATCCGACAATCCGACCCGTGTGTACGCTCCATCCGACAATCCGCCCCGTGTGTACGCTCCATCCGACAATCCGACCCGTGTGTACGCTCCATCCGACAATCCGACCCGTGTGTACGCTCCATCCGACAATCTGACCGTGTGTACGCTCCATCCGACAATCCGCCCCGTGTGTACGCTCCATCCGACAATCCGACCCGTGTGTACGCTCCATCCGACAATCCGACCCGTGTGTACGCTCCATCCGACAATCCGACCCGTGTGTACGCTCCATCCGACAATCCGACCCGTGTGTACGCTCCATCCAACAATCCGACCCGTGTGTACGCTCCATCCGACAATCCGACCGTGTGTACGCTCCATCCGACAATCCGACCGTGTGTACGCTCCATCCGACAATCCGACCCGTGTGTACGCTCCATCCGACAATCCGACCGTGTGTACGCTCCATCCGACAATCCGACCGTGTGTACGCTCCATCCGACAATCCGACCGTGTGTACGCTCCATCCGACAATCCGACCCGTGTGTACGCTCCATCCGACAATCCGACCCGTGTGTACGCTCCATCCGACAATCCGACCCGTGTGTACGCTCCATCAGACAATCCGACCCGTGTGTACGCTCCATCCGACAATCCCACCGTGTGTACGCTCCATCCGACAATCCGACCGTGTGTACGCTCCATCCGACAATCCGACCCGTGTGTGCGCTCCATCCGACAATCCGACCCGTGTGTACGCTCCATCCGACAATCCGACCGTGTGTACGCTCCATCCGACAATCCGACCCGTGTGTACGCTCCATCTGACAATCCGACCGTGTGTACGCTCCATTCGACAATCCGACCGTGTGTACGCTCCATCCGACAATCCGACCCGTGTGTACGCTCCATCCGACAATCCGACCCGTGTGTACGCTCCATCCGACAATCCGACCGTGTGTACGCTCCATCCGACAATCCGACCGTGTGTACGCTCCATCCGACAATCCCACCGTGTGTACGCTCCATCCCACAATCCGACCGTGTGTACGCTCCATCCGACAATCCGACCCGTGTGTACGCTCCATCCGACAATCCGACCCGTGTGTACGCTCCATCCGACAATCCGACCCGTGTGTACGCTCCATCCGACAATCCGACCCGTGTGTACGCTCCATCTGACAATCCCACCGTGTGTACGCTCCATCCGACAATCCAACCCGTGTGTACGCTCCATCCGACAATCCAACCCATGTGTACGCTCCATCCGACAATCCGACCGTGTGTACGCTCCATCCGACAATCCGACCCGTGTGTACGCTCCATCCGACAATCCGACCCGTGTGTACGCTCCATCCGACAATCCGACCCGTGTGTACGCTCCATCCGACAATCCGACCCGTGTGTACGCTCCATCCAACAATCCGACCCGTGTGTACGCTCCATCCGACAATCCGACCGTGTGTACGCTCCATCTGACAATCCCACCGTGTGTACGCTCCATCCGACAATCCAACCCGTGTGTACGCTCCATCCGACAATCCGACCGTGTGTACGCTCCATCCGACAATCCGACCCGTGTGTACGCTCCATCTGACAATCCGACCCGTGTGTACGCTCCATCCGACAATCCGACCGTGTGTACGCTCCATCCGACAATCCGACCGTGTGTACGCTCCATCCGACAATCCGACCGTGTGTACGCTCCATCCGACAATCCGACCGTGTGTACGCTCCATCCGACAATCCGACCGTGTGTACGCTCCATCCGACAATCCGACCCGTGTGTACGCTCCATCCAACAATCCGCCCCGTGTGTACGCTCCATCCGACAATCCGACCGTGTGTACGCTCCATCCGACAATCCGACCCGTGTGTACGCTCCATCTGACAATCCGACCCGTGTGTACGCTCCATCCGACAATCCGACCGTGTGTACGCTCCATCCGACAATCCGACCGTGTGTACGCTCCATCCGACAATCCGACCGTGTGTACGCTCCATCTGACAATCCGACCCGTGTGTACGCTCCATCCGACAATCCGACCGTGTGTACGCTCCATCCGACAATCCGACCCGTGTGTACGCTCCATCCAACAATCCGACCGTGTGTACGCTCCATCCGACAATCCGACCGTGTGTACGCTCCATCCGACAATCCGACCCGTGTGTACGCTCCATCCGACAATCCGACCGTGTGTACGCTCCATCCGACAATCCGACCCGTGTGTACGCTCCATCCGACAATCCCACCGTGTGTACGCTCCATCCGACAATCCGACCGTGTGTACGCTCCATCCAACAATCCGACCCGTGTGTACGCTCCATCCGACAATCCGACCCGTGTGTACGCTCCATCCGACAATCCGACCGTGTGTACGCTCCATCCGACAATCCGACCGTGTGTACGCTCCATCGGACAATCCGACCGTGTGTACGCTCCATCGGACAATCCGACCGTGTGTACGCTCCATCCGACAATCCGACCCGTGTGTACGCTCCATCCGACAATCCGACCCGTGTGTACGCTCCATCCGACAATCCGACCGTGTGTACGCTCCATCCGACAATCCGACCCGTGTGTACGCTCCATCCGACAATCCGACCGTGTGTACGCTCCATCCGACAATCCGACCGTTTGTACGCTCCATCCGACAATCCGACCGTGTGTACGCTCCATCCGACAACCTGACCCGTGTGTACGCTCCATCCGACAATCCGACCCGTGTGTACGCTCCATCCGACAATCCGACCCGTGTGTACGCTCCATCCGACAATCCGACCCGTGTGTACGCTCCATCCGACAATCCGACCCGTGTGTACGCTCCATCCAACAATCCGACCCGTGTGTACTCTCCATCCGACAATCCGACCGTGTGTACGCTCCATCCGACAATCCCACCGTGTGTACGCTCCATCCGACAATCCGACCGTGTGTACGCTCCATCCAACAATCCGACCCGTGTGTACGCTCCATCCGACAATCCGACCCGTGTGTACGCTCCATCCGACAATCCGACCGTGTGTACGCTCCATCCGACAATCCGACCGTGTGTACGCTCCATCGGACAATCCGACCCGTGTGTACGCTCCATCCGACAATCCGACCCGTGTGTACGCTCCATCGGACAATCCGACCCGTGTGTACGCTCCATCCGACAATCCGACCGTGTGTACGCTCCATCGGACAATCCGACCCGTGTGTACGCTCCATCCGACAATCCGACCCGTGTGTACGCTCCATCCAACAATCCGACCCGTGTGTACACTCCATCCGACAATCCGACCCGTGTGTACGCTCCATCCGACAATCCGACCGTGTGTACGCTCCATCCGACAATCCGACCCGTGTGTACGCTCCATCCGACAATCCGACCCGTGTGTACGCTCCATCCGACAATCCGACCCGTGTGTACGCTCCATCCGACAATCCGACCCGTGTGTACGCTCCATCCGACAATCCGACTGTGTGTACGCTCCATCCGACAATCCGACCCGTGTGTACGCTCCATCCGACAATCCGACCGTGTGTACGCTCCATCCGACAATCCGACCGTGTGTACGCTCCATCCGACAATCCGACCCGTGTGTACGCTCCATCCGACAATCCGACCGTGTGTACGCTCCATCCGACAATCCGACCCGTGTGTACGCTCCATCCGACAATCCGACCCGTGTGTACGCTCCATCCGACAATCCGACCGTGTGTACGCTCCATCCGACAATCCGACCGTGTGTACGCTCCATCCGACAATCCGACCCGTGTGTACGCTCCATCCGACAATCCGACCCGTGTGTACGCTCCATACGACAATCCGACCCGTGTGTACGCTCCATACGACAATCCGACCCGTGTGTACGCTCCATCCGACAATCTGACCCGTGTGTACGCTCCATCCGACAATCCGACCCGTGTGTACGCTCCATCCGACAATCTGACCGTGTGTACGCTCCATCCGACAAGCCGACCGTGTGTACGCTCCATCCGACAATCCGACCCGTGTGTACGCTCCATCCGACAATCCGACCGTGTGTACGCTCCATCCGACAATCCGACCCGTGTGTACGCTCCATCCGACAATCCGACCGTGTGTACGCTCCATCCGACAATCCGACCCGTGTGTACGCTCCATCCGACAATCCGACCCGTGTGTACGCTCCATCCGACAATCCGATCGTGTGTACGCTCCATCCGACAATCCGACCCGTGTGTACGCTCCATCTGACAATCCGACCGTGTGTACACTCCATCCGACAATCCGACCCGTGTGTACGCTCCATCCGACAATCCGACCGTGTGTACGCTCCATCCGACAATCCGACCGTGTGTACGCTCCATCCGACAAGCCGACCGTGTGTACGCTCCATCCGACAATCCGACCGTGTGTACGCTCCATCCGACAATCCGACCCGTGTGTACGCTCCATCCGACAATCCGACCCGTGTGTACGCTCCATCCGACAATCCGACCCGTGTGTACGCTCCATCCGACAATCCGACCGTGTGTACGCTCCATCCGACAATCCGACCGTGTGTACGCTCCATCCGACAATCCGACCGTGTGTACGCTCCATCCGACAATCCGACCGTGTGTACGCTCCATCCGACAATCCGACCGTGTGTACGCTCCATCCGACAATCCGACCCGTGTGTACTCTCCATCCGACAATCCGACCCGTGTGTACGCTCCATCCGACCCGTGTGTACGCTCCATCCGACCCGTGTGTACGCTCCATCCGACAATCCGACCGTGTGTACGCTCCATCCGACAATCCGACCCGTGTGTACGCTCCATCCGACCCGTGTGTACGCTCCATCCGACAATCCGACCGTGTGTACGCTCCATCCGACAATCCGACCCGTGTGTACGCTCCATCCGACAATCCGACCGTGTGTACGCTCCATCTGACAATCCCACCGTGTGTACGCTCCATCCGACAATCCAACCCGTGTGTACGCTCCATCCGACAATCCGACCCGTGTGTACGCTCCATCCGACAATCCGACCGTGTGTACGCTCCATCCGACAATCCGACCCGTGTGTACGCTCCATCCGACAATCCGACCCGTGTGTACGCTCCATACGACAATCCGACCCGTGTGTACGCTCCATACGACAATCCGACCCGTGTGTACGCTCCATCCGACAATCTGACCCGTGTGTACGCTCCATCCGACAATCCGACCCGTGTGTACGCTCCATCCGACAATCCGACCCGTGTGTACGCTCCATCCAACAATCCGACCCGTGTGTACGCTCCATCCAACAATCCGACCCGTGTGTACGCTCCATCCGACAATCTGACCGTGTGTACGCTCCATCCGACAAGCCGACCGTGTGTACGCTCCATCCGACAATCCGACCCGTGTGTACGCTCCATCCGACAATCCGACCGTGTGTACGCTCCATCCGACAATCCGACCCGTGTGTACGCTCCATCCGACAATCCGACCCGTGTGTACGCTCCATCCGACAATCCGATCGTGTGTACGCTCCATCCGACAATCCGACCCGTGTGTACGCTCCATCTGACAATCCGACCGTGTGTACACTCCATCCGACAATCCGACCCGTGTGTACGCTCCATCCGACAATCCGACCGTGTGTACGCTCCATCCGACAATCCGACCGTGTGTACGCTCCATCCGACAAGCCGACCGTGTGTACGCTCCATCCGACAATCCGACCGTGTGTACGCTCCATCCGACAATCCGACCCGTGTGTACGCTCCATCCGACAATCCGACCCGTGTGTACGCTCCATCCGACAATCCGACCGTGTGTACGCTCCATCCGACAATCCGACCGTGTGTACGCTCCATCCGACAATCCGACCGTGTGTACGCTCCATCCGACAATCCGACCCGTGTGTACTCTCCATCCGACAATCCGACCCGTGTGTACGCTCCATCCGACAATCCGACCCGTGTGTACGCTCCATCCGACCCGTGTGTACGCTCCATCCGACAATCCGACCCGTGTGTACGCTCCATCCGACCCGTGTGTACGCTCCATCCGACAATCCGACCGTGTGTACGCTCCATCCGACAATCCGACCCGTGTGTACGCTCCATCCGACAATCCGACCCGTGTGTACTCTCCATCCGACAATCCGACCCGTGTGTACGCTCCATCCGACAATCCGACCCGTGTGTACGCTCCATCCGACAATCCGACCCGTGTGTACGCTCCATCCGACCCGTGTGTACGCTCCATCCGACCCGTGTGTACGCTCCATCCGACAATCCGACCCGTGTGTACTCTCCATCCGACAATCCGACCCGTGTGTACGCTCCATCCGACAATCCGACCCGTGTGTACGCTCCATCCGACCCGTGTGTACGCTCCATCCGACAATCCGACCCGTGTGTACGCTCCATCCGACCCGTGTGTACGCTCCATCCGACAATCCGACCGTGTGTACGCTCCATCCGACAATCCGACCCGTGTGTACGCTCCATCCGACAATCCGACCCGTGTGTACTCTCCATCCGACAATCCGACCCGTGTGTACGCTCCATCCGACAATCCGACCCGTGTGTACGCTCCATCCGACAATCCGACCCGTGTGTACGCTCCATCCGACCCGTGTGTACGCTCCATCCGACCCGTGTGTACGCTCCATCCGACAATCCGACCGTGTGTACGCTCCATCCGACAATCCGACCCATGTGTACGCTCCATCCAACAATCCGACCCGTGTGTACGCTCCATCCGACAATCCGACCCGTGTGTACGCTCCATCCGACAATCCGACCCGTGTGTACGCTCCATCCGACAATCCGACCGTGTGTACGCTCCATCCGACAATCCGACCCGTGTGTACGCTCCATCCAACAATCCGACCCGTGTGTACGCTCCATCCGACAATCCGACCCGTGTGTACGCTCCATCCGACAATCCGACCGTTTGTACGCTCCATCCGACAATCCGACCCGTGTGTACGCTCCATCCGACAATCCGACCGTGTGTACGCTCCATCCGACAATCCGACCGTGTGTACGCTCCATCCGACAATCCGACCGTGTGTACGCTCCATCCGACAATCCGACCCGTGTGTACGCTCCATCCGACAATCCGACCCGTGTGTACGCTCCATCCGACAATCCGACCCGTGTGTACACTCCATCCGACAATCCGACCGTGTGTACGCTCCATCCGACAATCCGACCGTGTGTACGCTCCATCCGACAATCCGACCGTGTGTACGCTCCATCCGACAATCCGACCGTTTGTACGCTCCATCCGACAATCCGACCCGTGTGTACGCTCCATCCGACAATCCGACCGTGTGTACGTTCCATCCAACAATCCGCCCCGTGTGTACGCTCCATCCGACAATCCGACCCGTGTGTACGCTCCATCCGACAATCCGACCCGTGTGTACGCTCCATCCGACAATCCGACCGTGTGTACGCTCCATCCGACAATCCGACCGTGTGTACGCTCCATCCGACAATCCGACCCGTGTGTACGCTCCATCCGACAATCCGACCGTGTGTACGCTCCATCCGACAATCCGACCGTGTGTACGCTCCATCCGACAATCCGACCGTGTGTACGCTCCATCCGACAATCCGACCCGTGTGTACGCTCCATCCGACAATCCGACCCGTGTGTACGCTCCATCCGACAATCCGACCCGTGTGTACACTCCATCCGACAATCCGACCGTGTGTACGCTCCATCCGACAATCCGACCGTGTGTACGCTCCATCCGACAATCCGACCCGTGTGTACGCTCCATCCGACAATCCGACCCGTGTGTACGCTCCATCCGACAATCCGACCCGTGTGTACGCTCCATCCGACAATCCGACCCGTGTGTACGCTCCATCAGACAATCCGACCGTGTGTACGCTCCATCCGACAATCCGACCGTGTGTACGCTCCATCCGACAATCCGACCGTGTGTACGCTCCATCCGACAATCCGACCCGTGTGTACGCTCCATCCGACAATCCGACCCGTGTGTACGCTCCATCAGACAATCCGACCCGTGTGTACGCTCCATCCGACAATCCGACCCGTGTGTACGCTCCATCCGACAATCCCACCGTGTGTACGCTCCATCCGACAATCCGACCGTGTGTACGCTCCATCCGACAATCCGACCGTGTGTACGCTCCATCCGACAATCCGACCCGTGTGTACGCTCCATCGGACAATCCGACCGTGTGTACGCTCCATCCGACAATCCGACCCGTGTGTACGCTCCATCCGACAATCCGACCGTGTGTACGCTCCATCCGACAATCCGACCCGTGTGTACGCTCCATCCGACAATCCGACCCGTGTGTACGCTCCATCCGACAATCCCACCGTGTGTACGCTCCATCCGACAATCCGACCCGTGTGTACGCTCCATCCGACAATCCGACCGTGTGTACGCTCCATCCGACAATCCGACCGTGTGTACGCTCCATCCGACAATCCGACCCGTGTGTACGCTCCATCCGACAATCCGACCCGTGTGTACGCTCCATCCGACAATCCCACCGTGTGTACGCTCCATCCGACAATCCCACCGTGTGTACGCTCCATCCGACAATCCGACCCGTGTGTACGCTCCATCCGACAATCCGACCGTGTGTACGCTCCATCCGACAATCCGACCGTGTGTACGCTCCATCCGACAATCCGACCGTGTGTACGCTCCATCCGACAATCCGACCCGTGTGTACGCTCCATCAGACAATCCGACCCGTGTGTACGCTCCATCCGACAATCCGACCCGTGTGTACGCTCCATCCGACAATCCAACCCGTGTGTACGCTCCATCCGACAATCCGACCTGTGTGTACGCTCCATCGGACAAACTTTTTTTGTTTGGTTTTGGATTTCATCGGACAAAAGTTGGGTCTGCAAACGGACAAACTTTTGCCCAACAAAAGTCCGATGGAGCAAAGTCCGACCGTGTGTACAGAAAACCATCGGACTTTTGTCCGATGGACAAAACAACTAATGTTAAAATATCAACCAACAATAGCAGAAGTTGACCAAAGAGTGGCGGTAAAGAGCAGAAAAACCACGTGATGTTGTAAAAAGTTTTGGGAAAGTTTACAGAAAAGTCCTGTGGTGTGTATGCTATGGGTGTTCCCGACCAACTCCGTTCAGACAAAAATCCATGGAAAAGTCCGATGGAAGTCCGACCGTGTGTACGGGCTACACACACAGTCACACAATAGTCCAGTGAACTTTTGACTGCCAAGAACGCGGTGACGTAAAAGACTACGACAAGCCGACAAAATTAAGTTCTATGCTTCCGAGCATGTGTCAAATTGTTTCCGAGCATGCACGTTTTTTTTTAGTCTTTGGGGTAGGTCTGGGCCGCAGGAAGCTTTCACATATCCCACCTTCCTCTGGACAGGTGTAGCAGAGGCAGGGCCGCTGTTAGAAATCATTGGGCCCCCGTACAGCGTAACCGACAGGGCCCCTTGGTCCTGCCCACAACCCCTCCCCTGGCTCCGCCCCTGGCCCTCATGCTGTCATGAAATCTGGGGGAAGGGTGGCAGGAGCTGAAACATGTAACATGTTCCAAAAGGTGAACTTTTAATAACCATTATTACTCTAAACTTTTTACACCGTCATAAAGCAGCAGAGATCTTCTTCTTTTAAAACTTTTTGGACAACAAGGAATTATCTGGGATGAGCTCAGGCGTGATTGGACCGAAGTCTGAACCCCCCTTATCTATACCACCAGGAAGCTTTACAGCCCCCCACCAATCAGAACTGGATCTGAATGGGAGAGATCCACAGACTTGTGTCCATTCACATCAGACCGCCTCTCATCGGTCACATTTACTGGAAAAAGAGAAAAGGAGGTTCTTCGCCATTTATTTATTTTTTGGACCTGAATGCCCACAAATCACTTCCTATCTGGACTCCTGAAGACCTACATGGAGCTTTCAATCAGGTCCACATCAGTGGCGGCCGGTGCTCAACATTGTTTGAGGGGTGCAAACAAACTGAAAAATTCAGAAAAAAAAACATCAATTGCTGCCACTGTGCCCATCAAACACAGCTACTGTGCCCATCAATTGCCACCACTGTGCCCATCAAACACAGCTACTGTGCCCATCAATTGCCACCACTGTGCCATCAAACACAGCTACTGTGCCCATCAATTGATGCCACTGTGCCATCATACACAGCTACTGTGCCCATCAATTGCCACCACTATGCCATCATACACAGCTACTGTGCCCATCAATTGCCACCACTGTGCCCATCAAACACAGCTACTGTGCCCATCAATTGCCACCACTGTGCCATCAAACACAGCCACTGTTCCCATCAATTGCCACCACTGTGCCCATCAAACACAGCTACTGTGCCCATCAATTGCCGCCACTGTGCCATCAAACACAGCCACTGTTCCCATCAATTGCCACCACTGTGCCATCAAACACAGCTACTGTGCCCATCAATTGCCGCCACTGTGCCATCACACACATCTACTGTGCCCATCACTTGCCACCACTGTGCCATCAAACACAGCCACTGTTCCCATCAATTGCCACCACTGTGCCATCAAACACAGCTACTGTGCCCATCAATTGCCACCACTGTGCCCATCAAACACAGCTACTGTGCCCATCAATTGCCACCACTGTGCCATCAAACACAGCTACTGTTCCCATTAATTGCCACCACTGTGCCATCATACACAGCCACTGTGCCCATCAATTGCCACCACTGTGCCCATAAAACACAGCCACTGTGCCCATCAATTGCCACCACTGTGCCATCAAACACAGCCACTGTTCCCATCAATTGCCACCACTGTGCCATCAAACACAGCTACTGTGCCCATCAATTGCCGCCACTGTGCCATCAAACACAGCCACTGTTCCCATCAATTGGCACCACTGTGCCATCAAACACAGCTACTGTGCCCATCAATTGCCGCCACTGTGCCATCACACACATCTACTGTGCCCATCACTTGCCACCACTGTGCCATCAAACACAGCCACTGTTCCCATCAATTGCCACCACTGTGCCATCAAACACAGCTACTGTACACCATCAATTGCCACCACTGTGCCATCAAACACAGCTACTGTGCCCATCAATTGCCACCACTGTGCCATCATACACAGCTACTGTGCCCATCAATTGCCACCACTGTGCCCATCAAACACAGCTACTGTGCCCATCAATTGCCACCACTGTGCCCATCAAACACAGCTACTGTGCCCATCAATTGCCACCACTGTGCCCATCAAACACAGCTACTGTGCCCATCAATTGCCACCTCTGGGGACCCTGATGTAGGGGGTCTCTCTGGGGACCCTGATGTAGGGGGGCTCTCTGGGGACCCTGATGTAGGGGGGCTCTCTGGGGTCCCTGATGTAGGGGGGGCTCTCTGGGGACCATGATGTAGGGGGGGCTCTCTGGGGACCCTGATGTAGGGGGAGCTCTCTGGGGACACTGATGTAGGGGGGTCTCTCTGGGGACCATGATGTAGGGGGGCTCTCTGGGGACCCTGACATAGGGGGGCTCTCTGGGGACCCTGATGTAGGGGGGCTCTCTGGGGACCCTGATGTAGGGGGGGCTCTCTGGGGACCATGATGTAGGGGGGGTCTCTGGGGACCCTGATGTAAGGGGGGCTCTCTGGGGACCATGATGTAGGGGGGTCTCTGGGGACCATGATGTAGGGGGGGTCTCTGGGGACCATGATGTAGGGGGGGTCTCTGGGGACCATGATGTAGGGGGGTTCTCTGGGGACCCTGATGTAGGGGGGGCTCTCTGGGGACCCTGATGTAGGGGGGCTCTCTGGGGACCCTGATGTAGGGGGGGCTCTCTGGGGACCCTGATGTAGGGGGGTCTCTGGGGACCCTGATGTAGGGGGGCTCTCTGGGAACCCTGATGTAGGGGGGCTCTCTGGGGACTCTGATGTAGGGGGCTCTCTGGGGACCCTGATGTAGGGGGGGCTCTCTGGGGACCCTGATGTAGGGGGGCTCTCTGGGGACCATGATGTAGGGGGGGGTCTCTGGGGACCCTGATGTAGGGGGGCTCTCTGGGGACCCTGATGTAGGTGGGCTCTCTGGGGACCCTGATGTAAGGGGGGGCTCTCTGGGGACCCTGATGTAGGGGGAGCTCTCTGGGGACACTGATGTAGGGGGGGCTCTCTGGGGACCATGATGTAGGGGGGGCTCTCTGGGGACCCTGATGTAGGGGGAGCTCTCTGGGGACACTGATGTAGGGGGCTCTCTGGGGACCCTGATGTAGGGGGAGCTCTCTGGGGACCCTGATGTAGGGGGGGCTCTCTGGGGACCCTGATGTAGGGGGGCTCTCTGGGGACCATGATGTAGGGGGGTCTCTGGGGACCCTGATGTAGGGGGGCTCTCTGGGGACCCTGATGTAGGGGGGGCTCTCTGGGGACCATGATGTAGGGGGGGTCTCTGGGGACCATGATGTAGGGGGGCTCTCTGGGGACCCTGATGTAGGGGGGGCTCTCTGGGGACCATGATGTAGGGGGGGTCTCTGGGGACCCTGATGTAGGGGGGGCTCTCTGGGGACCCTGATGTAGGGGGGCTCTCTGGGGACCCTGATGTAGGGGGGCTCTCTGGGGACCCTGATGTAGGGGGGGCTCTCTGGGGACCATGATGTAGGGGGTGTCTGGGGACCCTGATGTAGGGGGAGCTCTCTGGGGACACTGATGTAGGGGGGGCTCTCTGGGGACCATGATGTAGGGGGGCTCTCTGGGGACCCTGACGTAGGGGGGGCTCTCTGGGGACCATGATGTAGGGGGGTCTCGGGACCCTGATGTAGGGGGGCTCTCTGGGGACCCTGATGTAGGGGGGCTCTCTGGGGACCCTGATGTAGGGGGGCTCTCTGGGGACCCTGATGTAGGGGGGGCTCTCTGGGGACATTGATGTAGGGGGGCTCTCTGCGGACCCTGATGTAGGGGGGCTCTCTGCGGACCCTGATGTAGGGGGGCTCTCTGGGGAACCTGATGTAAGGGGGGGCTCTCTGGGGACCCTGATGTAGGGGGGGCTCTCTGGGGACCATGATGTAGGGGGAGCTCTCTGGGGACCCTGATGTAGGGGGGGTCTCTGGGGACCCTGATGTAGGGGGGCTCTCTGGGGACCATGATGTAGGGGGGTCTCTGGGGACCCTGATGTAGGGGGAGCTCTCTGGGGACACTGATGTAGGGGGGGCTCTCTGGGGACCATGATGTAGGGGGGCTCTCTGGGGACCCTGACGTAGGGGGGGCTCTCTGGGGACCCTGATGTAGGGGGGCTCTCTGGGGACCCTGATGTAGGGGGGGCTCTCTGGGGACCCTGATGTAGGGGGGCTCTCTGGGGACCATGATGTAGGGGGGCTCTCTGGGGACCCTGATGTAGGGGGGGCTCTCTGGGGACCATGATGTAGGGGGGGTCTCTGGGGACCCTGATGTAGGGGGAGCTCTCTGGGGACACTGATGTAGGGGGGGCTCTCTGGGGACCATGATGTAGGGGGGCTCTCTGGGGACCCTGATGTAGGGGGGGTCTCTGGGGACCATGCTGTAGGGGGGGTCTCTGGGGACCCTGATGTAGGGGGGCTCTCTGGGGACCCTGATGTAGGGGGGCTCTCTGGGGACCCTGATGTAGGGGGGCTCTCTGGGGACCCTGATGTAGGGGGTGTCTGGGGACCCTGATGTAGGGGGAGCTCTCTGGGGACACTGATGTAGGGGGGGCTCTCTGGGGACCATGATGTAGGGGGGCTCTCTGGGGACCCTGACGTAGGGGGGGCTCTCTGGGGACCATGATGTATGGGGGTCTCTGGGGACCCTGATGTAGGGGGGGCTCTCTGGGGACCCTGATGTAGGGGGGCTCTCTGGGGACCATGATGTAGGGGGAGCTCTCTGGGGACCCTGATGTAGGGGGGCTCTCTGGGGACCCTGATGTAGGGGGGGCTCTCTGGGGACATTGATGTAGGGGGGCTCTCTGCGGACCCTGATGTAGGGGGGCTCTCTGGGGAACCTGATGTAAGGGGGGGCTCTCTGGGGACACTGATGTAGGGGGGGCTCTCTGGGGACACTGATGTAGGGGGGGCTCTCTGGGGACCATGATGTAGGGGGGTCTCTGGGGACCCTGATGTAGGGGGGGCTCTCTGGGGACCCTGATGTAGGGGGGGCTCTCTGGGGACCCTGATGTAGTGGGGCTCTCTGGGGACCATGATGTAGGGGGAGCTCTCTGGGGACCCTGATGTAGGGGGGTCTCTGGGGACCCTGATGTAGGGGGGCTCTCTGGGGACCATGATGTAGGGGGGTCTCTGGGGACCCTGATGTAGGGGGAGCTCTCTGGGGACACTGATGTAGGGGGGGCTCTCTGGGGACCATGATGTAGGGGGGCTCTCTGCGGACCCTGATGTAGGGGGGCTCTCTGGGGAACCTGATGTAAGGGGGGGCTCTCTGGGGACCCTGATGTAGTGGGGCTCTCTGGGGACCATGATGTAGGGGGAGCTCTCTGGGGACCCTGATGTAGGGGGGGTCTCTGGGGACCCTGATGTAGGGGGGCTCTCTGGGGACCATGATGTAGGGGGGTCTCTGGGGACCCTGATGTAGGGGGAGCTCTCTGGGGACACTGATGTAGGGGGGGCTCTCTGGGGACCATGATGTAGGGGGGCTCTCTGGGGACCCTGACGTAGGGGGGGCTCTCTGGGGACCATGATGTAAGGGGGGTCTCTGGGGACCCTGATGTAGGGGGGCTCTCTGGGGACCCTGATGTAGGGGGGCTCTCTGGGGACCCTGATGTAGGGGGGGCTCTCTGGGGACCATGATGTAGGGTGGCTCTTTGGGGACCCTGATGTAGGGGGGGCTCTCTGGGGACCCTGATGTAGGGGCTCTCTGGGGACCCTGATGTAGGGGGGCTCTCTGGGGACCCTGATGTAGGGGGCTCTCTGGGGACCCTGATGTAGGGGGGGTCTCTGGGGACCCTGATGTAAGGGGGCTCTCTGGGGACCCTGATGTAGGAGGGGTCTCTGGGGACCCTGATGTAGGGGGGCTCTCTGGGGAACCTGATGTAAGGGGGGCTCTCTGGGGACCCTGATGTAGGGGGGCTCTCTGGGGACCATGATGTAGGGGGAGCTCTCTGGGGACCCTGATGTAGGGGGGGCTCTCTGGGGACCCTGATGTAGGGGGTCTCTGGGGACCCTGATGTAGGGGGGCTCTCTGGGGACCCTGATGTAGGGGGGCTCTCTGGGGACCATGATGTAGGGGGGCTCTCTGGGGACCATGATGTAGGGGGGCTCTCTGGGGACCCTGATGTAGGGGGGGCTCTCTGGGGACCCTGATGTAGGGGCTCTCTGGGGACCCTGATGTAGGGGGGCTCTCTGGGGACCCTGATGTAGGGGGGCTCTCTGGGGACCATGATGTAGGGGGGCTCTCTGGGGACCATGATGTAGGGTGGCTCTTTGGGGACCCTGATGTAGGGGGGGCTCTCTGGGGACCCTGATGTAGGGGCTCTCTGGGGACCCTGATGTAGGGGGGCTCTCTGGGGACCCTGATGTAGGGGGTCTCTGGGGACCCTGATGTAGGGGGGTTCTCTGGGGACCCTGATGTAGGGGGGCTCTCTGGGGACCCTGATGTAGGGGGACTCTCTGGGGACCCTGATGTAGGTGGAGTCTCTGGGGGCCCTGATGTAGGGGGGTTCTCTGTGGACCCTGATGTAGGGGGGCTCTCTGGGGACTCTGATGTAGGGGGGCTCTCTGGGGACCCTGATGTAGGGGGGCTCTCTGGGGACCCTGATGTAAGGGGGCTCTTTGGGGACCCTGATGTAGGGGGGGCTCTCTGGGGACCCTGATGTAGGGGGGCTCTCTGGGGACCCTGATGTAGGGGGCTCTCTGGGGACCCTGATGTAGGGGGCTCTCTGGGGACCCTGATGTAGGGGGGTCTCTGGGGACCCTGATGTAGGGGGCTCTCTGGGGACCCTGATGTAGGGGGGCTCTCTGGGGACCCTGATGTAGGGGGGCTCTCTGGGGACCATGATGTAGGGGGCCTCTCTGGGGACCCTGATGTAGGGGGGGCTCTCTGGGGACCCTGATGTAGGGGCTCTCTGGGGACCCTGATGTAGGGGGGCTCTGGGGACCCTGATGTAGGGGGCTCTCTGGGGACCCTGATGTAGGGGGGCTCTCTGGGGACCCTGATGTAGGGGGGGCTCTCTGGGGACCCTGATGTAGGGGGGTCTCTGGGGACCCTGATGTAGGGGCTCTCTGGGGACCCTGATGTAGGGGGGGTCTCTGGGGACCCTGATGTAGGGGCTCTCTGGGGACCCTGATGTAGGGGGGGTCTCTGGGGACCCTGATGTAGGGGGCTCTCTGGGGACCCTGATGTAGGGGGCTCTCTGGGGACCCTGATGTAGGGGGGGCTCTCAGTATATATGTGACACCCCAGTGATGGAGGAATATCTTATATATATATAGAGGGGTGATGGGAAAGCTGTGTGTGTACACTGAGCTCCATTCATCGTCACCCCGTCACGTGATCATCCCACCCAGGGGAGGGGGCGGGACCCTTGGGATGAAGGGATTGAGTGACACTCGGAGCAGCCAATCAGCGGGCGCACCTGCCTACGTCACTGGGTGCCGCGCTCACCTGGGATCCGCTCAGTGATAAAGAGAAGCGGCGAGGAGAAGGACGGAGAGCCGGAGGAAATGGAGGGACACCGAGCGTTGTGCCTGACCGCCATCATCTACTTACTGCAGGTAAGTGTCCTCCGGGGGGAGGGGCGGGGAATTTTATCTCCGGTAATTATTATCCCAACTTTCTATTTTCTCATCAATCTGATTGGACGATCCGCGGAGTGGCCCCGGTGGTCGGTCTGCAGAGAATCTCCTCCAAATTCCCAAACTTTTGTGAAATCTCCTCCTAAGAATAACATTTTGTACGAATATGATGGGGGGGGGGGGTTCTGATTAATCCCTGGAGGGGGGGGGGGTAAAAATCTGGGTGTCCACTGTGTGTGTGTATATATATATATATATATATATATATATATATATATATATATATATATATAGTGGGGGAGGTTAGGTTTAAACTTTTTGCATATAAATGTTGCTCAGGACCCCCCCCCCCCCCCATTTGTAGGGTGGTCGGCGGGGGGGCCTGCATATTGGGGGGCATGCGCACATTTGGGGGGGGCGTGCAAACATTGTAGGGCGGTCGCGGGGGGCGTGCATATTGTTGGTGGGGGGCGTGCACATTGTAGGGTGGTCGCTGGGGGGGGGGGGGGGTGTGTACATTGTAGGGTGGTTGCTGGGGGGGGGGGGGTGTGTACATTGTAGGGTGGTCGCTGGGGGGGGGGGGGTGTGTACATTGTAGGGTGGTTGCTGGGGGGGGGGGGTGTGTACATTGTAGGGTGGTCGCTGGGGGGGGTGTGTACATTGTAGGGTGGTGGGGGGGGGGGGTGTGTACATTGTAGGGTGGTCGCTGGGGGGGGTGTGTACATTGTAGGGTGGTCGCTGGGGGGGGTATGTACATTGTAGGGTGGTCGCTGGGGGGGGTGTGTACATTGTAGGGTGGTCGCTGGGGGGGGTGTGTACATTGTAGGGTGGTCGCTGGGGGGGGGGGTGTACATTGTAGGGTGGTCGCTGGGGGGGGGGGGTGTACATTGTAGGGTGGTCGCTGGGGGGGGGGGGGTGTACATTGTAGGGTGGTCGCTGGGGGGGGGGGGGGTGTACATTGTAGGGTGGTCGCTGGGGGGGGGGGGGGTGTACATTGTAGGGTGGTCGCTGGGGGGGGGGGGGGTGTACATTGTAGGGTGGTCGCTGGGGGGGGGGGTGTGTACATTGTAGGGTGGTCGCTGGGGGGGGGGGGGTGTGTACATTGTAGGGTGGTCGCTGGGGGGGGGGGGTGTGTACATTGTAGGGTGGTCGCTGGGGGGGGGGGGGTGTGTACATTGTAGGGTGGTCGCTGGGGGGGGGGGGGGTGTGTACATTGTAGGGTGGTCGCTGGGGGGGGGGGGGGGGTGTGTACATTGTAGGGTGGTCGCTGGGGGGGGGGGTGTGTACATTGTAGGGTGGTCGCTGGGGGGGGGGGGGTGTGTACATTGTAGGGTGGTCGCTGGGGGGGGGGCGTGTACATTGTAGGGTGGTCGCTGGGGGGGGTGTGTACATTGTAGGGTGGTCGCTGGGGGGGCGCGCACATTGTAGGGCGGTTGGCGGGGAGTGAGGGGAAGGCGCGCACATTGTAGGGCGGCTGGCGGGGGACGCGCACATTGTAGGGCGGTTGGCGGGGAGTGAGGGGAAGGCGTGCACATTGTAGGGCGGTTGGCGGGGGGCGTGTACATTGTAGGGTGGTCGCTGGGGGGGGGGGCGTGTACATTGTAGGGTGGTCGCTGGGGGGGCGCGCACATTGTAGGGTGGTTGGCGGGGAGGGAGGGGAAGGCGCGCACATTGTAGGGCGGCTGGCGGGGGACGCGCACATTGTAGGGCGGTTGGCGGGGAGTGAGGGGAAGGCGTGCACATTGTAGGGCGGTTGGTGGGGGGCGTGTACATTGTAGGGTGGTCGCTGGGGGGGGGGCGTGTACATTGTAGGGTGGTCGCTGGGGGGGCGCGCACATTGTAGGGCGGTTGGCAGGGAGGGAGGGGAAGGCGCGCACATTGTAGGGCGGCTGGCGGGGGACGCGCACATTGTAGGGCGGTTGGCGGGGAGTGAGGGGAAGGAGTGCACATTGTAGGGCGGTTGGCGGGGGAGGCGCACACATTGTACAACCATCTAACGGATTGCATGTTTTTGTGTTTTGTAGGTTTTGCCGCCGTTATCGTGTGAATCTCCTTCGGAATGTCGCCCCGGCTTCTCCTCCAATGAGTTCATCTTCGTCACGGAGCGCAAAGAGCTGAGGAAGGACAGGAAGTTGGGCAAAGGTACGGTGAAGTGGCGCCCTCTCCTGGTTGTAGAGGCGCAGTCCTCCCACATACAGCCGGTGTTCTATCAGATTACCGCTACCCATCAGAATATGCGGGGTGTACCAAGATGGCGGTAAAGGAACGTCCCTTCCATTACATATTCTGATGGGTAGCGGTAATCTGATAGAACACCGGCACCCGCCAATCATTCTTTTGCTTTTTTCATGGATTGATGTTGGTCCCGTCCTTCAGGTGGCGCTGTGTAATGCGGGGTGATTGCACTGTCTGGCAGTCTTGGAGTGGGGGAGGGGGGTGTCTCGGTGTAGATGGATTCGGTATTCCGGTCTCCTTTAATAATTTAGTATTGGATGGTTGGAATGCCGACCTTCTGCGGTATTTCCTTAGCGCTGGGAAATTTTTACTCCCCCCCCCCCCCCCCCCCCCATCTCCCTATCTACACTCAGAGGAAATGTAAACCTCGGTTATCTCTTAGATGGGGGGGGGGGGGGGCGACAATTCTTAGTCATTTGTTTAGGAATCGGAGTGTTGGGTGTTTTGGTTCCTTTGTTCTGTAGATGAGAATTGTAGTTTCCTCTCCAATCTTCCTATATAAACGATCGATATGTGGAGGGAGTGCAGAGCATGGAATGCGATGTGTCCGAGTTGCCCGGGGATTGCATGCGATTTCTATGCCGTTCCCCATCCTGCAGTTTGGAGAGTACGGCTCTATATCACATGATCAGGGGGGGGGTCTCTTCACCCCCAGCCCCCCCCATAGCTGCTGACTTTTCATAAACACACGTTTGCCTGTCCCCACAATCCAGTTTTTTGTCTTCTATGACCTTTTGGTCTCATGTGACACAACACTCCCCCCAGTTCTCCTCGGAATCATTCAGATTTTCATTATCAGACTTCAGACGGGCTGTACATGTGATTTCCTGAGCAGGGGGGACCTTGCGGGGGCTGCAGGATTTCAGCCAATCACGGTGTAGTGTGTTACCGATTGTTTTCTTGGTGACGATGGTCCCGGCTGAGATCAGTGACAAGATTCTCCCGGGTAGTTCTGGGCGGATTCCTCACCGTTCTCACCGATCATTGAACCTCCCCGAGGGGAGATCTTGTAGGGGGGGCCCCCAGACCGAGGGGAGATCTTGTAGGGGGGGCCCCCAGACCGAGGGGAGATCTTGTAGGGGGGGCCCCCAGACCGAGGGGAGATCTTGTAGGGGGGGCCCCCAGACTGAGGGGAGATCTTGTATGGAGCCCCCAGACTGAGTAGAGTTGCCACCTCATCTCTTTAAATCCGATCACCTCTTTATCTTCATTAATGTTTGGTTAGTTCAATATCCCCACCTAATGGGGACCAAAGAATTGAAGTGGGGGGAGAATGTAGCCATGAATTACACGGGTTCTGAGGCTGATTAAGGTGGTGATTAAACTCACTTGGTGCCTCATCTGCATTAAATCGGCCCCAGAACCCGTGTAATTCATATGTGATCGGGTTTAAAGGAATGAGGAGGGAGAGTGACAGATATTTTGTGTTTCTTCCATTTGTGAGAAATAATCCCCCCAACTGTTGTCTCCTCTCACCGAGCTGCTGGGCGATGGTCTTGTAGCCCATTCCAGCCTTGTGTAGATCTCCAATCTTCTCCCCGACATCCTCTGACAGATCTTTGGTCTCCCCCATGGTGGAGAGATTGGAATCTGATTGGTTGATTCTGGGGACAGGTGTCTTCTATACGGGGAACAAGCTGAGATGAGGAGCACTCCCTATAAGCCCTGGTTCACACTGGTGCGATTTGACATGTCAAATCGGCGAAATTTGCCGCAAATTGCGGCCAATGGCACCGTCCTAATCGGTGCGGCGCTGCACCGATTAAAAAAGTAGGTTTTTTTTTGTACTTTTTGCGATTTCAGCCGCGATTTACATCGTTTCAGATGTCTTTTGCGGCCGAAATCGGGACTGACAGCGGGAGTGAAATCGTGCGAGTTCAGCTGAACCCCTCCCCTTCACTCCCGCAGCCCCAGTGTGAACGTGGGATTAGAGAGAATTCTCCTAATCTCAGCTCATTACCTGTATAAAAGACACCTGGGAGGCAGAAATCCTGATTGGGGATCAAATACTTATTTCCCTCAATGAGTGTAATGGGGGCGCTGTGCTGCGGCGGCGGTGTAATGGGGGCGCTGTGCTGCGGCGGCGGTGTAATGGGGGCGCTGTGCTGCGGCGGCGGTGTAATGGGGGCGCTGTGCTGCTGCTGCGGCGGTGTAATGGGGGCGCTGTGATGTGTTTTCATGTTGTAATTCTGAGTGGCCAGAAGGGAATAGAAAACCGGGGGGGGGGGGGGGGGGGGGCACAACTGCTGAAAAAGTAACAATTGATACAGAAATTTGATGTTTCCACAGAACGTTTCTCTAATACAGGGGGGTCTCCAACTGGCGGCCCTCCAGCTGCTGCAGAACTACAAGTCCCATCATTGCTGTGGGAGTCATGCTTGTACCTGTCAGCCTTGCAATGCCCCATGGGACTTGTAGTCCTGTAACAGCTGGAGGTCCGCCAGTTTGAGACCCCCGATCCAAAGTCTATATGAATGACATTCTGTTTGCTATGAATGGTCAGTTTTTTTACATTTGGCTGCTGATCTTCTCCAGCCTTTTTCTGCTACTTCAAGTCTCCATGCAGCCATTTCAGCTGCACATCATTGCTCTGTACTGTCTTCTGATTGGTCACGCCTGTCAGAATGGGTGCTTGCCGTCTTCAACGGGGTGGCACCACAATGCCCCGGGGGAGGGGTCCTCACAGGACAGATGTGCACCCCCTGCAGGCGCAGTGCGAGGAATAAAACGCAGGTTCTGGTGTTGTGGCCCCCGGGGGTCTCTTATTTCCTGGACTTTGGGGGAGATTTTCTAGAACAGGAGGGTGCAGCTCTGCAAAGAAACCGAAGAAGCTGATTGGCTGCCAGGCAGAGCCGCTCCCGTTTTAGTGAATCTCCCTCTTTATATTCCATGAGATTTCTCTCCCTCGGCTGTATGTGGAAGTTGTGCGTTTTCTGGCTGTTGCTCGTCGAACGCGGTTGGCGAGCGTTGTGGAATTTTTTGAAATCTTGCATTGTGGGTTTGTTCCGAGTTCACAGGAAAACAACCTGTGCTTTGGTTCTCACCCCTCCCCCCCATCCTGCGCTCGCATTCCGCAGCTCAGGTTACCTGGACAGGGACATCCATCGTCTTCCTCCCAGCACTTGTTTTGTCACCTAGTTTCTGTTGTGTCTAATTTCCCCCCCCTGTGTGATACTTCATCCTGGGGAAGGGGGGGGGGCATGCTGGCATTCCTCAGTTGTCTGGGGGGGGGAGGGGTGTCAGTAGATCTCCTATGGGGGGGCATGCTGGCATTCCTCAGTTGTCTGGGGGGGGTGAGGGGTGTCGGTAGATCTCCTCCTATGGGGGGGCATGCTGGCATTCCTCAGTTGTCTGGGGGGGGTGAGGGGTGTCGGTAGATCTCCTCCTATGGGGGGGCATGCTGGCATTCCTCAGTTGTCTGGGGGGGGTGAGGGGTGTCAGTAGATCTCCTATGGGGGGGCATGCTGGCATTCCTCAGTTGTCTGGGGGGGGGTGAGGGGTGTCAGTAGATCTCCTATGGGGGGGGGCATGCTGGCATTCCTCAGTTGTCTGGGGGGGGGTGTCAGTAGATCTCCTATGGGGGGGCATGCTGGCATTCCTCAGTTGTCTGGAGGGGGGTGAGGGGTGTCAGATCTCCTATGGGGGGGCATGCTGGCATTCCTCAGTTGTCTGGGGGGGGTGAGGGGTGTCAGTAGATCTCCTATGGGGGGGCATGCTGGCATTCCTCAGTTGTCTGGGGGGGGGTGAGGGGTGTCAGTAGATCTCCTATGGGGGGGGCATGCTGGCATTCCTCAGTTGTCTGGGGGGGGGTGTCAGTAGATCTCCTATGGGGGGGCATGCTGGCATTCCTCAGTTGTCTGGAGGGGGGTGAGGGGTGTCAGATCTCCTATGGGGGGGGCATGCTGGCATTCCTCAGTTGTCTGGGGGGGGGTGTCAGTAGATCTCCTATGGGGGGGGGGCATGCTGGCATTCCTCAGTTGTCTGGAGGGGGGTGAGGGGTGTCAGATCTCCTATGGGGGGGCATGCTGGCATTCCTCAGTTGTCTGGGGGGGGGGTGTCAGTAGATCTCCTATGGGGGGGGGCATGCTGGCATTCCTCAGTTGTCTGGGGGGGGTGAGGGGTGTCAGATCTCCTATGGGGGGGCATGCTGGCATTCCTCAGTTGTCTGGGGGGGGGGGCATGCTGGCATTCCTCAGTTGTCTGGGGGGGGGGCATGCTGGCATTCCTCAGTTGTCTGGGGGGGGTGAGGGGTGTCAGATCTCCTATGGGGGGGCATGCTGGCATTCTTCAGTTGTCTGGGGGGGTGAGGGGTGTCAGTAGATCTCCTATGGGGGGGCATGCTGGCATTCCTCAGTTGTCTGGGGGGGGGGGGGGCATGCTGGCATTCCTCAGTTGTTTGGGGGGGGGGGGGTCTGACCTTGGAAGGCTCCATGTTTTCTGAGGCTTTATCTTATCAGGAAGAATGTTTGGCTCTGGTCTCTTCTCTACAATCCATGTAGCTAATTGCTGATTTTTAAACTTCTTTTTTTTCTCTTGGTTGCTTGTTAGTTCTGGACGGTCTTTTTAACCTTTTTTCTTGTTTCAGGACGGACCTCAGAGGTCAGAATAATTTGGGGGTCGGGCAGTTTTGCAGAGCTGTGGAATTTGCGCCTCCACTGACGGCCATAGATCTTGGCTGCCAGCTGTAATACTTTGGGGGGAGGGGGGGCTATCATTGCCCGCTGACCTCGGTGCCCCTCATAAGCATCCCGTTGTCTGCAGTGAGACGCCTCGTTATCCTGGCTGAGGATGGGGGGTGGAATAGGGATGGGGGGGGGGGGGCTGAGGACGTTCTTTCAAGCCTTGATAAGAGTTGGATGGGTTCAGGCAATGATTGCATGCTCTTCCAATAAATGTGCCCCCCCCGGGGTGCTGTCCCTTCCCCCGCTCGCCCTGTGTCCAGCACACATCCCGGAGTGTGAATGGGCCATGGCCGTCCTTTTGTCTGTCAGTCTGTTTGTTCAGTTCTCTTGTGCTGCTAATTCCTCTGACTGTAACTGAAACTCCAGTGAAACTCCTTTCTTCCCTCCTCTCTATTGGTGCTCGGCTCCCGGTGATGGAACAATGGGGGTCATTGTCCGCTGTGCCTCCAGGTGTGCAATGGCTTCTCTGTAACTTACACCTCCTGCCCTGAAGGCCGATGCTGGGAGAAGGTCCGTGGTGAAATATTCTATTTATGGAGACTTTCATGTGGTTGGAGATCTTTTGTTGATGGCTTTCATGTCATTGGAGGCAAATGAAGCATGTTGTGTGTGGCTGCCGTGAGATGGATGGGGGAGGCGTGCGGTTGGAGGCCGCCATGAGATGGATGGGGGAGGCGTGCGGTTGGAGGCCGCCATGAGATGGATGGGGGAGGCGTGCGGTTGGAGGCCGCCATGAGGTGGATGGGGGAGGCGTGCGGTTGGAGGCCGCCATGAGGTGGATGGGGGAGGCGTGCGGTTGGAGGCCGCCATGAGGTGGATGGGGGAGGCGTGCGGTTGGAGGCCGCCATGAGGTGGATGGGGGAGGCGTGCGGTTGGAGGCCGCCATGAGGTGGATGGGAGGCGTGCGGTTGGAGGCCGCCATGAGGTGGATGGGAGGCGTGCGGTTGGAGGCCGCCATGAGGTGGATGGGAGGCGTGCGGTTGGAGGCCGCCATGAGGTGGATGGGAGGCGTGCGGTTGGAGGCCGCCATGAGGTGGGTGGGAGGCCGGCGGTCAGATCTGCCATTATACACGATCTAATGCTGGGGGCTCGGTCATGGCCAATGATGGCCGGATAGGATGTGCTGAGTCTCGGCTTCTGTCTGGTGTTCGTCATAATTGCTTCAGCAAACGCCGCGTCTTCCTGGAAATTGTCTACAAATCTGTTGCATGGATTGCGGTCTCCAGCAATGGCCGCCATTATCCCGTGAGAAGTGAGCATGCCCAACATGTTACACCCCAACTACAGGCATAATGTGTTCAGGACGGTGAACTTTGTCTTTTAAATCGATATCTTGGAGACGTTTTTCATGAATTGTCCCTCCCGGAGATGAAAGGCTCCCCATTCATCAGCTGGGCGGTTATGGAGGATCATGGGACTCGCCGGGAGGCACGGCATGAATTCTTCAGAAATGGAAACAACTGAACACGAGAATTCTGTTAGGAAATATAAATGATCTCCTGAAGTTATAACTGGTTTTAAGAGTTGGAACCTTCGTCCTTCTGTGTCCTGGCTGGAACTATTCATATCGCCCCGAGCACCACCCCCCCCTGGAGGCAGGTCCACCTTCTAGCACCACCCCCCCCCCCTGGAGGCAGGTCCACCTTCTAGCACCACCCCCCCCCCCCTGGAGGCAGGTCCACCTTCTAGCACCACCCCCCCCCCCCCTGGAGGCAGGTCCACCTTCTAGCACCACCCCCCCCCCCCCGGAGGCAGGTCCACCTTCTAGCACCACCCCCCCCCCTGGAGGCAGGTCCACCTTCTAGCACCACCCCCCCCTGGAGGCAGGTCCACCTTCTAGCACCACCCCCCCCCCCTGGAGGCAGGTCCACCTTCTAGCACCACCCCCCCCCTGGAGGCAGGTCCACCTTCTAGCACCACCCCCCCCCCCCCCCCTGGAGGCAGGTCCACCTTCTAGCACCACCCCCCCCCTGGAGGCAGGTCCACCTTCTAGCACCACCACCCCCCCCCCCCTGGAGGCAGGTCCACCTTCTAGCACCACCACCCCCCCCCCCCCTGGAGGCAGGTCCACCTTCTAGCACCACCACCCCCCCCCCCCCTGGAGGCAGGTCCACCTTCTAGCACCACCACCCCCCCCCCCCTGGAGGCAGGTCCACCTTCTAGCACCACCACCCCCCCCCCCCTGGAGGCAGGTCCACCTTCTAGCACCACCACCCCCCCCCCTGGAGGCAGGTCCACCTTCTAGCACCACCACCCCCCCCCCCCTGGAGGCAGGTCCACCTTCTAGCACCACCACCCCCCCCTGGAGGCAGGTCCAACTTCTAGCACCACCCCTGAAGGGACCTTTTTCCGATTCCAATGGGGGACCTTTGTCCTAACCCTGACCATACACCAATCCTCCATGCACAGATATGCTTTTTTTTTTTTTTTTTTTTTTTTTTTTTTTTTTTTTATTTCCTTGTTTTTTAAGAGCAAATTCAAGTTCATCAGAATTTTTATTTTTTTAACTTTCTTGCCCCAACCGTTGGCCTTCCATAGTGAACGGCGTTCTGGCTAGTGGTCAGTTTGGGCCCTTGGCAGGTATGAGGTGCGATCATTTCCTAATCTAACACAAACGTTTCAATGTGAGGATTAGTCATTGGGAAGAATGGGCGCCGCTGATAACGGGGTTGTGTGCTGATATGGAACCTGCAGAGTTCATACAATCGGCCTCTTTGTTGTGCTTCCTCCATATCGCTCAGTTATAAATCTAAGAATGAAATGTAATCTATTGTGGTTCTCCAGTCCTTGCATGCGGTGGCTGCATTAGTTTTATTTTCTCGGTGGATCCTGCTGCTAATATACTGTCCTTGGGTGACGACGCTCGTTGTGCTGCATCTTCTATGGATGAGCAGAGTTATCACCATAGAACAGGAGAACTAAATGCCCCTGTTCTCTAAACGCGGGGGGGGAGCTCTTGGTCTGACAGAAAACGGGGCACGGCTAATAAGTGCCTAGGACCGCCCTGGATTTCTTGGTGGATCAATCGATTTGGGGGGTTTATTCACATAGTGTATGGGCAGCCTTTGCCTGACTTCGTCCACTTCAAATACTAAAGTGTCTGAAATCTGCTCCATGGGTGACTCATTGACTGCATTGTGATCCAGTGATGTGCATGAGAGCCTTGGCTGAGGCAGGAGCCATTGGCTCACACTCCTGCCAATCATAGCCAGTCGAGAGGGTGGGGCTGAACTGCAGCTGTCTGAATGGACACAGAGCAGCGGCTCAGGAGCAAGCCTGCTTGTGTGCCCCCCATAGCAAGAGGAGGATTGGTCTGCTCTGTGCAAAACCATTTCACACAGCAGGTAAGTAGAACATGTTTAACACCCCCCCCCCCCCCCCCCCACCACCGTATAGACAACTGACGGTGCAAGGCGGCTCTTGTTCTGGGATGACATCATATGGCATCGTCCCACTCTCTCCATGCTTGTACATCTGTGGGGGCAGGGTGCACCCCCCCCCCAATCTCAGTAAAGGGCAGATAATGCGGCTCTTTCCCCATGTGATCAGCTGCCCAATCACAGTGTAGATACGGAAGTGCCGTTATCGGCTCTCCTTTCCTCACTGATGATCATTACCTCGGCCATCAGTGTGAAGGAGAAATTATTTACTAAATTTTCTTACCAACAATTTTTTGAGGGGGATTTATTTTTTGCACACAAAAAACCCCTCAGAGGTGATAAAATACCACCAAAAGAGCTCGCTAAAAATGTCACGTGTAGCATGACCGCGCGATTGTCCTTCAAAGTGTGACGGCGCTGGAAATTGGTCTGGGCTGGAAGGGGGAGGGGAGTGCCCGGTATTGAGGGGGTTAAAAATCGCATTAATAGGTAACCCAGTAAATCCTTCTACTGGCCGGATATCTAAGACGGCGAACGTTTGTTTTGCTCCAATATACTGTAAGTGGTGATTTCAAGTTCATCCACATTGTCCCCCCCCCCCCCCCCCCAGCGTGTCCCTATTGTGACTCCACCCACTCCCCGTCCTCACCTGTGCAAATACCCTCCCCCGCTCCGGTACAATGGATGGGAACCCCCGAGGCCTGTTGTCTGATGAGAAGACAAACCTGACAATGGAGGATATTATTGTGTCTGACGGATTCAATCCGCGGCAAAATCTGCTACTTTGTGTTTATTTGTTACAAATGGACTAAAGTGATGGAAATTAAATCTAGATACCCCTCCCCCCCCGGATCCTTGTTTTAGGTTCTCTTCTGGTCTTTGTAAATGGCGCTCGTCATCATCATCGTCCTTCCATTGATTGGTTGTACAATGTGTGCTGTGATTTGGTAGAGCGGCTTTATTTCTATCCGGTGATTTTCATGTCTGAAATCTGCAATGGCAAACGGTCACCATGACCTAAAGATCGTCCGTCCGTCCGTCCGTCCGTCCATCCATAGGTCCGTCCGTCCATCCATAGGTCCGTCCATCCATAGGTCCGTCCGTCCATAGGTCCGTCCGTCCATAGGTCCGTCCGTCCATAGGTCCGTCCGTCCATCGGTCCGTCCGTCCATCGGTCCGTCCGTCCATCGGTCCGTCCGTCCATCGGTCCGTCCGTCCATCGGTCCGTCGGTCGGTCCGTCGGTCGGTCCGTCCGTCCGTCCATCCATAGGTCCGTCCGTCCATCCATAGGTCCGTCCATCCATAGGTCCGTCCATCCATAGGTCCGTCCATCCATAGGTCCGTCCGTCCGTCCATAGGTCCGTCCGTCCGTCGGTCCGTCCGTCCATCGGTCCGTCCGTCCGTCGGTCCGTCCGTCGGTCCGTCCGTCGGTCCGTCCGTCGGTCCGTCCGTCGGTCCGTCCGTCGGTCCGTCCGTCGGTCCGTCCGTCGGTCCGTCCGTCGGTCCGTCCGTCGGTCCGTCCGTCGGTCCGTCCGTCGGTCCGTCCGTCGGTCCGTCCGTCGGTCCGTCCGTCGGTCCGTCCGTCGGTCCGTCCGTCGGTCCGTCCGTCGGTCCGTCCGTCGGTCCGTCCGTCGGTCCGTCCGTCGGTCCGTCCGTCGGTCCGTCCGTCGGTCCGTCCGTCGGTCCGTCCGTCCGTCTGTCCATCCTAGAAGGTGTCTGTTCCCCGTGAGTTGGAGGTTTATGCGGAAATATTGGGGTGAATGTCGATGTGATCGGTAGAATCAGAAAATGGCAGCTGAAGTTTTGTGTAAATCTCGAATGTTGAGGTTCGGCCTCCATCTTACCCACAAGGCTGCTTATTTCATTAAAGAACCAATGAGGAGGCAGTAAAGTTGGGGCGTGTTTACCAAAACATGGTTGGGTCACATTTACTATCCCCTGCAATGGGAGCTGAATGGCTGGGGGGTGTTCCGGAACACATGGCACAGCAAATATTATACACTGCAAAGAAAACAAATGATCCGTGACACCGATCCAAGTTGCTGATTTCTTGGAATTCGGCTGCTGGAAATGAGGACACTTTGCAGGTCTCCTCTCTGTATTGTAAGATTCCGGAGGTGTCAATCCAGCAAATGGGGCTCGCTGTGGGGGGGGGGGTACATTAGAGCTCGCTGCGGTTGGATGGGGGTGGTATTGGGGCTCGCTGGGGGGTATTGGGGGTGGTATTGGGGCTTGCTGGGGGGTATTGGGGGTGGTTTTGGGGCTCGCTGTGGTTGGATGGGGGGGTACTGGGACCCCGCTGCGGTTGAATGGTGGGGTATTGGGGCTCGCTGGGGGGGGGTGGTATTGGGACTCAGGACAGCAGATGATTGACAGTTTGAAGTGTAACATGTGGCCCTTGGAATCTCCAGAAAACCTGGCAGCCCCCTATCCCCCCCCCCCTGCAGGCCTGGCTCTCGTCACTCGCACTGACTAATGTTTCTCCAGGCAGATAAATGTGTTGTGACAGTTGTGATCCATAAACAGCCATTGTGAGGATCTCTTTAACATCTGGCGCCCCCCCCCCACCTGTAGAAATCCTCAGCACTGACAGGTGATGGAGAACACATGTTCCATGTCTAATGTGACACTAATCACTCCTGTCTATGAGATGAGTCTCCGCCGTCCACCACCTCTTCCCACACATTACATACGACTAGGAGGTCTGTAAGCCGTGTTTGTCTGATCCATGGAGGAAAAGTCTGAATTGTGGCCCCCAAGCCGTCGCTAGCAGATCCTTTGTTGGGAGGGGGGACCCCCATGGATGGGACTTCCCAGTACATCCCACAGATGATCCATTCGATTGAGAGCCAAAGAAGAGCCCCTCCACCATTGCAAGGAGAAGTTCAGGATCTGACAGACCCCCCGGGGTTCCCCTATCATTCCCTAGCTGTGTGCTGCATGACTGAAGTGACAACACTTCCTCCTGAGCATGCTTCTGCCATGTGACCTGCGGTGCCATTCTTTTATCTGTCAGACAAATTTATTCATTGTATTTACAGGAATTCATGAGCTGGGAGTCGCGTCTTGTACAGCGACGCCATGACTAGCACATGATTGGTTCCAGAAAGCGCGTTCACCAATCAGATCTCGGCCTCGGTTACTCGTCTATTGATGGTGACCTCACTTTATTGCCCTTTTCCTATCGAAGGTCTGACTCCTCCTTTATACACATCAGATGAACTTTCACCTTTTAAGCCTCATCGACACGCAATGAGAGAATTGGAAGAAAGACGGCTTTTGGAGCGATCGTCTGATAACTTGATCCTTTGGTGCGCCGCTTTCCAGAGCCGATCCTGACTGCTCATCCGGAATTATCCAATGGAACAAATGGGACATTTTTCTCTTCTGATTAAAATCGTTCTATTATCTTAACAGATTCACCCGTGTAAAAAAAAAAAGTTGCCACTGCCCAGTCCACCTCCTCGTCTGGTGGGTGCCCCTCCGATCCCCGGGTGTCCACCTCGTCTGGTGGGTGCCCCTCCGATCCCCGGGTGTCCACCTCGTCTGGTGGGTGCCCCTCCGATCCCCGGGTGTCCACCTCGTCTGGTGGGTGCCCCTCCGATCCCCGGGTGTCCACCTCGTCTGGTGGGTGCCCCTCCAATTCCTGAGTGTCCACCTCGTCTGGTGGGTGCCCCTCCTATCCCCGGATGTTCGGGGGTCTGCAGCTATTGAACATTGCGGTGCAAGAACAATTCTGCAGTAAAGGGTGAGGGCCCCTGAGCGTTTGGTCAGCAGTTCCCCAACACACAGTGGCCCCTAAAGTGACTCATGGAAGACTGGGTGCAGCATAAGGGGGGGGTTTTGGCTAACAGAATATTTGTGTTGGGCGGTAATGTGGGGGGTGTCAGAATCGGTGTACGCGGTAAATGTGGTGCAGCAATTTTTTTTTTTTTACATGGAAGTTTCTATCAGTTTCTTCCGCAGGTCTTATACACTTTGGGGCCCTGAATTAAATGGTCGCTGTACGCCGGCCGACATTCCTGTAGATGTTCTGGTCTCTCATTGTCCACCTTGATGAACGATGGAACATTTTTGACCTGTGATTCTGGATGATAAATATCCGTCTAATCCTCCCTGTCTGGCCTTCATTGACCTGCGTGACCCAACCGCAAACAGGGTTTTTACTGTTTAGCTCTGTGGGAGGAATTCTGGACTGTCGTATGGCCATCAGTTGTGTGCTGCAGAAGACAGGGCCCCCCCCTGGCCAATGCCGCTCTGGGGGGGGGGGTTTGCTCGTGGGGGTTTTGGGGTGCAGCTCTGGGGGGTTGCTCCTGGGGGTGGGCTAGGTGTGGGGGGGGGGGGTTTGTTCCTGGGGGTAGGGCTAGGTGGGGGGGTCTGCACCTGGGGACTCTGGTCGGTGGGGAGGGGGGGGTTTGCTCCGGGGGGTTTTGGGGTTGGGGCTCTGTGGGGGGGGGGGGGGGGTTTGCTCTCCTGGGGGACTCTGGTAAAGCTCAAGTTGGCAGATTTGATATTTAGATGGCAAGTTAAAGTCTTTGAATACAAGTTTTTGTTCTTGTTACCCTTTTGTATGTCTGTCGTGCCCCTTGGCAACTCTTCTGCCCTCCCATACATGGCTGGCCTGGGTAAGGATTTCAGGCTCGGATTGTACCGGTTTTTGATTTAATTGGCCTCGAGTGGCAAGTTTTTTTTTGGTTTGAGGTATTTCTTTGGTGTTTTTGCTTAATTTTCCATTAGCTTGCCCCCCCCCCCCCTTTGATCTTGTACTAAGTTCTTCCTCTGAATTCGTAGAGGATTTTTGGTGGAATCATGTGGGAAGAGGCTGCAGCTCCATGCATGTACTTTTTGTGGAAAAGTTGGCTGCAATGGATTATACAAATTCTATGAAACTTCTGAAGTTTTATACAAGTTCAGCTACAAGACTGCCCAGAGCGGGGTGCGTATCGGTCAAGCGCTGAGTCCTCCTCACTGGGCCCCATTGGTGGGATTGGTCACATTCTAGAACTGAACTGGGTAATTGTGTGCAGGTCACATGGTAGCCAAGCTTCATGGATTCCATAAGGATCATCGATCAGCCCTGTGTTCTGATTGGCATGCTGGTACCAGGAGAGATGTTGAAGGTCATTGAACAGGAGGGTTTCATTTTTATAATGTGCATCAAATCCTAAAAATGTCGCCTTTAATTTCCAGAGCATCACATCCATAGGCATTGGCCATTGTAATGGAATGTTACAAACAGGCAGCATTTGCCTCCACTTTATATAAACGCATAGCGCCGGTCTCACTACCCCCATTTGTGGCTTAATCTGATTTGCCCAGCAATCATTTTTGTCCTCTTGGTGAAAAGTGAAGCACCCGGACCCATGAATGGGCTGAAGATGGCTATTGCTGAAATCTGAGGAGCCTTCACGTGTTTTTGGGGTTTTGAAGGGAGGCCACGCTAGAGCGGGGGTCTCAAACTGACCGCCCTCCAGTTGTTGCAAAACTACAAGTCCCATGAGGCATTTCAAGGCTGACAGGTACAAGCATGACTCCCACAGGCAGAGGAATGATGGGACTTGTAGTTTCATAACAGCTGGAGGGCCGCCAGTTTGAGACCCCTGATCTAGAAGATCTTTGCCTTTGTGGATTACGGCACAACATATTCCTCCCTTATGGAAGACTTCTTATTGGCCAAATTTTACAATCTGTCTGTTTTTCATCTAATTTTTACAATACAGGCTGCATAATTCTGCATGCAACAAAAAAAAAAATTCTTTGAGCTTGGTTTGACCCACAGGAAGTCTGGATACTGAAGGTTGTAGCCGGACAATGTTCTGGAGACCCAAGATATTCCCTCTTCTGGGGTGACCTTGTGCACCAATTCTGACATGTTGGCCTTCTGCTGCCTCCGCCCAACTTCTTGGTACCTCTTGTCTTCTGAGGGCCCTTCCCCTTATTTGGATGTCTTTCTAGCCAATGACCATTCAGCTCTAGCAGAAGTGTCAATCTTTATATCAATTTAGGGTTAGAGGATGCTAAACTTGACCTTTTTGGCTTTTACAGTGAGTGTCCTTCCCACTTCCCCCTCTGAGGACTGGGGTGTTGGATGTCAAGAGGTTCACAGCTGTGGGCAGCCGGCTCCTGATGTCAGGTCATCTTCAGTGTTTCTCAACTCCAGTCCTCAAGGCGCCCCAACAGGTCAGGTTTTCAGGATTTCCCTCAGATTAAACAGCTGTGGTAATTACAAGGCAGTGAAACTGATCAAATCACCTGTGCAAAATAATAGAAAACCTGAAAACATGACCTGTTGGGGCGCCTTGAGGACTGGAGTTGAGAAACCTCTGATCTAGAGGAAGGTGAAGCTTGCAGCAGAACATTCCCCTCCTTGCACATTGCCTGAATTATGATTTACACACTTCTACCACACTGCACAACCAGAACCATCTCTATACTGCTTGTTGGATCAGTCCTAATGCTCCCAGGTTCACCTTTTTTATGGCTTCCTAGATCAGCTTGATGGACAAATCATTGTGAACTGTCTGCTCCAGACAAGCAACCACTAGTGTGCAAATAGTTGGGCAGCCGGAAGGTTCCGACCATCCTGTGTCACTTTCCTAATACTGGAGTCTATCGGATGCTTCATCTCCTCACCCAACTGTGAGCTGCTGGTGGTGCTGATTGTAGGACGGTCATGGTAGCTGTAGAGCTTCTCTTATTAATGGCAAGTTGGCAGTTGGAGCGCCCTCCTCTAAAAACCAGATGGAGTACCCCAGTGATTCAATGTTTGGTGCTCAGCGTGAGAAGCCGGGGGCTCTTATGGATGGGGGGATCTCGTGCTTCTGCCGTGACGTGTCAAATATTCCAGGCGTTAGTTTAAAGTCTGTAATATATAACCCGGGGAATTGTGTGCTGTAATGAGAAGTCTATTAACCTTGCTGTGCCAGATGGGGGATGGAGGAAATGATCTGATGACCATGTAATCTAATTTCACCAGAAAGAAGCTGGTTATGGCTTTCTCTCATTTAATGTGAAGAAATCCAAGGACTGCGCAAAGTATTATGGCAGCTTATAGATCTTGGCATTGAGTCACATAATGGCTTCTTAGGTGTCCATAGACAGGGGTAGCTTCACTTGTCTGGTTGGAGTTGTTGTGGCACCAGTCGCCATGCTTGCCTGTGGGCACCGGGACCAGTCGCCATGCTTGCTTGTGGGCACCGGGACCCGTCGCCATGCTTGCCCGGCATGGAAAGCTAGGCACACGTTGTACTTTGATCCGCTCTATTGCCAACCATCAGTTTAGTGTCTTGCTGGGAGATCTCAGGTTGATGACTTTTATCCTTCGATGCTTTGGAAAAGATACATGGATGATTGGTAATCCTCAAATTGGGGTTTTCTGGTCACCTCTAAGGAGTGGCGAGTTTCCCACCAGATTCACCTCGTCTTCTGCGGTGGTTACAAAGTGAAAGGATGACGTCCCACTTCACCAGCAGCCTCCATAATGTACATTAAATGGATCCTTCTGTAAGAGACTTTGTTCAGTAGCTTTGTGGAAGGGAACAAATCCGCTTCATAAGGGAACAGAGGGTGCGCCAGCCTAGTGCATTGCCTTTGCAACAATTTTATTAAAAGATATAAAATTTATACTCGCGGGAATGCATAAATCAAGCAAAATACAGTCCACCCAGCGTGCTCCAGATTCCGGTCTGAGGAAAAGGACGCCCTTCAAAACATGTCGGCTCTTTTGGACTTTTCATGTCACAATTGGCACTTGTCAGCAGAGCCCACTGGGTGGAACATTAGGGGGACTGTTTGCTTGATTTATGCCTTTTGTGGGTAATTTTATATTCCCCCCCCCCCCCCCGATGCGCTAGGTTGGTGCGCCCTCCTCTGTTCCTCCTTTATGGAGTTCCTCTTGGGGTTTCCCTGACCGGTTGACTGGCAGCACAGCCAATGTGGAAGTTGAACCCGTGGAGATTCACGACCACATCCTCCGGCGCATTTCTCAAGTGCAGGAAATTTGGTTCTTTCTGGTCAACAAATCCGCTTCTTCTTTGGTATCCAACTGCTGGGCTTTGCTATAAAAATCGGCGATTCGTCAACCTTTGTGGTGTGTAAATCAAGTTGTTGAACAAAATGACAAACTCTAAACTTCCTGTTAATTTTTAAATGTCAATTTTTGCTGTTTTATTTTCCCAGTCTGAATAAAATCCTGTGAAGATATTGTGTAAGCCTTGACCCGTTTTTGTTTCTGCCGAGTCGGTAATTCTTGGCCTGGAAATGCTTTGCATAATCCGAGTGCATTCCTTTCTCTGCAGGCAGAGCTTGCATTGTGTTCTGCCAGGGTCCCGTGTTCTGCCAGGATCCCGTGTCCTGCTTTGCATCTTTTCAGACCCGATCTTCACCAAAAACCTAATGTGACCTCTTACTGTAAAGTCCCAGTCATAGAAGATTGCACTCATAGAAGATTGCACATGAATTGGTCTTATGGCATTGCTCTTCATTATTTGATGGCACCGATTGTTCAGGACTCCTGGCAGCCATTCTTCCCCTTCCATCCCCTCACATTTGCTGGTAGGAGTTCCTGTTCCCGGTGTTTACCTTCAATTACAAGCGGCTTTCAGTGGTGATGTTTTGTACTTGTAAGCAAATGTTCCTATTCAATTAAAGGGAACCCGTCAATGGAGAAAACTGCCGACCGGCTTCTGAAGGCTCCTGGGCAAGTCGGCCTTAAAGCCGGCCATAGACTGATCGAAATTCAGATAAAAATTCAGCCAGTTCTGCTGACCCATCGAATTCAGTACAACCAGTCTGTTGGTTTCCCTGGTACAATCACTGCCACTGACTATATAGCCGGCAACAGTGATTGTATTCTGATGACGGGGAGACCTCCCACTATCGGAATACAATTACGCATGGGGAGGGATCTCCCCATCCCCCCTCAATATTGTGTGTGTGTGTGTGTGTGTGTTTGTGTTTTTTTTCACATACAAATGCATCCTGTACACCTGGGCACAAGCTTGCGTTGTGCATTGATCGGTAAATATAACCTGTTCCTGGACAGTATTTTACGGCACATCCCAAGGAAACTAGAAGAATTGGAGTGTGAACGTCCATTTTCTATGCTGCCCATCTTTGTTTTTTATGCAGGAATTTTCTGCCAGGAATCTGCTCAGTCCTGTGTCCAAGTCCCTTATATAGAGGCTGCGTCACCTGAGCCGCAGACCTGGGAAATCACTGAGCTACATATTGGTGGCCATGTTTACCTGTAAAGCCTTCCTGGCGTAGACCTCCCAAATGTCCTGAGACTGCCGCTGGGTTCCGCCATCTTGGATGTGATGGTGAAAGCACCGGCAGACTCGCTCCAGTCAATCTCCATTGCAGCCGCCTTCATCTAGAGTCCCTTCAGAGTTTGCTATGGGTTACCTAGTTGGACCCCTGTTTAGTGGGTTGGGGGTTTCTGGTCAGAGGGTATTAAGTTTCTGCAAACTGACATTTTTTGCTGACTAAGTGTTTTGGTTTCCAAAAAAAGACTGCAAACAGACCTCCATCCTGTAGAGCTGATTTCTGCCCCTTCCACACCAAGCTGCAGTTACATGACCGGTCCATCTCCTGGGGTGGTGAGGTCTCTGCCCTTCTACAGCTGCACACCACCCATTGCCGGGTTTCTAATTCTTTATGGAATTTTATATTCTGGAGAACTGAACAGGAAGAATTTTGCAGAAAGGTTTATGGTTTCCGGTTTAGCTCTGGTGATGGCGGCACCAAAACCTGGTAACCTGTGATGGCGGCACCAAAACCTGGTAACCTGTGATGGCGGCACCAAAACCTGGTAACCTGTGATGGCTGTGAAGGTTTGAGTTTCTGAACACTTTGTACTCGGGTGGTAGAGACCTCGGTATCTCTTGGGTGACGTCACCCGGTCTTTAATGGATTGTTTGCTTTCTATCCAGTGTTGCACAACCTTGGATACCGGTAAGAGGATATTACCCGAGTTGCCTACCTTCCATGTGTTTTTGGAGTGTGCAGTTGGCCCATCTGCATAAAGCTGCACTGCAAGTTTCTTCCATCGCCTGTTTCTATCTTCTATGAACTCTTTAGACAATGGAGTTTTTTAAGATGGTTAGTCCTCAGCTTTAGTAAAACCTTTATGTTCAACCTGCAGGATAAGTGTCACTAAACCCACATCAACGACTAATAAATGGTGTATTCCATGTTCATACTCATCGCTATGAGATTCTGCAAACAGACGCGGCCTGGGGGGGGGGGGGGGGGGGGGGGGGGGGGGCGTGCGTGACTGGCAGAAATCCGCTTTGTTTTCCATGCAGACCTGCTGGAAAAGAGCTGGGTCATGTGACCGCTGGATAGAAATGGACAGAAGAACGTAAATTGTCGCCTTAACAAAAAACAAATTGCAGTGATGGGGAATCTTCCACTGCGGTTATTTTCTGACAACTTCAAATGTTGGCTGTCAAAATACAAGACCAGCGGCTGTACCGGATAAGATGCAGTTGCTGTTGAGCCGTCATCCTTCCCGGCTTTTTTTTTTTTCTTGGTCAATGTCAGGCGGAGGTGGCTGATAGCTGCCCATTGTTGGACCCCTCAGGAACTGGCTGTAATTTTGTACCCAACTTTAGCGATATTTATTAGAACACAGGTTAAGTGGAGCGCCCCACTTGGGTGTTTTGGGGACCAAATGATGGGGGGGGGGGGGGGCGACTGGATTGCACACATTTAGAATTGACCTGAATCTTCTGCATTATTGAACCTGAAATGAAGTGGAGAAATTGACGTGTCAAACGCCATGAATAACATTTTTCAGTATCTGTTCCATGTTTTCATTGAAGCCAAGCCTATATCTACCAGAAGACACACCATGGTGGTCACAGCAGGCCTTGGGAGTGCCGGTTATAGATTGTGGGTGGACCGACTGGGAAATGAACACATTTCCTGGAACTCTCTTATGTTACTTTTGACATCTCTAAATAATCCAGTGGCTGCCAAGGAAACTAATGGGAAAGATGAGGCTCTCTGGTCTATAGATGCAGGTTTATGAATATTTAACTCCAATTTCTGTTCACATCTAACATCTGCGGGATTTTCCATGTGCTTCAATGCGTTCTCTGGGGCCAGAAGCGTTACCTGCTTGTTGTATGTAATGTACACGCGCTCCACCCTTCCTCCCACAAGCTGAGCATTGGCCCGGTTCCTGGGAGGATTGTGCAAACTCTTCAGGTGTGCAGCGCGTTTTGTTTCCTGGAGGCTTCACTCGACCTGCTTTTCTTGGTCTGCACATACTTTCCTCTGTTACACGTAGCTTTGCGAATTGCAGATGGTATTTGGGGCAGAAGTTGGGTGGTTTATCTGGTGCTGAGACCTTTTTTTGTTTTAAAAGCTGCTCCATGAAAACTGTGCAAAAGTCTGGCTTCTGAATGCTTTGTGTCCTGAAGAATTGTAGCTTTGCTCATAAAAGGCAATTTGGCTTCTTATTGCCGAATCTTATCAGGATGTTTGCTGGGAAATTGTGTAGGGAGTGGAGTTTTCCCAGGCTTGGTTCCAGGACTGTCCAGAAGACTAGGATTCTGGCTGTGTGGTATGGATGCTGGGTACAAGTAAAGCTGCTCTGCATTTAGGCTAATAAAGTTTTTGGTTCACCACAAGCAACAATTGAGCAAACATGTCTCACCTGTACAGAAGAAACTAAATGTCTTTCCTGCGCCAGGGACCTTGTCCCCTGAAGTCTGCGCCAGGGGACCATTCTCAAGGAGTGTTCATCTCCTGGGTCCAGGAGTGTCAAACTCCATTTCATCGCGGGCCGCATCAGCATTATGATTGCCCTCAAAAGGGCCGGTTATATCTAAGATTAGATGTCCAGCGCATCCCCCCCCCCCTCCCCTTACATTAGAGGTCAAGAGCCCCCCCACCATCAGAAGTTGAGTCTCCCACACTCCCTTACATCAGTGCTCCCCCCTTTCCTTGTACTGCTGCTGGGAAGAAGCTGGATGCATTGCTTGAAAGCAGAAAGTACAGGGTCTGGAGGAGGACCAGAGGAGGGCTGGAGCTCTCCAGCTGCAGGAGAGGTGCGAGGGCCACATGAAATGCCCAGGAGGGCCGGCTTCTGCCCGCGGGCCTTGTGTTTGACACCTGTGTCCTGGGCTGTCCAGCAGCTCTCACTGGTGTCTTCTTCTGACCTCTACTCTCTGCAGTAAGAACAAGGAGGTCTTCAGAAGAAAGTGACCCTTTTAATTGGGATTAGGAAGTGCCTGAACCAGTCCTTTCATGGTAGGACCACCAATAACTCAAGTCTTTGAATCTGCAACTTCCTTTTTAAAATCAGGGGTTCAACTTTTTGACCTTCCTGTGCCCCATCAGAAGAGGACCTGTCATGGACCCGCACATTTACCCTACAATAAAGATGGCTGATGAGCAGTAAGGCGGGCAGTTCACAAGTTTAATGATCACTGATCTGAGAAATAAAACTTTATTTATACAAGTAATGGGACAACATAACTAGTGTGATATCTGACATTGTTTACTCAATATCTTGATGGATGGAGTAGCAATGCTCAATGAATTCTCAAGGTGCCCATTGGGTATTGTCCTTCGTGAGCTTCGTCCTTAAATGGTCGCTGACCTATCGGTGCTACCTAAAAAAAACTGACCTGAAGAAGGCGCGCTTGTGAAAAGTGAGATTTTTTTTTTTTTTTTGGGAAGAGGACTTGCAAGTCCAGTGAAGTTTCTTTTATTTTTTTTTTATTTTTTTTCCCTTCAGTCGCATGTGTTAGTTAAAATGCATTTTTACAAGCGATTTTCTAAAGTACATACATACATACATACATACATACATACATACATACATACATACATACATACATACATACATTTATTTTTTATGGGATTGCGTTGGGCCTCATTCATGGCCATGTTGGGCCGCAGGTTGGACACTCCTGACCTAAAATGTTTAAAATAACAACATGGTAAAGTTTTGAGATTTGGGTTTACATACTTTGTGGGTCTTCATTCTAAAATTTGGGTTTGTCCCCCCCCCCCCCTCTATATATTGGGAAATCTCCCTCGTCTCCTGTCTCTCAGGGGCAACAAAGTTGGAGAATCTTTCTGAGGGAAATTTGCCTCTTAATACATTTTTGTCTCCATAAATGTTGCAATTGTGAGATTTACTCGACCTCCTTGTTGGATAACATTAAAATGTTGGATGTCCCCTCCCATTGGTGCTGATGGTCACCTGTATATAAAGAGGGTGCATCTCCCATGGAGGGGATGAGAAGGATGGCAGAAAGTCCAGTGCCCTGTACACACGATTGGATTTTCCAATGAAAAAAGTCCAGTTGACTTTTTTTATCGGAAATTCCGATTGTGTGTGTGGTCCCCAAAAATAGAACATGTTTAAATTTTTCCAATGGAAAATTCCGATCGTCTGTGTGGAAAAATCCACGCATGCTCAGAAATAAAGTCGACGCATGCTCGGAAGCATTGAACTTTTTTTCTCGGCTTGTAGTGTTTTACGTCGCCACGTTTTGGACGGTCGGAATTTAGTCTGAAATTGTGTATGGAAGTCGGCTCCATCGGATTTTATTCGATCGGAAATCTGTTCGTGTGCACATGGCATTACCCTTCTTTGTAAGTTGGAAGTTTTCTTGGTTAGGATTCAAAGACTTCTAGTAATTGCACCTCTCTGTAGTTTCCAGTCCAGGTATCGATGGAGTTTCCAGTTGATCTATCTGATGGGGTGAACGGACCTTTGCTGAGTCACCTGAGGGTCTGTGGAAGGGATAATGGGGTTGTAGCTCTGGCACAGATGAAGAGCTGTACTTTGAATGACGGCTCAGCTGTATATTTACTTTGTGTGACCTGGTGAAGCTCTCCTCTCTACATGAGCAGGGAGTCTCCTCTCTACATGAGCAGGGAGTCTCCTCTCTACATGAGCAGGGAGTCTCCTCTCTACATGAGCAGGGAG
This sequence comes from Rana muscosa, assembly GCA_029206835.1. Taxonomy (NCBI): domain Eukaryota; kingdom Metazoa; phylum Chordata; class Amphibia; order Anura; family Ranidae; genus Rana; species Rana muscosa. Next base: position 296,836,387 of record CM055119.1, read on the forward strand.
TCTCCTCTCTACATGAGCAGGGAGTCTCCTCTCTACATGAGCAGGGAGTCTCCTCTCTACATGAGCAGGGAGTCTCCTCTCTACATGAGCAGGGAGTCTCCTCTCTACATGAGCAGGGAGTCTCCTCTCTACATGAGCAGGGAGTCTCCTCTCTACATGAGCAGGGAGTCTCCTCTCTACATGAGCAGGGAGTCTCCTCTCTACATGAGCAGGGAGTCTCCTCTCTACATGAGCAGGGAGTCTCCTCTCTACATGAGCAGGGAGTCTCCTCTCTACATGAGCAGGGAGTCTCCTCTCTACATGAGCAGGGAGTCTCCTCTCTACATGAGCAGGGAGTCTCCTCTCCGGTGGTCGGTAACGGGTGAGGTGAAGGCCGGTGTCGGCTCCTCTTTGCTGGTCAGTGGAAGGTGCTGAGAAGAGGGCATGAGGTGTAATTTGCTTTACTGTCCCTTCCTGGGGGGGGGGGTGGGGGGGTGGAGGTGACAGTTGCTTTGATGCTTGAACTGGACACTGGAAGAGCAAACAGGCCTTGTATTGTCTGTAATTCTGTTACTGTAATACGGCCCTGGAAACAGCCTCATTGTCTGGGCAGCCATGCATGGGGGAGGAAATGACTGTTCAATGAGTAACCTGCAGACTGAGCCGCCCTCCTCCTCTTTTCATGGCAGAGCAATAAATTCTTTATTTCCTTAAGGCTTGCAGGGTAGAGAATGGACAAGTTGGCTGATGACCCCCCCTCCCCGAAACTCAATCACTGGCACTTCCTCCACCCCAAACGTCACCTGGACTCAACAAATTACGATTTTTGAAGGGAAAACTGACTTTAAGGCACCCAAGTTCAGCCACCAAATTACAAAAAAAACATTATCAAACGCAGATCCGATTGGATCCTAAAATCAGTCTACTTACTGTACTGGGTTATTTAGCAAAATCTATATACCGGCAGTTAGGACCGCTCATAATAAGATGCTATAACATAAAATATGGGCGCCATGGTTAAGGATGCCCTTTATAGCATCTCAGGGGTGGATGGATCCTTTTCAAACTATAGAATGAGTGGGGGAGGGTAAGTGAAGAAGGGTAGAGGGAGAAGATTGGATAGAAGTGTATATGTTTCTTCATTACGTAAAAAAAAAAAAATGTTTTACTAGTTCAAGAAATACTTGTGTTCTTCCACCACCATGGGGGGGGGGGGGGGTTATTTTTCCATGTGTAGTTATGATTGGTAGTTAAGGGGGGGGGATGAGGGAGAATGATGTGGTTGGGGGGGAGATGAGGGAGAATGATGTGGTTGGGGGGGGGGGGGATGAGGGAGAATGATGTGGTTATCTGCACCATATAAACCAACTGAATGGCTTCAAACACTCTGAATGGCAGAAGTGAAAATATTGAATTGAAATGTAACTTGTGCTGAAGACCTGCATTCAGTGGTGCTTCATATTGTACAGGTGACCTTCCATGTACACAATTCTTTACTGTAAACGGGTGACTTGACCCATGAATAAAGGTTATGTCCTTCTCTTTTTAGAATTTGGTGGTAGAACTTGGGTGCCTTTTTTAAAAAGTTCTTAGACTTCTTCATATACTCAGTTTATGTAATCT